>JAWWMS010000001.1:72416751-72468935 GCA_035048045.1 Chlorospingus semifuscus | reverse complement strand
AGTGTTGGTGTGGAGATGGACAGGGAAGGGACAGGACAAACAGGCAGTGTTGGTGTGGAGATGAACAGGACAGCAGCAGGGCCAGAGCCTTTAACAGGGCTGAGCTGTGTCAAGCTGTACGTTGGTGAGCACACGTTTCCCCCACCATGATCACAACTCTGCTGTGTTAGTGCATGTGGCCCAAAGAGAACCAAGTGATTTTAAGAGAACACCCAGCTGTATCTTTTTGATGTTGCTGTTGGAAAAGAGGGAGACACCTGTGGCTCTACGTTTGGTTAGTTTGAGGGTTTTTGATTGAAAATTGTTTTGCATCTATTGCTTAGCTGCTGTTGCCCAGGGGTATTGGACTCACAATGGCTGGAAGCAGCACAGTAGTGGAAATTGGGAGAACACAGCAGTAGCTTTAAGCTGTTACATATGCAAAAAAAAGGATGAAAAGAACTTTTGGGTGTTTCATGCACAAGTGGCAGGAGATAATAAAGGTTTGGTACTGAGAACTTCACTTTTATCATTGCATTCCTAGGATTGGGACTTAAGAAGTTTGAATTAAAATAAGGAGAGAGATGAAGGGTTCGTGGGTTTGGGTGAAGTTTTTCCCCCCCAGTTTATTAGTACCAGTCCAAGTTGTACTTTTAAATGAACATGAAGCCAAAGCCTTTTAAATCACTCCTACTTAAGTTGAAGTGATACTGCTTGGGAAGCAGGAATGGCACCCTGTTGGTCTGTGCTGAAGCTGCTGCTGGCAGTAGCAAACCCATTGTCTCTAAGCGAGAATGAAATATACTTCAAAGAATATTTTCCTTTTTACAACGTTTTCTGCAAAAGATCTAATGAGGGCTCTCTCCTTTGCATTCTGGGCACATGAAAGGTTGGAAAATTGACGTCACAAAGCTAAATGTAGGAGCGTGTGTTCAGATCTTCATGACTGCCAACACAGCACCAAATCTCAGTGTGAGGGTTGCCTCAGGGAACCTGCCACACCCCAGGTGCCACTTTGGAAACAGTCCAAAAATTACACAAAGATTACAGAGACTATGCTGTGAATTAATATTAATTAGATCTTAATAGAAATTTTAGAGATGGGGGAAAACCAAAGTAGTTTCTTTCATCGTCCTGGCACTTTCAGTTTCAATGAAAGGTTGTTTCCTTCTGGTAACGGGAGTTGTGAATTCCTGATCAACTGTAGTGTTCTAGAGAAGATCAGAGCGTAGACACTGCATCAGTAACAGCCCTGCTTGGCTGGGTGAGGGCAGGAGGCTTTTGTCAAGTGCTGAACAAAAACTGCTTTAAAGGGTTTGCTTTGTTCTAACAAAAATTAAAATGAGGCTAAGTATTAACATTTGGACCTATTTAGAATACTGGACAATGCTTAATTGATAGAGATTTACTCTGTTAAGTAGTTGTTAACTTCATGTTTTCTTCTTCTTAGGCTTAGCAGATAGGTTTGAAGAATATCCAAAACTTAGAGAGCTCATCAGATTGAAGGATGAGCTGATATCTAAATCTAACACTCCTCCCATGTAAGTGTTCTTGTGGAAAATGCCTTTCTTCTCCAGACCTGTTTGAAGTTAGCTGTCTGCTTTGCAAATCTCTATCTTCAGCACCTGCTTAGAATTTACATTTTCTCTTTCTGTTTGTGTATACAAATGAATCAATTGAAGCATAGAAGAATAAGATCACTCTGGTGTTGTTAGTTTAATCTAGATGTTTAATACAGTGTATAAACCAGATTTTCTTTCCAATGTGTGATTATTTATAGTCTCTAAAGCTTTGATTTTTTTTAAGGCCAAATTGTCAACTGATTTGGCTGAAGGCTTTAATTTGGGAACTAAGAATATCATGTGGTGGTGAATCTCACGTTATCATGTGGTTTATGATAACAAGAGCTTTAAAAAAATTGCCTTTTAATATAACCTTAGCTTTTCTTGTAGCAGCTGGTTTCTGTATAGTGTTCAGTTATTATCTCAGTGTCCATCAATCACCTGTTATTTTGAAGACAAAAATGTTTAGGCTGACTAAAAGTCCTTGTTTTTGCTGAATGCCAGACACAGCCTCAGTGTGCAGCCTGTTGCTCCAGGAATTCAGACCTCTCTGAACTTAACCTTATGCTTGTCACGTGCAGTAGTCTTGATCTGTACCACAAAATCCTCCTGATTTAATGATAGTCACATAAAACCCTATGAAATAGTTGTCTGAACAACTGAGGGCAAACTGCAAACTCAACCTGCTCTTTTAAGCTAGGCATGTGTTTTGGTCATAAAGTACAAAAGTAGGAAAACCAGTAATCAAATGCTGCCTTCTGACAACACCAAGTACACATGGAATCTTTTTTTGGGAAGGGGAAAGGTGGTGGTCTATTATTAGCTTTACTAAAGTTAAAGGAATCTAGGGGAGAGCAGTGTCATTTTTTGATAGTGAGTGGTGTGCAGGTGTGAAGGAGAGTCATAAGAGTGTGTGTGAGCATGTATTTAATGGAATCAATGGGGGAATTCCGCTTGGTACAGGAATAGGGAAATACATGGAATACATGTATACTATATAAAAAGTATCAATGTTTCCAGTATTTAGAGTCTTTGGAATAATTCTAAAAATATGACACTTTCCCAGTTAGCCAGGCAGTGGGTGTTTGCTTCTGAAATGTTTCCTTCTATTATAGTCCATGGATGTACAGAGAGTGCAGTGAGTCTGCACTAGGTATTGTTGTACAGTCTGTGTGGACGTCTGTTTCCTGCTTGCTAAGTTAGAAGCCTAAAAACTGTTTATTAAGACTACTTAAAAACCACAGTGCAATAGCATCCAGCCTTGATTCAAGTGAGGATGTGTAATGGATCTAGCATTTGAGATGTACAACCCACCCAGGAGACCCTGCTCTTAACTGGCTGCACAGAAATGTGTGGAGTGTAGTTCACTGTTGAACCTTGTCTGATGCAGTCTGGCATCATCTGTTTAAACAGGTATTTGCAGGCAGACTTGGAAGCCTTTGATATTAGGGAACTGAAGTCCAAATTTGATGTGATTCTCCTGGAGCCACCATTGGAAGAATATTACCGAGAGACTGGCATTACTGCCAATGAAAAATGCTGGACCTGGGATGATGTAAGTACCTGTTTTGCTGTGAAGAACATTTCATACATTTGTTTAAGCAAATAGTTTCAGGGTTTAATTTAGCAAATACAACTTTTTGTTCTCTCTGAGCCTGGCTGAAAACTTGAACCTAGTAATAGTGGGTTTTCTGTCTGCCCTTACCTCCACTGAGCTTTCTCTTTGATTTTTGGCTGTTGAAATACTGACTGTCCTGAATTGAAAAGATTCCCCTTGTTTCTTGAAATTCTTGAGATTATTAAGGCATGTTTTTTAATATGCTGCTCTTCTAGTAAAAAGTGCAGATTAGTTTGCTTTACTGACATTCCTCCATTCTCCAAGTATTGATTGGGTAGGAAATTTTGATGGTCAAACCAGTAATAGTCCCTAGAAACGTAACAAAATAGATAAACCTCATTTGTGGAAGTCTTTCTCTTGTATTTGTTCAAAAATGCTGCCTGCCAGTGCTGCCCAGGGAAAAAACATTCCATCCTAACAAAAAAACTGGAGTGTGGGAGGCAGGACTCATCTTCCCAGTGTGGACTTACATCCTCCTAGAATGGCTCCTACTGCGTTATTTTTCCTTGGAATGGCATTGAATGAAGCTTGATTTGATGTGTTAGCAAGTTAGAGATGAATCCTTTCAATTTGTGATGACTAACAGATGCTTTGCATCCCAAGTTATTTCATCTTGAATGTTACTCATTTGCCATTGTTGAACCACTGTTCTCATAAATTCTGGCTGCTTTTCCTGAAAGTGAAAATGGAGAGAATGTCTTTCCTATTTAGTGATAGGAATTAAGCTGTGATTTTTAGAATGTCTTCACAACCTTCATGTGAGTACTTACAGAGAGGAAAAGAAACAGAGTACTGTTGCTTCTGTATGAAATATTTTTGCTGCCAGTGGAATGATAAAACAAAGCAGAGGTTTGAGGAGGAGACCATGTGGATTGTGTTGGCCTTTTAAGTCTAGAATTTCTGATACAGGTAGAATTTCTGTTTGTGATGGTTTCAGCCTAGTCCCAGGCAGCCCAGCCCCAGGCAGCCACTCGCTCACTCCCCCACCAGTGGGATCAGGGAGAGAATTGGAAGGGTAAAAGCTGGAAAACTCAAATCTCGAGACAGTTTAAGCACACAAGCAAAGCAAAACAAGGAATTAGTTCCCTGCTTTCCTTGGGCAGCCCCCAGCTGTGCTTCCTGATGGTTTCTGTGACAATGCCTCAAGACTTAGTATTCTTCCTGATGCAACTGGTGATTTGTATTTAATTGAGAAATGTTTTTATTGCACTTATTATTATTAGATCATGAAATTGGAAATTGAAGAAATTGCAGCCCCAAGGTCATTTGTGTTTCTGTGGTGCGGCTCGGGCGAGGGTCTGGATCTCGGCCGAGTGGTAAGATGTTGTTTTAATTCAATTTATCAGGGACAGGCTTAAGAGTTTATTTTTATCTTTGACTTTTCCCTGTATAGAATTCTCAGCCCTAACTACTAAGGGATGTTTTGTTACTGTGTTAGAGGATATGTGATTTTAAATGGCATTAACTGTTTAGATACTGTAAATGTCCAGCTGAGTCACTGACTATGTGAAGAAGCATAATTCCTTGGGGTTGTGGTTTGCATGTATGTGTGGTGACAGAGGAGTAGGTTGCCAAGTTAGAATTTTTTAACAGAACTCTCAGTAGTTTTCTGCCAGAAATGGCATGAAATGGCATGAAATGCATGCTAGGAGAAAGGTCCTACTGTTTCATAAATTGGGATACAATTGTCATCTTTCTGCCTGCCAGGGAAACACTGCTTGTGCCGGGGATGCTGCACTAAGAATTCCCAATTGGCTCCTGCAGTGCTGAAACCTTCTTTATTTAGTTCAAGCAGTGCTTTGCATGAAAACAATTCACAGACAACTGTTTAAGGGTAGCTGTGATTACTGATCTCTTTGCTTTGGCTGTTTTCAGTCTGAAGTTGGCCAGATAGACTGGGCTTGGTCATAGACAGGTTTGTAGTAGCTGGACAGTCCTTGAATAAGAGAAGTCAAGGGCCTAGGTGAGTGTTCAGTTCAGGTCGCTTGATGTTTTTATGTAGTGTGAACTGGTTTCTTTGTTTCTAACATTTAGTGTCTGCGCAAATGGGGTTACAGAAGATGTGAGGACATTTGCTGGATTAAAACAAATAAGAACAACCCTGGCAAGACCAAGACTCTAGACCCAAAGGCTGTCTTCCAAAGAACCAAGGTAAAGGATTGGCTCCATTCCTCCTCTGTTTCCATTCTGTCTCTGTGCTGATGACACAGCCAGTGTTGGTGACAGGCTTGTGAGAAAGCCAACAGGAGGACTTCGAAGTTCTGTTCTGCAAAGTACATTTTATGGAACTAAACTTAGCAATAGAATCTGACTAAAGTGAGTGTCAAAGGAAGTCTTTTAAATCTGTAGATTTTAACTGAATCTATTAATAAAAAACAGCTATAGAAGATCGGCTATTGGTTCTAAATGCACACAAAGTGTGCGCCCAGAGTTTGGACCAGAGAGAAGCCTGGGGGAGCCAGAGCATCTCCTGCCTTCCTGGAGATGACTGTATAGCACAAGTGACAGAATGGGTCAGCTTGGTTTAAACCAAACTTTTGTTTTAAGATGTTTTGTGGAGGATGTGCTGAAGGAGGTACAGAGAAAAAAAAGTGTTCTGGTTTGTGACTCAAATGTCTGTTGATGAGAAACTTGGAGAAATGTTAATGAGACTCATAAATAGTTAATTTGGGTATATATGAGTGTAACTGGAAGTTTTACTGAGTACAGAGAGCTGATTGGCAATTTATTCATTTCAAGTTGTCAGTGAACCTCAGGGCTCCTTCCTTATTCATTAATCATTCATTAGCATTAAACATCCTCAAGTCTGTCTCAAATTGGCCATTGTTAGGAGTATAAACTTCCCTTTAGGATATCTGGAATCTTTCTTTGACTTGCGTTTACATTAATCTGAAGTTTGTTTGAAGGTGTGTTGTATTAGTTATAAATATTTAAAAGTATAAATATTGTGTGTTTATTGCATATAGTACTACAAATATGTGCAGTTTGCTCATGAGGGCAAGGTTAAACTAACACAGGAGGATTTGAGGGGAATTATGTCTTTGTTTAGCACAGAAAAATAGTTTCTGGTGTGGGGGAATTCCTGTTTATCGAGCGAGAGTTGAGCTGAGGTCACTGTTTGTGATAAACACTGAAAATGAAGTGAGTTTGCTCTGACTAAACAAACACTGTTGTAAGCTGTGTTTGCCAGTGCTTAGAGCAGCAAATGTGTTCTGTTGTGTTTGGCTGAGGCATCTCTCCAGGGATGCTCGGTGCTGTGCCACCTGTCAGAGAATCTCAGTAGTTGTGAGTGACATACCCTATGGTATGGAAGTAAAAGGCTGGGGATAGTTCTCCTAAGGACTAGACTGAGGAGGCTTGGCTTGGTGGGTGGTTTGCTTAGCAGTATTCTGCCTTTCCCTTAGGTAAATTCTAGGTCCAAAGCCATGTTGCATGAGTGCAACACCATCTGCAGAGATTTGACAGGTCTGATATTGTGCCTTTCATGTTTACCACTCACTCTGCAAACCTTTTCCAAAATTCAGGAATGATTACGTTCTCTTGTCTGCAACTGTTTCCTGAGCCATCTGGTGGCGCTTAGTGAGTCAGAGCATTTGATCCTGGGGAACATTGCTCATCCAAGATTGATATTCCCAGAAACAGAGCTCTGAAATGAGTATGTAGGAGCCCCTTTTCATCCTGGAACAACCCTCATTCATGGGTGCCACATTTCACTCACTCAGATTGGTCTGCAGTGTTGTAGAAGGAAGGAAAATGATGCATGTTACAGCTCAAGAGCATTTCTAATGCTGATGAGCTGCCTGAGAGTGTGATGGTGGTTGTGGGGTTTTATGCAGTAATATCTTCTAGAAAGGAATCTGAGGGGAATTCTGAGGGTCCCTTTACTGACAGAGGTACAGTATGAAAAAGTACATATTATTTCCACTGCCTGTTTCATGACTGAAAGCTTTTCAAGTTATTATATGAATAAAGTTAGGATCAGAATGCTAAGACAGGTATTAATCAGAATTAATAACCATTCCTTGCTCTTGCCATCATGTTTTTCTCTTTTGCCTTGTGGAGACTTCTCAGCCTTTCCAGCCTAGAGTTCTCTAATTGAAGAAGTCCATGTAGCTGACTTCAGCCTTGATTTGAGTTTTACCACCTTTTAGTGGAGTTTATCAAGCTTCTGCTTAAAGTACTGCTCTGCTTTGTTCTCAGCTGGCTCCTTTTGTGGCTCCAGCTTTTCTGCTCTAGTTCTTGTTTCAGACTTTTCTCTCCTGTAAGAGTGGAGTGTGCTCAGAACTGTCCTTGCTGTCCCTTGTGCTCGCGTGGCACAGCAGTGGGTGTGACAGGTGACAGCTCTGTGTGTCTGCAGGAGCACTGCCTCATGGGCATCAAGGGCACCGTGCGCCGCAGCACCGACGGAGACTTCATCCACGCCAACGTTGACATCGACCTCATCATCACTGAGGAGCCTGAAATCGGCAACATAGAGAAACCTGTGGAGATTTTTCACATCATTGAGCACTTCTGCCTCGGGCGACGGCGGCTTCACCTCTTTGGGAGAGACAGCACAATTCGACCAGGTAAGTGCTGTGTTGTTTTTGACCGAACAGTAAAATTCATTGCAGGGTCCTTAAGAGGTTTCCAGATGAATGCCATAGATCAGACAGCAGATCTGAAGGACATAGTTCTTTGCTGTATGTGAAGATCTGTCAGTCACAGAACTGTTGTTTAGAAAGTTTATGAGAACTCTCATTTCTGTAATTTTTCCAGAAGAGAGATTCTTGTTTACCAATATTTTTGTCTATCCATGTGTTCAATGCATCAGTGAGCATAACAAAATCCAGTTGAGATTCCTTTTCTCCCATATGTTTATGCTTCTCAGAAAAGTGATTTCTTTTTCCAACTGATTTTCAACCCCTGTGAGCTTAGTGCTCTTGCCTGTGTCTGAAGTGGCAGTATCTCACAGTGGGTGCTGCATCTGGCATGATGCAAAATGCAAGAAATACATGGATCAGGACACATTGTTCAGGTATTCCTTCAGTGCTGCTGCCAGGGGATTCTGTATGTCACTGTCTCACAGTCAGGTTACTCTGGTAGAACTTCTGAGTCTTTTTTAAAAGCACTGTTGTGGTGTAAGGACAAGTAAGAAGAAGGGGTAGGGGTTTGTGAAAGCACAGTGTGAATGTTGCCACAGCCATGAGTAATAAAAAATTTAAAAAAATAAAAGAAAAACACTCCCTTAGAAATACCCAGATGAATCTTAACTTTGCAGCAACTCTAGAGGTGACTTTTCATTCTGTTCAGTGAAGTTTGTTGTTGCTTCTGCTCACTGTGGTTTTGTTCCCAAGGTTGGCTGACGGTGGGACCCACCCTCACAAACAGCAACTTCAACGCAGAAACGTATTCCTCGTATTTCACGGCTCCCAATTCCCACCTGACCGGCTGCACCGAGGAGATCGAGAGGCTGCGGCCCAAGTCCCCGCCGCCCAAATCCAAGTCCGACCGGGGTGGGGGTGCTCCCAGGGGAGGAGGAAGAGGAGGGACTTCGGCAGGACGGGGAGAAAGGGGCAGGGAGAGGAACAGAACCAACTTCCGCGGTGAGCGGGGCGGCTTCAGAGGGGGCCGTGGAGGGACCCATCGAGGGGGCTTCCCCACCCGCTGAGGAGGTGACGGCTGCTTCCCCTGCCTACGCCTTGACTGGGAATCTTTCCTGTAGTCTTGTTTTTCCTACAGTGAAAAACTTCCTCCTTCCTCTGGGGACTCAAGCTAGATGACTTTTATAATTGTTTTTGATGCACGCCGTTCCAGACAGTCGGCCTTGCAGTCTCAGCCCTTTACACCACGGGTAGGATGGAAATTACCCCCTTGCTCTCCACTTAGGAACCTTGCAAGCTGGAGACTTCTATTTCAGCTTCATTTTCTCCAAAACATGGATTCCTCCTCCATCTTTGGAGGTTTGGGTTTGGATTGACTTGCATTAATATGATGGAGTGGGCATGAAATGCAGTTCTGAATTGCATGGCCGCAGCAGACTTGCTGTCCTATGGAAGAAAAAGTGCTGTGTCTGTATTGACACCTATTTTAACTTCTCTGAAACCAAGGAGCAAATGAAATAAATAGAAATCTATTTTTTCTTATTTGGTTTAAACTTCCCAAATTATTCCTGGGAATAGGAAAAGGTTATTTTTTAATTTGTGGTGTATATGCACTCACCTATCGTGTCAGTAGTGGGGAGAGTGGTAATTCTGTGCAGCTGTGTGTTGTCCTTCCTGGAAAGCACCAAGTTGTGCATTTATGTGCAGCCCAGAAGTTGTGCACAGGTCTGGGCTGCTCCTTGGGTGGGGATTTTCCCCCAGTGTGTGTGTGTAACACCTTGTTCCTTGGGAGGGAAGAGCAGTGTCACTGCAGAGCGGTCCCAGAGAGCTCGCTGCCTCCAGCGAGGGTTGCCCCCGGGAGGTGGTGTGAGTGTGTGATTCCTGAACCAGGGAACGCTGAGGGAACTGAGTGCTGCCTTTCCCTGCGGCTGTTGCCCACATTTGAGAATGGCTGTTGCCGATCCAGTGCAGTGTGGAAAGAAAGTGACCCCCTTCCCTAGATAAAATGTCTGTTTTTAGCAAAACCACAACTCTGAGCTTCTTGTGCAGTTCTTGGTAGGCTGAACAAACCCGGCTTTTGATGTCTCAGTGTCTTAGGTGAGGGTTTTGGAAAACTGGCGTTTAAGTCTGAATGTTTCTCCTGAAGCCCAGCTTTTAAATGACTGTCCTGTAAAGTAGTGGATTATTAAACACGTTTATCAAAGCTGATGTTTAAATATCTTTCTTAATATTTTGTGTGTTTGTTGTCCTTGAGGTTTTGGAATTGCTAAGTGGTTTCCTCTGTGCTGTTGTAGACAGGAACTGTTCTTTTGATTTTGAAGATTTGGATGGGCTGGGGAGCTCTCTGGCTTTGGTCATGTTTAGCAGGAGATTGCTGTAGTGTCAATGGAAACTGCCTGTTTACAGCTTGTTTCTTCCTCTGCCATATGTGCATATCTGTAGAGTGACTGGATTTGGGCAGGGGAGTTTTAAAGTTGATGTTAAAGTTGAGGGGAGTTACGAAGTTGATGGTCATTGGTGAAGTCTGCCACGGGCTATATGGAACGCACCTGAGAGAAGGTAAATGTCCTAGTAGGGACATGTTTTTTTGTGATTTTTGCCCTAATTATGTTGTTATTTGAAAAGTAAAGACATTTTACCTTAGGACCCCTGCTTTTGTGCCAGGGAAAAGTATTTTCTTGTTTTTCAATGAGTAGAAAACATTAATTTCCATTTCCCCCTTTTAATTAATGCCCAATACTGGTAGTTCAGTGAATGACCAGCTTTTAACATACACTTAGGCTAAAGGGAAGAGGAGGGTCAAAAGCTATTGGATCTGAAGTGCTTCTGTATTAGTTTGTGGTGCTGCTCAAGACTTCACTGAGGAAAGTGGTGCCAGGTGATGGAGGTTTCTTGGTTCTTCCCGTCAAAGCAGAAAGAGCTCAATAACTAAGGAAAAAATGAATAGTACTGCAGTGAGTGTTAGATTAGAGCTGTCTGGATGGGCCACCTTTGCCTGCAAAGCCTGATGTCCATGTTGGTAATGAGCAGCTGATGGAATGTTTGAATTGAGGTTAATGGATAAGGAACTTCACCTCTGCACTTGTCCTCCATGAAGAACAACGCTGCCCCTGCTCATCTGAAGGTGGAATTTCAGCAGTGACAGACTGACAAAGGCTGTACAGGTAAGGCAGTAGTGCAGAGCTGTGCACTCCCAAATCTTGGTCCATGTCCTTGTGGGGATGGACATGAGACTTAGGAAGTACTGGAGTGAGACACAGTCCCACACACCCCATTATACAGGAAGAAAATTGGGCCATTTTCTCAGTCACTGGGATTTGGACCATACAGAAATAAATGGTGGCTAGAGATAAAAAGCTTTTAATCCCATTAGCAGTTGTCAGAAATTTCTCACTTGTAACACTTGCAGAGCAAGGGGAGGATAAGGCTCAGAATCACTGAGTATTTCATTTGCCACAAGTAAATGAAGGCTTAATTTGAGCATGCTCTCCTGGAAGATAAAAAGCCTGATGAGTTTCTTCCTTTCTGCTTTTATTAAATGCATAATGCCTCCAGTCGGCTGAACTCGGTGCCGATCGCTGCATTCGGAGCTCAGCTCGGTTCGGTTCGACGGACCCCGTAATGTTCAGGTTGGTTCGGCTGATCTCGTGTTGGTTCGGCTTATCTGGTTCGGTTCGGCTGAACGCGGTTCCGTCCCGTTCCGTTCAGTTCACCTCAGCTAAACTCGGATCGATTCGGCAAATCCCGGCCGGCGTCGGCCCTTCGGGTACGCTCGGCCACACTCGGCTGTTGTCGGCCACACTCGGCTGTTATCGGGAACGCTCGGCTGTTATCGGCCACACTCGGCTCTTCGGCCGCACCTGACTCTGCTCCGCGGTGCAATGGCGGCCGGTGGCAGGGCCCCGCTCCCCGGCCTGAGCCCCGTGAGGGGACAGAGCGCTGCACAGCCGCCTCAGCCCGGGTCACCCTGGCCCTGCCCGGCCCCGCGTCCCCCGGAGCGCGCCCTGCAGCGCAGAACGCGGCCTTGGAGCCAGGAGCGGGGACAATGCCCTCGGCTCGGCAGCGGCGGCGGGAGGCGGCGGGCGGTGCCCTCAGGTGAGCGGCCGGAGGGGAGGGAGCGGGGCCGGGGGCACCGGGGCCGGGGCACCCACAGCGGGACGGGGGCACCCACAGCGGGACGGGGGCACCCACAGGGGGCCGGGGCTGCTTTGGGCGCTGCTGCTGCGGGGGACCCGCTGTGGGTGCGACGGGGCTGTCCCGGGCCTTGCGGCTCCCTGGGATCGTGTTCCGTGGAATAAAGCTGGGGCTCGTCCCAGCTGCGGGGGCGGCGCTTTATTGTGTGAGAAACAAAGGTCACTCCTTAGAACTTTGACGCGTTTGTTAAGGGATGAAAGGCAGCGCTGGGGTGCTGGGCTGTTTGCCAGGAGCACCCGGTTACCTTAAACCGTGTTCTCTAGATTCTGTTCCACTGCAGTGGTGTATGCATGTTCATTAGAGTTTATACATATTCAAACTGTCCTTGGAGTTTAGATGTTCTTTTGCTTGGTTTTAACCTCCGTGCCATCTTGTGGATTAAACCAACATACTTTATTTCTTCTTGTGGTGCCATCCTGTTTTATTTGCACTCCCTCGTTATTTGATAACGAGGGTCAATAAATTTTTCCCTTTTTTTCGGTGCTCTGGTTTCTGTTTCTGTTATCTTGTGATTCAGATAAGATTGTCCCCAGATGTGGGAAATCACCTAATTATCTTACACCATTGTCTGAATTCCTTACATGTAACAGCATTTTACCATTTCACAGTCTCTATTATGCTGCAGTCTAAGATAGTACCTGTTACACTGCTGTTTGTAAAAGCTCTGCAGTGCATACACGAACCGACAGACTGTACTTTGTCAAGAGCAGTAGTTCCAGATTGTGCTCTCTCAGGGTTGTTGTGGTCAGTAGTACTGTGCCAGAGCTAATACACGAATGGCAAAGGCAATAACTGCATTTGTTATTTTTCATGCTGGGCTGGGCTGGGCTCTGTTTCCCGGGAAGCAGCGGGATGGGGGTCCCTGTGCCCCCCCCGGGTCCCAGAGAGAAGCTGCTCCTGTGCCTGCAGCTGAGGGGCACTGGGAAACCTGAACAGTCCTGATGGAAACCCATGGCAAACCAGGTTTTGTTGGGTTTTGGACTTGGCATTTCCCCTGATCCCTGTGTTTTGCCTTAGGAAACAGGAACTGGGCACCAAGACAGTTTGTCACCCTAGAGGGGACGAGTTTGTTTGTATTTATTTCCTGAGGCACCTGGAACGATTTGGGTCTCAGCTGGCACCCGAGAGGCTCCTCTGTGTCCTGGGTGGGGTGGTGGCGATCAAAGGGGTGAAAGTTGGAGCAGGAGGGTGGGCAGAGGGGAGAGCAGTGGTTCTTTGGGGATTGCATCTGGAAAGGGCCCTCAGTTTCCTGATGGGAGTCCTGGGAGCAGAGCTGAGGGTCGCTGAGCAGCGAGGATGGTGCAGCTGCAGTGCTGAGAGTGCAGAGGCTGCAGTGGGTGTTGTCTGCTGCCCTCCTGGTGTCCCATGTCCAGTGCTGGGCTGGCACCCTCAGGGCAGGGGTGGATTTTAAATGTTTTAAATGCTGCAGCAGCTCCCTCGGATTGGATGAGTGTGAGGATATCCAGCTCTTCCTTAGGGCTGGGAGCATGGCAAGGGTGCAGAGCTCATGGTCAATCTTGTTTAAACACTTGGAATAGCAAAATATTTTAAAACAGACTTTGAGGAAACAGCATAGGTGAGTCTGTTGCACGGATAGGTACAAGCTGTGTTTATGAAAGATCCACACTGCTGGATGTTTTGTCAAACCCCTCTGGGGACAGAAGTGTCCCCAAAGCTTCATTAACCCCTTGTTTCCTGCTGTAGGGCAGGCTGTGCCCCAGGCTCGGGGCTGTGGCTCATGCTCCCTGGAGCAGGGACAGCCTGAGCTGAGCACAGAGCTTGGGCTGTTGGAGCGGCTGGGGATGGATCTCTCTGTGCCCGGGAATTGTTGTTGCTGCGTCGCTGTCGCAGCTGCAGGGCTCCCCCAGCCCCTGTGCCCTCACAGCACTTGGGGCTCCTGTGCTGGGCAGGGAGCAGCTCTGGGCTGGGCTCTCAGTCCCATCCGTGCCGCCGGAATGCGGCGCTGGTTGGGCTGCCGTCGGCCTCTGTGCCGTGCCACCCTCGGTGCCAGGGCACGGAGCTGCGGGCAGGCTCCATCCCCCTGTGCCAGGGGCTGCCAGCGCTTCCAGCAGCACCGCTGGGCACCGAGGGCTGCCTGTGGAGCTCTCCCAGAGGGCTGCACTCTGCCCTGCAGCACCCAGCTGGATCCTACAGCTGGGCAGCTCAGCTGGCAGGGGCTGGAGCCAGCTCTGGGCCCAAAGCAGGTTTGTCCCACAGAGCCCCTGAGCTCCCTGAGACAGCACAGAGATGGTGCTGTGCCCTTTGGGGCCGGCACTGAGTGCTGCAGGTGGTTGTGATAGGGCTGAACTGAAGCTTTCCTAGAAAAGCCATCAGCTGTGAGGAGAATCCGTGGGAAACAGGTGCTTGGTGCACTGGCTGGTAGCAGCTCTTGGGCTTTTCTCTTCTCTTCTTTCACCTGTTCTTAAGAGGAGCCCAGAACTGCAAAATCAAAAGGAAGGGGGATGGGGGGTGAAAGCTGCTTTTCATTTTTTTAAGTGTTGCTGTGGATTTTGGTGTGTCAAGTGGCACTACCAAAACAGCATTGGAATAACCAAACTTTGGGACTCTGCACTTCATTCCTTTATGTGTTTGTGTGGGTGCAGGAAATGCCAAATCCCAGAGCAATTCCATGTCTGCAACTTCAAGTGCAACATCTTTAAAACCAAGGGCTCAGTGTGGGCTTTCCATGTGGATGCAAATGGTCAAAGGCCTTTGTTGTGTCCCAAAAGCAAAAACCCTTTCTCTGTGAGGTTTTGGAGGGGATTCTCTTTGGGATTTTTGTGATGCAGCATCCCAGGTGTCCCTGCCTTTGTGCCAAGTCCAGTGGTGAAGGATGGAATGGCTGACACGTGGGGTCTGGGATAAAAATGGTTCTGTGAAATTGGGCAAAGAATGCAGTATGGAAAATGAGCTTCCTTTTAATGTCTGAAATAGTCAGGAATAAAAATGCTGGGAAAGGACACGTTTGTGTTTGAGTTGGTGTCACCTGTCATGGGTAAAACCCCATAGGGAGCAATCAGAGCAGAAGTATGAGTGTGACGGTGGTCACAAGGGTTTTGCAGGTGAAGAGAGAGGCGAGAATGTTGATCCATGTTCAGAAGGCTTGATTTATTATTTTATGATATATATACTACATTATAACTATACTAAAAAGAAACAGAGAGGAAAGTTCTCAGAAGGCTAGCTAAGCTAAGAATAGAAAAGAATGAATAACAGAGGAACACTCTCGGACTCTGTCCCAGAGAGAGCTCAGTCCTTGATTGGCCATTAATTATACACATCCAACATGGGCCAATCACAGGTGCACCTGTTACATTCCACAGCAGCAGATAACCATTGTTTACATTCTTTTTCTGGGACCTCAGCTTCCCAGAAGGGAAAATCCTAAAGAAAGGATTTTTATGAAAAGTTGTCTGTGACAGGGATCCTCGCTCATAAATTCTGAAGTAATACCTGCACCACCAGCTGCACCAATAGCTGTTAATTTACAGGATGGATCCAGTCCTGTCTGGAATTTTCCCCTCCACCTGTATCCTGATGCCAGTAGTCAAAATCTTCCAAGAGCTTCCATCCTTGGAGTATCACCCTTCCACCTGCTCCATAGAAGAGGCCATAGCCTCTTGCTGTCCTTGCTGTCCTGCAGTGAGCTGTTCAAGTCCTTGGGAGTCTGTGAAGCTCCACAGGCTGCTCAGCTCCTCCCAGAGCTCCTCCACCTCGCACACACATTGACAGCTTTGCCCCAGCCACTTGGAAGCCCAGAGAAGAAGGCAGGCAATGTAACAGAATTGTGTGAGGGGAGCCCACAATGAGACAAAACACAGAAAGTATTCGCATAGTGTATTTTGTCTCCAACTTTCTTTGTTATTCATCTATTTAATTTCCCTTACACTTCCATATATATATTACATGGAATTTCCTTTCTGGCAGGGTACAGTCAGAAAGTATCTCTTGCCAAATGTTCCACTTTCCATAAATGATCATTTTGCTATAATTTATGAAGACTTTTATTTCAAAATGTACAGTGCTGCAGAGAAAACAGATGTTATAAGTACATAAAACTTGCATATTTATATTGAAAAATATTGCCAAATTGAATATTTAAAATATTTGTTCCAATTTGGTCATAAATCAACAAATGCATTTTAATGGACTCATGCATTAAAAAAAGAGGATCAATTAAATTCTTTATTTTTTGTGTTTTTGTTTAGAACTGAGTAATACTGAGCTCTTTTCTGTAACTGAAATTTTGATAGGCTAATTCTCCAGAATGCATCACTGAGCACTGAATGGAGGAGTCTTTGTCACTGGGTTACAACCTGGAACCATGAGTTATGTTTTCATTTTGTTTCTCTCCAGTGGGATGACATGTCAACATATCTGTATCATATCACTGAATCTCAGCAACATCTTTTTGGTATCTGAGATAATTTACTGTTCAGAAAAGCAAGTTAAACTCCAGTCAATAGTAAAAGTGAGTACTTGAAATAAAACTGCCTAGACCATACAGATATTGAATTGTCCACATAGTAATTTAACAAAGACATGCATTCTCTTGTGGAAACTGTGTCAGTAGAGCATACAATAATTCAAGCATCCATTTTTTTTTTTTTTTGTGTTCTGAGTAGAGGAAACTATCACAGGGTGGGGAGCCATATCACCAAGTACATTTTTTATGAAAAAAAAACCCACCAAAATCCAAAAAACCCACACAATATTTTGTTTTATTTATTTGCCTTTAGGGTTTTTTCCTCAAGGTTTATTACTGAGTACTTCTTGACAAGAGAAATATGAAAATAAATTGACTTTGAAATGGTATTTTACTCCTTTACTATCAGAACTGTTATATTTTCATTTATTGATAGGAAACATTATAATAATGATTAGATATGCAGAATGCAAATCTAATACATTTTGTAGTCAAATGGCAGATATCCTGGAGGCAAAATGCTTATCATGCATACACTGTAAAATATGTGTTTGTTTCAGTCTTTTGGGACTCCTCAGTATACAACCCAGCTGAAAAATGTAATAGGAATTTCATTTCATAGCTGTCACTGGGGAGTAAAAAATATGGCTGACTGAATAATATTTACATGGAGTTTTGTTTTTGTATGCTACAAGTCTTTGAACTTATCAAGTAAAAGCTTAATCAAGGACTTTAAAAATGTTTGTTAAGATATGTCCAGATGCTATTGCATTTGAAAAGAGAGTTGCAAAGAGACTCTCAAGTATATTACATTCAAGACTTCTTGCTGGGATTAAAAATGACGCATCTTCAAAAAAATGTAGATGATCATAGTGAAAAATTAATTTACAAGACTTCTAAGCTCTTTGACTAGTCATATATCAGGACTGCTTTGAAATGTTCAGTATTTTTAATTACATGTGTCAGATGCTTTGCATTTCAGAAATAAACATTCTTAGCTAATAATGGAATAAGGTTTTATACCTACATTGCAGACAATTTTGATTTTTTTTTTTAAGTGTGCAGGGGAATTCAGCAGGAGTGGAGGCTCATAGTGTTGTCAATAAACAAATCTGTATAAAAAATACAGCATCAAAGCTAGGAGGATATGTTAAGCTGGAGAAGGACTGGAATATCACATAGGAAGCAGTAATTGATCTTGAAGATACTGAAGTAGGGCAACATGCAAGGACACACTGACAAGGACAAATATCAAATGAATTTCAGCTATAAGATGGCAGCTTATCTGGTGCCAAATAAAGAAGAGAATATGTAGGCTACATTATTAATCACAATAGAAATCAGATGTGAAAAGAAATGTGTCTGTCAAAAAATTCAGCTGAAGTATATCCAACAGAAAAATGTGAAATTGTGGTTTCTCAACCACAGTGAGACTGTTTCCATAAAATACTGGGATGCAGTAAGTGCAGTAAAAGCTATCTGAATTTAAACAGTTACAAAGATGGAGAATGAGAAGAAAGAAGATTTATATAAATCAAAGAAAACTATGGAAGTTATCAATTTCTATCTTAATAAATAACAGCAATTTCTAGATAAGAAAGATATACAATTATAAAAATGAAAGTGAAAATTTGTAAAAGTATCATGACACAAAACATTTACTCAGCTCTCTGCTAGAAGGAAGTATTTTCAAAAGGTTCTGGACAGCACTTCTATTTTTATAATGTTTAGCTTTTGTACACACACTTTCCTGTGGGTTCTCTGCTTGATTTTTCTACTTCTGTTGGGGTCAGGATTGAAGACACTTGAGATGATAGTTCACGTTCAGACTCCAATAGTCATTGTTTCCTATCAGTGCTACAGCCTCACAGCTGTGAGTTCTGCAGCCTTTCATTAGCAAGGCACAAAATGGCTATCACTTGTTACAAGGTCTTTTAAAGTTAAACTATCCAATTAAGAAATGACACCTATATTATTTTCCCTTTTAAACCAATAACTGATCCCTTGAAGCCTGCAATGTGGACTTTTCTGTCCAATTACAAAACACCACACAGACCTATGAAGAAGAGGGCAGAAGGAGGCAAAGAAGAACAACCTCTCTCTGCCCTAAAACCTCCACTGTGTTTCATATTTATTTCTATATTCTAAAACCCCAAACTCTAAATTTTCCACCCTGTGATATTTCACACTGCTAACCAACTACACACCAGTAACCCCAGTGCTATCAATCAATTTTGGAAGCCTTCTCCACAGCCTCAGGTCAAATGCAGTGTTCTCTTGTGGGTCTCAGCGTCCAGGGTTCCAACGCTTTCCCTTAATTTATCCAAACTATATTCTTTGCTTTAATAGCTGACAGGATAAAGTCTTAATTAAATATCTAGCTGATATTTCTAATATAACCCTAATATATCATTTGCAACAAACTTGTGTGTCAAGTGAGCTTTTGAGCTCTACTTCTGCTGTTTCAGTGACTATTGGGCCTTGACAGAGCAAAGCACACGACATTAGTCTTTTGACTAATGTCTTGTATTTAGTGTATTCCAAGACCCCAAAGAATACATATTTGCAAAGGGGATAGCAACTTTTTCTGCAGGCTGAGACTATTGACACCAAGTTTAATTATTCTTTTTTTAAGGTTGCACCTAGAAATCATTTATCTGTACCAGATAACTTTCTCTGACTGCTGCCACCTGTATATATCAATGGTTTCCATGGATGGTCTTCTTAAGGTAGCCTTATTTAGACAGCTGAAAAACAACTTGCCATCTCATGTTCCCCTTGTGAAAGGACAACAGTGTGAGAAAAAAATCACAGTTCTGCCCTTCCCTCTTTCTTTTAGCTATCCAGCTACTGCCTTACCATCTTATTAAAAAGTCACTGTCAGTCTGTTTAGAGGGGTAATAAGGTACCAATTATCTCATCATACCACACCTACATATACACACATACACAAACTACACATACAGTGTTGTGTGAGCACATGCACAGAGGGAAACAAAACCTCCAAGCTTCAGATCCTAGGCCAACCACTAACTAGAGAAAAAATAAGGAAATATTTCTCTGTGTACAGCAAATCAGAAGTTTGCTTCAGAAACTTTTGAGTATGAATTCTATGAACTTCTTAGAGTCAGGGTTAGGACAGCGGACCCAGACGCCCTGATCCAGTATGACAATACCTGAATTTTAATGCTGCCCAGCTTGAGGAAAACCATAAAATACATTCTGAGGTAGAATCCTGTAAAGCAACTACCCTTGAAGTAGGAGGACAGCAACATGGCAAGCAATCTGTTACAAGCCTTTATAGCTATCAAACAGAGATACTTGATTGTCACTTAATGAATAAAAGAGTGTCTTTCCTTAACTTTTTTAATTAGCATCTTTCTCTGAAGCTTCTTACAGTGAGACAAATTCAAAAGAATTCATAACATTTCACAGTGACTTAACTTTTTCCTTTCTTAAACTTGTTCCTCTTTAAGTTTTAGAACAGCTTGAGATTGGCAGGTTTTTTAAATTATTGTTTACATCCCTTTTATTATATGTGTGAACTCACCAAAAACACAGGTTGTTTTTCCTCTGGTTTGTGTAGGATGATAGTTACAGCTAAAGTGTGTGCTGGTATTACACTTTAGGAATTATTTGGTTTCAACAATGTGTTAGTCTGAGTAGAGGTAACTTTATAAACCACATAAGCACTTTTTCTTCATCATGCTTTGGCACTCACATTCTGCTCTGCCCTGAAACTAGTATGATAAAAATTATGAAGATGGTATTGGTTACTCAAATACTTACCATAGCTTACAGATCTGAAAAGCAAGAAAATTCATTTTTTGTAATCCATAGAGACACTGAATGATACTTGATGCACTTGATGCAGTGCAAGGTGGGCAAGATACTTGAAAATAATCACTTAATGGAAAATGCTCATCACTAATCCTCTGGAAAGTTCCAGTTATTCACCTTTTGTAGATTGTGGTTATTATCCAAATACACATGGGATAAAGAACTACAAATTGCAAAACCAGCTTTTCAGGCTGTACATTTACTGGATAGTACCTTCCCACAGAAGTGCTCTCATTAAATTCTGTGACACTGTAGCTTAGTATTACAACAAATAATGAAACAGTTTTTTATTTGAAACTTAGCTTCAAAGGACATCTTTTGTCAAAGTCAATTTCCAGAACGGTTTAGTGAATGCTAACATTAAGAAAGGTTTAAACAGCATCCTCTACTTAACATCTTCGAATAAAACCCAGTAAGTTATATGTAAAATATAACCTGTGCCACCTGTGTAATAACATTTTCATTTATCCATTACATGAAAATTGACCACTGTATATTGACCACTTTTCTCAAGTTTTCAATACCTAAGTAAGTGAGAGTTATTCTTATCTACATTTTTACTCGTGTCATATATAGGCAAATAGAAAAAAAACCCACCATTTTTCAGGCTGTACTTTCCTGATAAATTGCATTTGTTTCATAAAAGGTACAATATTTTTCTGAGATATACTGCTCTCAATAACAAAATAAAATGAAAATAAGTAGGAAAACCTTCAAAATACTTCTCTAAACGAACTCTACAATTTTAATTAATTTTAATTTTTCCACCAAAGGTGATGTGGGAATGACAGATTAGACAAATAATGTCCACAGAGTTCTCATGCTGCACTGGAAAGTTTCATTAACTGAATAGAAGACTGTGTGGATTTTATACCACTATTATACCATAATTATAGCTTGAGTACATTCTGATATTTTTTAAATTTATCTTAATAAAAACTTATCCTTCTGATGTAGTGGCAAATAGTTTAAATTTGTATTCATGCAGTAAATGTTGACAGACAAGATTTCTTGGTTTTGCTAGGATTCCAACAAATGTAACCATTTATTTTTCAGTATTATTTCACTTGATAAGAAAGAAAATAATACAGTGGTGCTGAAAGAAATGACAAGAGAATGGGCTTATCTGATTATTAGCTTTTTCCTGTCATATGTAAATATATGGCAAAGGTTTGTTAAAAATGCTTTAGGGGGATAGAATGTATTTTGCTGACTTTCCCTAGGCTGCACAGCTCAGTTTAGGAGGTTTTTAAATGGAGAATTTTATCCAGAAAATTGGTGGGTGCCAATTCCTGAGTACCTAAAATTGTGAAACTGATCTGAGCAGATTTTTACCATTATGCCAACCAACATCCATACTGTGATTCAGATGTTCAGCCTTTGGCTTTACAGTGTCTGAGATGGGTTTCACTTTCAATGGACAGAAGGTAATGAGCATTTCATCCTATTCTAAAAACTGCTCAGAACAGGGCAGATCCATTGCTCCTTGGAAATGTCTGTTTCTGTAACCCAGAATGGCTAAGTGAGAAGTAGGAATTCACATTACAGACACCTTAAATCAGACTTGCCTTAGTGAGCATGGCAGACACTAAGCAATGCCAATCCTACCCATTCTACCTCTCTGAGTGATCAATAAGCAGGCTGTAAGGGTGTCCTACTGCTCACCTAGCCTTTAAAATGGCCTCTTTTGTCAGAAGCCTTATTTCCAAAGAGGATAGATATACAAAAAGGAGAAAGATGAAACCATGCTTTCAGGCAGAAATCATTAAATGTCTAACCCAAGATATTACTGAGGGGTTTTTTATTATTATTGTTGTATTTTTATTGCATTCTATATTTATGTATTTGCATTTTTAATTTACTAACCGTAACAAAGATAGTGAATTATCACAGGTTACAGGACAAGTAAAACTGAAGCTAAGGCATACTAAAATATTAGTGTTGAGCAGCACATGAATCTCCTCTGAGCCTTGTGCTCTTCTGCAAACACTGCTTTTTTGTGTTCACAGTCTGGAATAATAGAGAGGGTTTTTACTCTGTCCAGCAGAGTGGAATTCCTTTTAACGTGAAATTGCAGATGTGCATTGCATGTCATTAAGAACGGTTTGGAGTGCCTCAGGGCACCTTTAAAGAATACTCGAAAGCCAGCATGGGGCGTTATTGACAGTGTATTTGATGGAGCCTTCTGGATAAGGATTTTGGCTCCACTATCTCTTACACTACGTCTAAATAATGGCTTTTAAGAGTTTGGAACAGACAGAAATAGAGTCAGACAGCTTGCAATGACGTAACGTAGGTGATCAGAATCCAGTGGAACTTCTCTGGTTTTCTTTTATTTAGTCCTGTGGATCTCAGAATAAAATCTATTAACCTCAAACTTTGTTCCCATTTTATTGTTTGGATCTAATTGCAGCTGATCTTCAGTGTCTGTTCTTCACTGGTTCCTGAGACAGTGTATGGCAGCTATTTTTTTTAACTCACCTGCTTTCAGTTTAGTTATAATGAGCCTTGGTAGGGCTTGGAGAAAACTTGGTTTAGTATTATCATTTTGTGATTCCATTGATTTAAATATCTCCAAATTTTAACTGAAGGAAGATATGAAGATGTTAGCTCTTGATGATATGTGCGACCTATAATTCAACAGGACACATATCATGTGCATCTTTCACTACAAATATTGTAGGATATTACACAAACTGAATTCCAAGGCTCCCTTGCCATGTTCACATCAAGGATGGATCACAAAGCACCTCTGACTTAGTACTTCACTAAATTATGTATTATTTGGAGAGAAAATGTCTTGCAGGGGATGACAGCCTGAAGGACGATGTAGATCTCCACAGGAGCAACTAAAGACAAAAAATACTCTGAAGAATTCCCTTGTCTGTATCTAATTCTACCTCTACAACCTTGTAGTAAGGTCTTTAAAAGTTTATAATTTCAATTCTTCTTCAAGTACGTTGCTAAGAAAATGTGATAACTTACAGAAAGAATCTTAACTGATCTCTACAGTTTCTCCAGGTATCTCTCAAAGGTAAATAAAAGCAGATGCAGCAATTTTATTTCAATTACTTGATTTTATTTTCATTCTTTGGTAAAAAAAAACAAAAAAAAAACCAAACACCAAACAACCAAAACCAACCAACCAAACAAAAAATAACTAAACCAAACAAAACATAATTTTGGATGTCAGCTTAGTCTCTTGAGGCTCTTTCTGTGCTTACTACCAATGGCAGATCATTAAGTTCTTCCCATGCTCCCACCTGCAAAGGAATTAGGTTTTCGAATAGGAGAATGTGAGATAAAGTAAGTATAATATGGCTATCATTGATTTGAGCCTTAAATAGGTAAACAAACAGATTCTCTAAAATGATCAACCTTTCCAACTCCCTCTTTTTAAGGTAGCTCCATCTCATTGGGCTTCTACACATATGCCAAACTAGCTACCTTACCAAAGGTATTTTTATCTTTGCCTTTACTTGACATACACTCTCCAATGGTTGTGAAACACTGAATTTAATCAAATACCTAATAAAGCCTTGGTCTTTCAATGGACTTCTAGTCTATGCCTTTCATCATTACAAAGGGATTAGGCATTCTGTGGGTTTAAGTTTGTTTGTTTTTTGTTTGTTTGGTTGTTTTTTTTTTCATATATTTTAACTGGAACAGAAACTCTTTGTATTTCTAGCTAAGTTTCCTTGTACAGCAAGCCTAAACAAATTTCAGTGAAATATAACAACTGTGTGTTTGTTAAAAATACTAGAGTGCAAGTGAAGTAGCTAATCAAATTTTCAAATATGTATGCTATGTTCAGCTTTAAATGAGGGTCTATATTTTGTGATATCATATTAGTAATGAAGTTATAAATTTGATTACAGTAACTTACAGATCAAGCTAAACTGAACCATGAAATTTCACTGATATTCACAAGGAAAACAATCAAACAGAAAAACCTGTTAGCACTCGCTCTAGGTATTGGCTATGTCAGAGTATACTTGAAACCATGAATCATGGAATCACAGTTAAGAGATATATGCTTCAACTGTGATTGTGCAGGTGGAATTTAAGATTCCTTCCATCATTAAAATGACTGGTTGGATTTTCAATATGATTAAGTGTTTTTTTCTGCAAACCTCCAAGATGGTACAACTGGACTAATTAAAGTAGTCCTACACTAAGAGAGGAGTTGACTGTGATATTTATTAAATGCAGATTTTATCAATATTCAAGAGCAGTCTTTAAAAATATTCAGAAATAAAATGGTGTTAAGAAGAAGGAGAGAGAGTGAGAGGCATGAAAATGAAAAATTCTGTTTCTCACAGACTACCTAGAGGAGTGATCACAGTGAATCACCAGGGGATGCGGGAGAGAGGGGTCAGGGAGGAGAAATTTTTTTAAAAAGGTAAATAATTTGATCAAATAATCAATATAATGTATTGTTTTGCAGATATTTTAAAATGCCCAGCTATAAATTATGGAATTTTAATACATTCTTAATCAGTTTCTTTGAAGGTAAATTGCCAGGAAAAAGTAACTTTTTGCTAATACTGATAGAAATGACAGTCAGTGACAGTACAATTTCCATCACATTATACGATTTGTAATGCACATCTTAGTCCTTAGCTAATTATCAGTTAAAAATTATTAATTTAAAGAGTGTAAACATTATATATCAAAAACTCAAAAGTGAGGAAACTGCTTGAAGCTGAGAAAATGTCCTATGAAAAAATATTACTTTTAACAAAATCATGATATTTTGGTTCATTGAAGGGATTGTGTTAAAATATAGAGCACGTGGATGGAATATCTGATTTTTATAGATGTTGGGGCAAAGTTTTATGGAATTGAGGTCATGCAACAAACACATCATCATTGTCTAATATAAGCACTGACTTTTCCAGGAAACACCTAACACAAAGAGAAACTTGTTTCCTATGGGTTGATCTCCCAGTTAGATGCTTTGTTTAAGTGATATGATAAACTGTCAAAATAAATACTTTAAATAAAGATATGAGTTAAGTGACAACAATATAGAAATAAATATTTCTTGACTTTTGTAGCTAACTTACAAATAAGAACTCTGAGTTCATAGCTGTTGTTAGAATTGACAGAGTTTGGGTTAGTTACAAAAGTACATGACTCTGCTGTTGCTGTTCTTTGGCTAGACAAGTGAAGCAAAACACCAGAAGAGAACTTCTGATAAATATTTGAGGTGAAATACAGTCCTTTGTATGTGTACTAGTGTTTGTTCTATTTGAACATCTAAATGTCTACAGAGGGAAAGCAGAAAAAGGTTTTGAACCTGCCCAGCAAATCATGTTTGATTTGGATCTATGTATGAATGAGTCCTTGAAGATTCTATTTCTATCCCCCAATTAGCTGAATATAGTAAAACCAATAAGGAATTCACAATTTAATTTATCACTATAAAATTTCAGATACCAGCAAAGCTGATGTTAGCAATAGCTGTGAACTATGGAACATTTTAAAAGCTAAGTCCATGGAATAGACAGAAGGTCTTTTTATTCTAAGTGACAGTAGAAATTTAGATGAGACATCAAGGTATCATCCCAAAGAACAGCGGTACTTTTGTCATAACTGCTTTTAGAAATAGCTCTAGAAAGTATCCTTTATTTAATAGTGCTGCACTATTCATCTTCCCTGCAGTGACTGAGTGATGACCCTTGCAAATGTAGTAATTAAACTTTTGCGTTGCAAAGAGGGCCTCTGACAGTCTCAAAAGGAAAATTACAAATTAGAACTCTGATAGACCAGCCCTCTGAAAAAAGGAGTCTATTTCCCCAAGGCATTTTAACTCCAATTAAATCTTGACAGATAGAGCCAGGTGTGGTAAAAAAGCCCCTCCAAACAAGTTCAACATGTGTAATGGATTTTAGGCTGGTATATATCTGCATTTTCTATCACTAATCATCCAAGGTGTAGTACAGATGAAATCACATCTGTACCCATTCATCCTTCAGCTTTCTGTAGAGATGTTCTCATCTGACTGTTACATACCCATGCAAGACTTACACCTAAGCTGTATTTTAAATATCTGAATTAAAACTTCTGTCCTGGGATACAAAAGAATATTTTGAGGCACAGCTTGGTTCCCCTTAAGCCTATCTTACCTCACTTTTTTACTTACCATTTATTAGCTATTGTTGTCATAATCTTTTAAAGCAAAATTCATTAAAAAGACAGTTAAATTCAATTTTACTTAAGGCCTTAATCTCAACTGTCTTATTAAACTAGGTAACAGTAATAGACAATCAAAGAATAATTAGGTAATAACTCTTGATGAGGTGAAATTATAATTAATTAATTTAGAATTAAATATTGACCTTGAGTGACAATAAACTACACTAGAACTAATAGTTAATTGAAGCTAAAATTTAATGTATTATACTACATATTTGCAAAACACTGTGGGCTTTAGGGTGGTGACTTTCCTCCTTTACTCAATAACATGGGCTTGATTCACCATCTTTTACCTTTCAGAGCTGGACAAATGTTTTCTCACAGATTCAGATGTATCAGTAAAAAAGTTATTGTTCATCTGTCAACTAGTTTGTTTTGAAATGGTCTGGAAATGTTCATATGGTCTTACTTCTGAACTATGAAACCCTACCGATAAATGACAGCATTGAGTAACATACAGTGGCCTCAAAAGCTTTTCTTTCTAGATTTAAGTCAGAACAACAATGTTTTACATAGCCTTATCTTGGTGACTTTCATGTTCTTACCAAGGTCAACACATATTGATTCTCATGAGCCACAGGAAAACATTCACGTAAATAAAATTCTAGGAATTAAAAAATGTGATATAACCCAAAATTTGTTTCATGTTTATTATGATGATAACATATATGCTATGATGATTTTCTCCAATCTGTGTCTGTAAAGTGTGTGAAACAAGATCACCAGGTGGAAGGAGGTGATTTTCCACCTCTGTTCTTGTTACACCTCACCTGGAGTGCTGCATCCGGCTCTAGGGACTGTAACTAGGGAAAGATGGACCTGCTGGAGTGTACCCAGAGCAGGGACATGGAGATCATCACACAGCTGAGCCACCTCTCCTATGAATTGAGATTGAGAGGGGTGAGGTTGTTCAGCATGGCAAAGACTCCAGGTAGACCTTCTATCAGGCTGCCAGTGCCTGAAGGGAGCCTACAAGAAAGCTGGAGAGGGACTTTTCACAGGGCATGTACTAGTAGTGATACAACAAGTAGGAATGGCTTTAAACAGAAAGCAGTAGGTTTAGATTACTTTTTAAGAAGATCTTTACTGAGAGGTGAGGCACTAAGACAGGTTGCCCAGAGAAGCTCTGGATGCTTCATCCCTGGAAGCGTTCAAGGCCAGGTGGGTTGGGTCTTTGAGCAACCTGATTTAGTGGAAGATGTCCCTACCCATGGCATGGGAGAGGGGGTTGGAAGTAGATGATCTTTAAGGTCACTTCCAACCCAAACCATTCTATCATTCTGTGATTAATGATTCTGTTTGAGGCATTAAAATGATGCTCTAGGAGTATATTCACTTACTTATGGCAGAGTGCTGTTTAGTGAGGAGTTTTAAATTTTATTTTGTGGCCAATATTTTTCATCTTTTTTGCATTAATGCCCTAGGTTAAAGTAAGTCAGGTTCAGTGACTGATTGGTGCTGTGAATTTCTGTGAAAATAAACACCAGTAAAAGAGCCATTTTTATTTTTCCTCTCAGCAATCTTTTTTAAAATTGCATCCTCAAGTGACATTTAAAGCTTCCTCTCATTTTAAATAACATTAATCTAGATATTACAGAAAAGCAGCCATATGGATATTTGCATTGAGAATCTGTAGAGCATTTGTAAGGCAAGTATATTTTTATTAATTATTAAGGACCTTTTTGGTTTCATGGATCAGCTGATAGCCTCCGCAGTTCACCTTGTTCCGCAAGTAGTTCCATAATTTCTTGTAAACTCAATAATTCATTGGGGTTCTTTTTGAAGAACAGAAGACTGTTCAGGTCCCCTGTTGTACAACAACACACAACTACGGGATTTAGTAAAATTGCACTGCTTTAGACCAGCTGAAGATCTGGCACATAAATCATGCACAAGTGTTATTCCAGTACACTGGGAAATCAGTAGGGCTGTTTAGAAAGTAAAGATCATCTGGAAATTCTGGTGCTGTTCCAATAAAGCTTAACCATAATAATTATTATTGATGGTATATTGCTTCTCTATTTCCAACAATGAATAAGGATGGCAGAAGAATGTATTAGAATGGATGTTTTGGGATTAAGTTCTTTATGCATAAAATACCTTCCCCCAATGCTGATGAAGGTTTTTTGCTAGTGCTTTGCTAAGATTTAGAGCTGATGGAAGGAGCTAAAAATAGCCAAGTGCAAGACACACTGAGAGGCCAGCCTGACAAAACAAACCTCATTTGTTTGTGTCCCAGCCCCACACTTACAGTGATAAGCCTTTATATTACCAGCAGGATGGATCCTGGATCCTGAGCACAGATCCTATTTCCTCTTGCATTAACAATGCAACCAGAAAGCTTTCTTGGTAAACAGTCACTTTCACTTAGATGTATAAAATTCCCTTTATTTTTTAAAAAAAAGAAAATGTCTTAGACTGCAAGGGGAGTCAATAGGAATGAGCCTTGAAGCAACATTTCAACATTATATCCTGTGCTTAAAGGCTTAAATATTTCAAATAAAGCATCTACTACTATTCAGATAACAAGATAGCATCTTCTTCTTTATACTGTCTTTGCCCTGTTCCAGTTTTGATTCTGACCTTCTCATATAAACAGGACAGGGAAATGTATTAGTGAGTCTAGAACACTGCTTTCCAGTCTCTGTTGAAATGTAAGATGTAATTGTTGATTCACAAGGAGCTCTGGAGCTTAGTAAAGGGTTGGAGTTTTTTGCCAGGATGAAATAAATTGTGTCTAGAAAAAAATATTTACACTTAATTCTGTTTTGAAAAAAAAAAACTAGCCCTACATTTTCTTCATGGATAAATTTCTGGTCAGCACCTAGTTGTTGAAATGCTTGTTATTTGGTAATTAAAACAACAGCATAATGAATTTATTTCATTTTACTTAGGAAAAAAGTTTATATAAACTTTTCAAGGTCTAAATTCAAGACTTCTTTTTTTAGCTGTACCATTTGATGAAAGTATATGAACTCTAGTTAATTTTTCATGTACTGATTTTTCAAAAGGAGTTTTAGCACTGTTCTAAACATCAGCTTTTCAAAATTTAAAAATATACATATATATGAATATACATATATTCACATTTTTGGCTGTTTTGAGGAAAAGAATCTGTTAGTTCTCCTTAGGGTGCCATGACTAGGTGCATTTGAAACAAAGCAATTTTATTGTCAATACTCGGGGGCATATTCACTTTTGTCTCAGTTCTGCAGAGATCTGCATGAAGTGTTGAGCATTTACAACATTGACTGCCTTCCCTGACTTTCACTCAGAGCTAGGATTCACTCCCATGCTCAAGGACTCTTAGAGGACTATGTAAAATCCAAATGGATGGCTGAGTTATGTTATATTCATTAGCATCAGCTGTAAAGCAAAGTGTTCAGGTAATCATGTCAAAAATAGTAACTCCCTGTCATCAGTTGTACATGCAAAGCAAGAGAGAATTTTTACTATCACCTCTTTCTCATGGATTGAAGTTCCTTCTAATTACAAACTCTGCATTAATTTATATTAATATATTCACAACAGGTTACTGCAAAGTGTTTATATATATGTGTATAGATATATATATATTTAACACAAATATGGAAACATATCCCATGTGCAAAAATAGACAGTGAGATGAAAAGTGTAGAAGCTGCACTTCTGCACAAATGACTCTGATCACTTAATGACTCATAATGGCTCACTGAAAATCAAAGGCATAAAGTAATGAAATGCGGCTCATTGACAGTCATCCACGTGAGACAGCCTGTACAATAATCCAATGATACAGCAATGATATTATGTTGCAAGATTTTAAAAACTTTTGATTGAATCAGAGTGAAGTTTGGACATATGACAGAAAATCCAACATGCAGGGGCCTCTTTCACTATGAGCTCTATCTTAATTAATGGCTGAAAATGAGCTTGCAGGTTCCTCTGGAAATGGGTTTGTGGTTTGGTGCCTACTGGGCAATTGCCCAAATCGGAGAACTTGCATGTTATCTGTTAAAGCTCAGTACACAATTCCATCTCCAGTTTCAGGCTAAACCTTACAGCACATTTCCAATACAGCAATTGAACCTCAGAGCCCTGAGTGAATGGAAACTGCTCTACAAAAGGATGGTCTCATGTCTTCTTTGTGTTGTCTCATTTTGCCTATAGACAAGCTGCTTAATTTATAGTCCTGTCTAACTTTGAGCAAGTGATAAAAGGAGGAGAATGTGCTCTCATGACACACACTCAGATAAAATATTTTCCTTTCTTAGCTCAGTAGTAGTGCTACCAAAACAAACAACAGCGTCTTTGGGACTTGTATTTTTAGGGGACTATTTCTGAATATTCTTGTAAATAAAATGCAAGCAGTATAATTTTGAGAAAGCAATTCCAGTTCAAATACCCTTCTATACAAAGTTGTTTATCTAGAAAACATCAACTCAGCATTTAGGATTTTTAAGTAACTCCACCCTCCTTCAGTTTCCTCAGTGCTTACTTAGCACTCATAGGCAACTCTCAGTACTCAAAAATGTATAAACAGAAATGGAAAGGGACACAAAAAGAAACATGCCTTCAAAAGCATTCTTTCTTGGAGCTTCCATTGCATTCCAACATTCTTCCAGCATCCCAGGTTTTTAGCCTCATGTGGATATCAAGGACATCTTATACCTCTTTTTATGCATGTATCTTTTTTATTGTATCTGGACATTCATCTGCAACAATCAAATACCTGGTTTTTGAAGATATTTGGAACTGGGGTTCACTTCTAAAACATTTCTAACATTTTTCAGACAACATTTGTCTTATAGAAAAATAAGATTTTAAGACTGGATGTAGAATAGCTGTACTAAAATGACATCCACATAAAGATTAAGACATAATAAAAGCTGGTGATTCTGTAGAAATATATTCTTCTTGCAAGAACTGTGAAAGCTTCATTTTTAAATACAAGTATACCACTACTCAGAGCAAGGGATATCATTTGTTAGCAGGATGTTCTGTCCTCTTGTACTGTACCTGACTGAATAATAATGCAGAGAGTATAAGTCTGAATGCAATTAGATTATTAAAATCTCCTTTCCACTGAACAAAAATTTCATTGGCTGTCTAGTGAATTGGCCTGTAAAGCACATAATGATAGTTAGAGATTAAAAATCACCTGTGCAGGCTCTGTTCAAGTGTTCTTATAATCATACAAATATGAAGCATGAACTAGAATGAAACATATGGCAGTTCTCATTGACACAGATTTTAATAAGAGCTTTGTGGAGGCAGTTGAAATTTTATCCATAACCAACAATGTAATTTGAGAGGCACAAAATCAAGTCAGAAAAAAATGTATCTACACCACAAAATTATATATTCCAGTCCTGTAATAAGAAAACCAAAGAAAATATTTCCTTTTTTAAAAATTTATTTTTAATAGGAAATTTTTTATATTAGACTGTATTTTATTAGCAGCATTTCTAATTCTCTGTTACTCTTTACCAGTTTTCTACTGTACTGTTATTTGAAGGAACTGCAGGCAATATTTTATGAAATAAAATACATTCCATTGTATGGAATAGAACAGCAAATATGAACATATTTCCACATGCACCCAGAGCACTTTATCTGCCCACTAAAAGGCTCAATATGATTGCAGAACAACATCCACAGTATAATTACTTCTCTCCTTTGCATGCTGTACTTTAGTTTATAGATTGATATTTGTTTTCTAATTTCATAGAATGTAATTAAATTAGGAAAAAAGAAGGAACATAACTAACAAATCAAACCATGAATTTTTTCCATGGAATGTACTGGTTTATCTGAAGAAAGTCACGTGCTATTGCTTTTCTGAAATTATACAATAAATTTATGATTTATACTTTTGCAATAGGCACTAATATGACTGCACAAATCCTTCTGTATATATCCCTGTATGCTCCTGATTTTCTCAGGACAATGTGCAGATGGATTTCCAGTCCTGCCTAACACAAGTCTGCTTCTTTTACCAGAGAAAGCTCTTACACTTTCCATACCACTTTCACAGCATGAGAAATTACCATCTGATTGCCATATCAAATGATTGCTGTATCAAGGCAGTCACTACATAATAAATGCCCTGCTAACTCTAGGATAACAGTGCTCATTTGAAACATTTCATCATGTCTCTCTCCCATCTGGAAAACAACTTATACATTCCTCTATCTTAACATGGTTTTCTTTTCCTGCTCCAGTTTGATAGGGGCAGGACAATTACAAACTGAAAACTTCCACTAAGAGTATTCATACAGTGGCATAAGGGAGATAAAATGTTGATGGGTCATTACATTTGTCATTTTTCAGTTGCCCATGAAAATACAGCTGTCATATACAGAGGATTGCTTCAAAATCTCTTGACCAAATGCAAGCAGGTTTTCACAGGTCAATGAATATCCCTGCCAAATTTCAGATTTCTAACACTTACCACACAGGTCTTCCACAGGTGCTACAACATATAAAAAGTATGATGCAAACATCACATTTGACTGCCAGTAATGCTTTTATTTACATTCTACAGATTTAAAAAATGTTGAACCATTTTTATTCAATAATTTAAAAGACATCACTTGTGCCTGCTTATATGACAAATTCAACATCAGCCACTCGGAAAAAGACTTCCAGCTTGTCAGATCATACTCTAACCCTTTAAACACAAAGCTATTTGCACTGTTTAATGTGGATAGAATTCTAGGCTGTATATATTTATATTAATATTTCTGCCTTGTTCAAATAGCAGCAGTCTGTTTATGTGGCACAGAGCAGTCAGGCATCAGTGAGTGCACCCTATACCAGCTATAAGAAGCAGCTAATTACCTATATCAGCACCACAGCTGTGTCTCCTTGCTAAGGACGAGAAATTATGTACTCCCTTTATACAGGAGTTCATTCAGTACTATGTCATGCACAATTATATTCCTCTATGATTACCAAAATGCTGGGATGGGGGAGGGGGGAAATAACAAAACCACTTAATGAAAAGCAAAACAAAACAAAGCAAAACAAAAAACAAAACAACGAACCAAACCAACAAAAATGATAGCACACAAAACAATTATTTCCTTGAAATTATCTAGGTAAGTATGAATCTTTGATGTCTGTGGTAGAAAAAAAAATAAAAATAAATCTAAGGGCAAGCCATGCAAGGATTTGTCACTATAGAAAATACACTAACCTCTAAGTAATGGGTTTTTTTTCAGGAAAGCATCTTAAAAAAAATACATCTTGTATATATTCAAGACCATCCCCCTTTGCCAAAACTTACTTAGATTTTCTTAAATTTTTCACTCTTTAGTGCAGCATTAGGATTCCTTTATTCTTTACTCTTCCTGTCTCGTATTGTACCTATTAAAAAAAGGATTAAGGTCAGAAATACCCAGTGACCAGGAAGTCCTTCACCTTTCATAACATTCAACCTTTAAAGTTTTATTCTAATTGAAGGTTTCTCTCTTATATAAACAAGTAGAATTTCATTTTAGCAGTTTTTTGATGTTTTCCAGTTCTTCGCTCCCATGCTCTCTGAGGGCTTCCTGAAACACATGTGCATTAATAGTGATGAAGGACCTGATGCAGCAAGAGCAGGAAATTCCTGAGACATTGCCTGATCTCTGACACGGAGCACTAAAGAATAAGAACTTGCACTGACCTTGATGGCACTATGTGAGAGTTACACAAAACCACACTAAAGGTTAAAATGTTATGCAAAGCAACCACAGTCTAGATAAATAAGAAAAGATAAACGGTGATGGCAGCCTAACTATCTTTGGAAGAGACACCCATAGACATTTTGCTTAATTACATTTTCAAATTTAAATTAGATTAATATTGGATGTATAGCATAGATCCAAGGTTGAACATGTTTTACTTCGTCTGGTTTCTTTCCTAAATAGTAAGCACAGCAAAGTATTTGTTTGCAAAAACTTTTCAGTTATGCTGAAGACATCTGATATGAATATTGGCAGCAAAAGAAGAATGTCAAATTCATGTAGAAATAGGACGTTATTTTAGTCCATCATCATTGAGGAAAATGTACTAGGTACCTCTCATCTTTTTTTAAAACCAATATTGTTCTTCATATTTTATTTGGTTTGTAACTACAATCAGATGGAGACTAGAGAGCTGAAATAAATACATGAATTTGGTCTACTGGGTCGTTCTCTACCTTTGAATGACTACATCCACCCAGTGACTGGTTCTCTATTATCTCCAATGGAGATTTAAGCATCTGGCTCAGCAAGACACCTAGATCCCAGACATCTCAGTGTGTTTTGGGCTGCCTCACAGCTCTGAATCACACTTCCAAAAATCTTCATGTGCAGCTGCCTGAGTACCTCTGGCCAAGAAGCAGTGATATTTTCTGTGACATGTTCTTAGGTTCATAAATCTGATTGCTTCATCTTTATAGAGATTAATAATACTAAAGCTTCAGTATCCAGTGATATTGAAGCTGATGGATAAGACACAAAATAAAGATTAGTGGTGTGCATATGACTTTCAGCATCAGGCTTGAATTGCAAATTTCAATAGATATGAGCCGTGGCAGAAATTTCTCATTATCCTAAATACATCCTTTCTGATATCTTAGCTTGCCTTCAGAAAGCCCATTGATTTTTCTTCCTGGAATACAATAGACTACAATCTTGAATTTATTCAAACATTTTCCATATAAACCTAAAGAGATCATAGTACTGGAAGCTATGATAAAAACAGAATAAGAACATGCAAGTATAAGGATAAAAATAAAATAACTTTTCCCATTGTAATATTTTGAATGTTGTTGTACTATTAAGTGTAATATTTATGGAAAAGGTAGAGCAATACCTGGTCGAAATAGACTGTCTTCAGTTTTGTTATGCTAAACATAAGAAACAGTACAAACAGATTTTGAATACATTGTAACCAAATCTTTTTTAGTGCACCTTTTTATCTAGGGGAAACTACCATCAATGGCATCTTAAGGATGTTTCCAAAGAGATACTATCACCTTCTGTAGTGCCCTGGACGCTTCATGTATGGGGCTAAACTGAGGTTCTTTCGCTCTGGGTAGAAACATGGGAGGAATACCAACCAGATATTCTCAAAAGGTAAAAATCACACAAAAGTTTACTGGCAAACTGTAAAAAAATCAAGGAATTTTGTCCTGAAACTTAGTCAAATTCATGATTCTTTCACTTTTCTCATTGTGAAGTTAGTGTCAAGTTGAAGGTTATTCTCTGGGTAACAGTTTCTGCTTCTCTTTATCATGAAGCAGAAGGCTAGACTGGCCTGTGGAAAGCCCAATGAATACTCCACAAATTTTGAAGATGCTTACATCAAGGTTAGAAACAAAAGTTACGATAGTCTTTTGTCAATTGTTTTATGATGAACTTAAACACGATCTATTAAGAAAAAAAAGAACCCTACAGTCCAAGAGCCACATTACTCTTGCTCTATATATTTATGATGTGATAATTATTATCATTATGTGCAAACTATTATTGTCATCTGTGAACTCTACAGAATATTTGAAATACATGCAATGTAAGTGCAGGCATCCCAGATCTACTAGATTCATCTATGCTACTGAAGAGATCTCCAGGGAGCAGCTTCTTGCTTTGAAGTTTACTGCTGCAGGATGGCCTGTATTTTTATGGAGAGACCAACCCTCAAAAGCAGAGGGATGGTATCTGCACTGCCTAGAACTTGGCTAGGTCCACTTTTGCCTCTATATAGTGTCATTGTAGCCCTAGGGCCTAATTACTGTTTTTCTTACATGTGCATAATGGGACTTTGACTCAGTAAAATTTTCTCAAGCAATGTGAGGAACTTAATTTAGTGAAAATAAAGAGTGTCTTTGCAGCATTAAATTCAAAGTCCATGTAGTGTGTCCCATGGTATGACATGAGAGTGTTAATGAGGATGTTACAGGTTGCACAATTTACTAAGTGTGGCATTACCTACAGCATGTCAGTATCAAAAAAGTCAGTATCATGTAGTCTTTGAAATTTGCTTTTGGAAGTAAACTATATAGTTCACACTCTGGTGTAAACTATACAGCAGAATTACATCCAAGTTTGTCTAAGAGGGAACTAGAAATTTCTCTGAGGAGAGAGCTTGTGAGTAAATTAAAAATTAAGCCATATGGATAATCAAGAGACGAAGACTCAGAGGACTTAATTTTCTTCAGTCTGCACTACAGTGACGCCTCTATTTAAGCTGAAAGGTTTATAACACAACTCTTATCAGCACTTACAGCTGGATAGAGTTGGAGTAATAGAGTTTAAGGAAAATGTGACCAAAGTGAAAAAAGAAAGTTAACTGTTTTAATATACATTTTAATTTTTCAACCATATAAGATGATAACAAACTAAGTGTCATAATACTAGGTTTAAATAAAAAAAAAATAAAAAACAAAAAACCAAAACAACTTGACAGAATAATGAGTATTAAATTATAGTGGTTACACATTACTGTTCTAATAACATGCTTCAGAAAGAAGTCCCTGTTTCCCTTCTGGAAGACCCACAGAGACCCAGGTATTCACATCTAGCACTTGGTGTTGTCCATGACACATTGCTTAGCATATAATCTTGGTACCACTAAGTTGTTTGTACCTATTTTTTCAGAGATCTATCCATCAGGTGCATGGTGTGCATCACCCTTGTTTGTTCCTGCTCACGGCATGACTATGGAAGATTTCACCAAGGGGAAAGGGAGAGTTTAATTTTGTGTAATGATTAAAGAGGCAAAGAAATCCCCCTGTGAGAAGCTGTTCTTCTATGTCCTGTTAGATGGATAGGAAGAATCACACAGTTTTTATTTCATCCCTTCTCCCTAGACTCAGTCTGGAGTAGTTCAAAATACTTTACAAGAGATGTTCTGCTCTCTTAGTCCTCTGGGGCATTCTTTTCGCTGAAACAGTTTGCAATACTAAAAGAATTGTTCTTTTAAGGCTACATTCTTCATAATGTGGCCAACTTAATTGTATTATTTTGGTAGTCTCTCATATACAAATTTTATGTTTCTGGGTCAAGGTACCAAGGTGCCAGCAAACAACCATGGCCTGGAAGAGGATGACTTGGCATGATCAGTGGACACTAGAGAGGTTTTGTAGGGAAATTACTTGTGAACCATAGTCATACAGGCTTCGTAGGGAGAGGCCTGGTTTTCTCTCCTCCTAAAAGAACTGCATTCCAGAAGACACCTCAGAAACTCAGAGCAGATCAATTGAGGACAATAAGCTCAAGTACACTGACACTATTTCCAGTAGATTGGCACAAATTTGAACTATTTCCAAATTATACCTTGCCTACATAGCTGATAAATTTACATAACTCGAGGTTTTTAAATACATCTTCAGTAAATACCTGTCAAGAATGGTTTTATTAGACTTGATCCTGACAGAAAATGGCTGACCTTCTGTAATCCTATCCTGCCCTGTTTTTATGATCCTATGATTAAACGTATAAATAACCTCAGGAGCAAGAAGCTTAAATTTAGATCACAGCAGGGCTTTTTTTATGCCCAAATAACTTCAAAAATAAGGTAGCAGACCACTTTCAAAGGTCACTTAACATTCCAGCAAATGTAGCCTTGTACAAAATCAAACTCCAGGTGCATGACTAAATGTTTCTGTGAAAAACTCAGGTTTGTCAAGTACTTCAACATTTGCAAGAGGCAGAACATTAGCACTACTTTGGACATTGACTCTGAAATTCTGCTTAATTTACACTTCAAACATAAAAGCTTTTTAACTACTTTGCCCCAGATGTAAAGCAATTGAAGGCTTATGGGGAATATCCAGAGGCAGAACTTTAGGTACTCTAGACTAATTTGTTTTAAGGATTATGAGATGTGTTAATCAAGCTAAAAATATACCCTAACTGCATTAAACATATCTCTTTTACCAGAGGAAATCTTGTACAAATTTTTTCGCAGTCATATAGTGGACTAACAATTAAATAGAGTTAAGTTACTAAATTAAATAGATTCCTGAATGTTCAGACTGTTACAAATTGGTTTCAACTTGAAATATGAGGCTGTAATATGGAACTTTAAAGTCACAAGCACTTTTAGGTTTAAGTTTGACCATCTTTAAGAGTTAATTTACCTATTTTCCAGTACATCTAGTGCTATTACTTAGCAATGTCCCACATCTGTAAATCTGGAAAACAACCTAAGGTGCAGATACTGTACTTGAACTTAAAAATATTTTGTGATATGTGAACAAATTCTTACGATATAAAAATTATGAGAGATATTCATGCTAGGAAAGGCTTAAAAAGTTTATGAATTCAATCACAGGGTTAGTTTGCGAACTTTCTTCTTCTAAACTGAAGAAGTAAGAAAGCATGATCTGAAATCTCTATTTGTTGCATATAGATATTAGCCGAAAAATCTCAATTTAAATCCCTAAAACTGCTTCATCATCTCTGTTTCTCTTATTTATTTCAGACAAATGACATGACTGTTGGAGGAATTTAAAACACTAGATTTTTAGAAGACTTCTGTCATTTTATGGTTTATTTTTTTACAAACTGCTTCTTTTTCATTTTAACAACACCTTTGCGGAGTCTTCAGCTATGTTTGAGACATTTTTTTATTCCAGCTACCAAATAATTTGCTCATCATTCATGGGTTGGTAAAGCATATCTTTCAAAGACAGAGTGAATTCATTTGCAAATATTCCTGCAAGGAGAATGATTTTCCAGCAGGGCTGGAAAGAAAGGGCTGGCATTCATGCATACTGGGATATGAATTTCCTCCCACTTTAGAAGCCCATCTCCAGTGCTGCATGTTGCTTAGCTTCTCTTAATTTTAGAGACCTTGAAACATTAGTCATCAATGTTCTTTCAGCTATTTCATGCTTCAATTATTACTTTTTTTCAGCAGTGTTTATTTCAACAAAATAGTTACAAAAAACCACTAGGCTAAACAGACTTACAATGAAAACTGCAATGACTAACATATAGTCAGAATAAACGGCATCTTTTGACTTTCAATTTCTTATGTATCTTCACTATCAAGGCTGAGCTGCTAATTAAGAAACAATCACACAACACGGTCAAGCGTTCAAGGGAATAAGAACTTCCTTGGCTCAAATTTGTTTAGGCAGATATGCTTATTCCTGAATTTTGCAATTTCTCTGTTCAGGTTGCACAAATCCATTACAGATTTTAATAGAGAATATAATTAATTAGACATGAAAGGTTGTTTTAGGCCCTTTTCCTAAAGATCTTATTAACATTTTATTCCAATTTTCCCTATATTTGTACAGAAATCAGGTGATGTGGGATAAAAACCAAAATGAGAAGGTTTTGAAAGGATCATTTAATTCTTTCAAGCCAGGAAAGATTTTTTTATCATCCTGGGGGTTTGCGTTTATTTGTTTTGATGATTCAGTTCTATAGGAGATGAGATCGTTCTGTATTTCCATGTCTAGTTGTAGTATCCAAGTTCTTTAGGGAAAATACAAGCCCACATAGACTAAGACACTAAAGAATGTTCTGAATGGAGGGTAAAAGTTTGTATGAAACTCTGTTTTGTCCATAAAATGCACACACAGTACAGTGAGAACCACAAAGCCCTGTAGGATTCTGTGGTTTTGACGCAAAATTGATCATGTAAACACAATGGATTTCAGTTAGTAAAAAATCAGGAAGTTAAAAAAAATAGTCCCCACATGTGTATGACCTATGGAACCTTTAACATTTCTGAAGAAAAAGCAAAAGGAGTGAATATGGCAAGTAAAAATACTGAGTGAAAAATACTGAGAGTTTCTTATCCAGCTTATTTTATTTCCAGAAGTCAATTCACATCTTCACTGAAATTTGATGCGCTAAAGAGAGGTTTTATGAGACACGTATGAAACACTATTGAATATGAAAGTAGAATGTATGTGAATATAGAAAGCAGAATAAACTCAAAACTTCTAAGGAACATAGACAAAATAGAGTTGCAGTGTTTCATTTTGTTATTGGGTTTGGAACATCAAACAAATTTATCATCAAATTATTTAGGCTCTAGGGATGGGAGAAGGAGAAAGACTGAGATACTGAAAGGGGTTTGGGGAACATAACTGGGGAGATGAGTCTTCAGTTTACAAGAGATTTTTCCCTGAGAGTCCACCCTGACCTACAGTTTTCCATATCCCTTCAGGTTGCTACCTGGTGTGTTCTATATATTTTCTTTTCTTTCCAGTTCTTTGCATCTTATTTCATTTCTATATTACAAATATCTGAGCATGAGGGAGGATATAATAATTATTTCTAGAAAGAAGAATTATTTGGATTGTTGTCCCAGTAAGGGTGAAAAAAGGCAAATAATTGAATTTATATTTGTGTGTTGAACTAGTTATCATGAAAAATTCAGGTTTTTTTCCAAATTCAATAAAGAAGGGTTAAGCCATTTTCATAGGGTTCTTTTCTAGCAAAAGTGAAAGAAAAATTTCCTTGAATTTTCACTATAATCAGTAAGACCAAAACAGAGTTTTTCTGCATTTTCCAGGATCAAAGAATTCACTTAATCTGATGTTCAGAATAAAAATATGTGTTTAAGGCAAATGCATTAGTCATAGATGATACACAAGAAACAGAAGTTAGTTGTAACTGAACTTTGAAGTGAGGGTCATTTTGAGGTCTGCAGTTTATTTAAAGATTTTGCTCTTTTTGAAGTAAAAAGAATAAATAAGATTTAATCTATTCTAAGCAAAATCATACTTTTCCTTATGACATAAAAATAAACTGATTATGATATCATGCATTTAATGACATATTACATTTGCTTTTACAATGATATATTACTTTCACTCTCTTTTTAATTTCATTTTTATTATTATCATAACAAAACAACATACAAAAATGACTCCATGCTACTCTCTACATACGGATTAATGAATATAGACATGGTTATGGTAGAGAAGATACCGTATCCCTCTTTATTTCTTTGCTCTAAAGAATCAAATATTGGGCATTAGGTTAAGGTACCCTCAGACTTCAATGCCATTATTGGGATCCTCAAAACTCATTTCAGTTTCCATTTAAAGCTGAGTCAGCTTGCAACAGAAAAGTTACACATCTGGGGAATCCCAGACAGTTATGAATGCTGACAGGGTCAGTGTCAGCATTTTTCTAGCAGGTAAGTCAAATAAAGGTCTTTGGAATTTACTTTTTTGTTTTTTTACTTTTTTAATGTTCTTTCTTTCTTTCTTTCTTTCTTTCTTTCTTTCTTTCTTTCTTTCTTTCTTTTTCTTTCATCCAACTGTAAAGAAAGTATTCTCAGACTTGTATGAAACTTGTCCTTTTTTATCGCAAACTTTATCAAAATTATTTTTTATCTCTGAAGTTAGTGCTCAAGAGTCTAGGTTCATAGAAAAAGTGTTATTTTTAGTTAAGCATTTATAGACATAGAAAACGCCAAGAAAATTCAGTTAAAATCGATGTTTTACCTGCTATTATAGGGAAGCCAATAATCTCTATCTGAAATTAGTTTGCAAGGAATAGAAAGTTACTGCATACTGAACCTTAACATTATTGTCCACATCAAGATTTTTTTCTGTGAGATTTTAATTTTAATTAGTTTTGTTTAGACTGTAGATTTAATTTTAGATTTTTTTAATTAAAAAGTACACCAGTTGGAGTTTTGTTGAAATTCTACTAGTGATAAATACAAACCCTGGGATTCAGCTGTGATGCAGTTCTATGCATTTTGCATAAAACTAGTCATTGTATCAAAAGTGTCTCTGAACCTGAAGTTTTACAGTCAACTGAAAATCTGTAGTCTCTGTGACAACACAATGTGAGAAGAAAAGATTTAAAGAGCATGTTTTACAGATGAGTGTGAGGTTTGCATGAGATATGGTAGAAGACTGCTATAGTATAGTAGGGCGCTGCTGACATGTAAGACATTAAGAAAGCAGGAGATATATCTTTCAGCAGTGTACAACACCACTGGTTAGAATGGGAGAAAATAATGTCGTGTTTTCTTAGCAGAATTTGGTAGGTTTGCTCAGAAAAAGAAACAGTGACTGTACATTTTTAGCAAATCAAGGTAAAACAAATACTAAGGTCAGTATTGAAATCTGGCCCATAATCCATGGTTTCCAACAATTAAAATGCTGAGCTAAATTTGCTGATAAAGAACGATCACAAGGCTAATAAACTTGTCTTTATACTTGCTAATGAGAATTTGATGTTAAATTTTCACATCTTACAACAATCTCTGGCTAGGAACAGATATGTTAACATTTATGATGGTAGATAATACAAATAAATCTAGATGTTGGAGATTCCTTAGCAGTTTTCAACTGCTGAAAAGACATGACAACGGGGAAAAAAATACAAAACAAAATAAAAGTCTCCAAAACACAGCAAATAAGCTTGAGCCCATTCCTCACGTACTGGAAACATTTAATACTACTACTGTTCCTGGGATCTCATTTTTTTGATGCTGTATGAACTATATAGATAGTGGGTTGAGAGGAGTGTTCACTAGCTAGGTGGCAAACATTAAATAACTGTTTCATGTTTAGACATTTTTTAGAAATTATTAAAAATAAAATACCCCTTATTGAGAGGTACATACATATCAGTACTACATTGTTTTCTTGCTGACCCCAAGAAAATGCAGTCACCCTGAAAAAACAGGACGCCAATAGGCAAAATTCCCTATTGCTCAAAATACCCTTTCTCTGTTCTTTTCTGAAATGCATTCTAAAAGCTCTAGTAAAAGCTTTGAGTTCAGTACATTTACTTAACAGATGTTCCTAATGAGTCTCAGGGACTGTTAGTTTCTATCACAGACAGTTAAACTCATTTTTCTTTTGATACTGGAAGGCCAGGAATCTACTGTAGAACTATCTAGAGGTGAAACATAAATCCACTTTTGTCTCTAGAATAGAGTCCTTAAATTTACTATCAGCTCAAGTAATTTAGATATTTATAATGATTCTTCTAGCAACTTGAAGAATTTCAATACACTTTGTTTTGGTCCTATTTACGTTAAGAACAATTGCTGTATTTCCATTGTGTAGAAATATGTTGGTTGGTTTGGAGTTGCATAAAGGCTCAGTTTCTGAGCTTTAACCTGTGAATATTATTGTCTGCCTTGCTCCTTTTAACATCTGTGGCTTTTATAGCTCAGTAATAGAGGAAAATACTGCTGCAATGCAAACCCATCAAATTAAATTGTATTTAATGCTCACAGTCAAATGTTGTGCAAGAAACAGCCCAGTAAGTGTGGAAATGTAGGCAGCATATATGAGGCTTTCTTTGACTTTTGGCCATGTCTCCTATTTACTGCTCCACAGCAGCTCAATCTCACTAGAACAGAACACCTGCAGCACTTTCAGTTTCTGCCCAGGTCAGAAGGATGGGTCAAGTGCTTAAGCACTGAAAAATGTCTGAATCATGCTGGGCTGAGGGGTGCCTAAATCTACCCAAGCTGTTTGGTAGGATATTATATAAAAAGAGAGCATCTCTACCTCTCAATTCTTAAATGAAAGGGACTTAAAGTCTTGTCTTTTTCTTGGTTTGCTTTTGGCATCTCAGTGAAGTGTGTAAATGCAGAGTGGTTTTAGAGCATTGCTTGTCAGCTGTGTCCCTCAGGACATTAAGATCTTGTCAGCCTATTTTCTAATTCCAGTGGGTCTTGTTTCAAGAGTAAATAATCTGACTACTGTGATAGGGGAAGTTATATCTACTGCTACAAAAGCTCTGGAGAAAATATTCAGATCAAAAAGGAAAGAATCTACTGAATTCATGTAGGCAGTTACCAGGTGTCTTCAATCACAAAAGCTGGATCGAAGCGGTTAGATATAGCAAAGTTTTTTCTTTCAGGCTGACCTAAATTAAAGACACTGTAGGGCTTCATTTTGGTCCCTTGTGCAGCAAATAGAAATTAACAGTGTAAAACATCATCAATAATCCATTAAAACAGGATTATCGTAATATTTGAGCATTATACTTATTTTATTTAATGCATCTTTAAGCCCTACTGGGACATTTCTGAAGCTACAGTCAAGGCTTTTATGTGTAACAACATATTAAGAGCTTAGCCCATGACACCTTCATGATATTTTTAATGATAAATTTAACAGAAAGCTGAGTGACACCTCAAAATTCAAAGACAGTTACAGCAACTAAACAATTAAAACTTAATGCATAATTATCACAAACAGTTGTCACTGAACTCAACTCCATGGAACTGCTTTGATCTATGTCACCTGAAGCTCTACACTTTGAATGCTGTTTTTAGCTGCAGTTTTAAAGTTGCATAACTGGATAAATACTCATAGTCACTTGAGTTATCGTTCAGTTCTTTAAAGGTGCCCTGTAATTAAATAATTGCCACTCTAAAGGTTTTTAAATGTCTATTTTTGAAATTATTTATTTTTAGCTTTGGCAGCAGAGTTCATTAGCATAATATGAACACTTCTCAAGTTTTAATTAATTCATCATTATGACATGTCTATAAGACAGTGTCCTTGCTTGACATACCACAAAGATGAGGCCACATTCTCAGTGTTTGCCTATTGTGACAAATACAAAAAAAGCAGAAAAGCAAACAGAACTTATACAATCAATAATCTGGAACAACTGGAAATTAAAATCCTAAAAGTATCTCAGTTTACTGACATTAATAATTTATACATTTAAAATATGTTAAGAAATTTGTTGATGTGAGGGTTTTTCTTTTGTTTGCTTGGTTTTTTTGTTTTTTTAATTCTGTATGCCTTATGCTGACCAGTGTTTTCTTTTTGCACACACAGGGTAACGTTTTATTGTATTTAAGAGACTTCTTTTACTATTTTATTAAGACTATAACACACATTGCTTAAATTAAAGGTATAAAAATGCTTTAAGGCAAACCATATTATTTCTTATTGCATCCTGTATATTACATTATGGGTTTGACTTTGCTAAGGACAAGTAATTTTGAAAACTGTTATAAGTCACTGCTATGCAATTTTACAATCTTTCTTATCACATTATGCAGTTATGTTTTTATTGTGGAACAGTTTTCCATAAAAATGAAGTTAACCCCTCAAAAAGAAATAGCTAGATGGTTGTTTTTTTGTATGTTAATTTTGATTTATAGCCAAGAGGACTGTTAATTTTCATTAATTCCAATTACAACTGAAAAGTTAACACATTTTATATAGTGTTAATCATTAATTCAAGTCACACACTAAATGCTGACTTATCAAATCACATAATGCCAAAGACAAAACTGGACTTGATCATGAAAATAATATTAATCTTTCAAGACATAAGGGTTTAAAAATGTGAGGTGTAAAGAATCCTGCAGTTTGGCTCTATCTGTTCAAAGCAAGAGAAGTGTGGCTATCAGTGCTGTACTAACAGTACTGGTTATTATTAATAACAGTATTGGTTATTATTAATAAACGATAAATAAAAGCAGATTAATATCTCTCAGCTACTACTCACCAACAGCAAAACCCACAAACAAGTGACTACATGGCTATTTTTCTCTCATCTCCTTCTAGAGCATGTTACTGAGCTTGCACTAGAACAGCAGTCCTAAAGCTTCTTTAAGTGTCTTAGATATAACAAAAAAATTTGAAATGGTCTAAGGCTTTTGTCAGGCACTAATTAGATCATATACTGTTAAAATACTGGTATTTTAGAGACAGGACAATATTTTTTCTGTATTCTAAGCTATGTGTGTGCGTATATATATATATATATACATATGTATGTATGTATGTGAAAAATCATGGAATAGAATACGTCTAGAGCCATTTTCCTCAAAATGCAGTTATTAGTAGAAATTGAGTAATCCTTCTTTTTTATAATTTCCCAATGAGATGTAGGTCTTACTAACCTAGGAGCATGCCAAGCTAGAATCACAGAATCACGGCTCACTGAGGTTGGAAAAGATCTCCAGGATCATGTAGACCAGCCTTTTGTGGATCATCATATTTGTCGAATACAGCACAGCATTAAGTGTCACACCAAGCCATCTCTCGAACATCTCCAGGGATGGTCACTCCACCACCTCTCTGTGATATTTGTTCCAATGTCTGAAAAATATTTCAGTGAAGAAATTCCTTCTGATATTCTAGCTGGACCTTCCCTGGTGCAGCTTGAGGCTATGTCCTCTTGTCCTGTTGCTGGTTGCCTGGCAAAAGCGGCCAAACCCCACCTGGTACAACCTGCTTTCAAATAGTTGTAGAGAGTGAAAAGGTCTCCCTTGAGCATCCTCTTCCCTCTTTGCTAAACAGTGTACCAGCTTTTAATGAAGAAAAGAAAACTTGCTATCCAAATGTTTTCTCTGCTTACAGTTGTTTTCTTTGAATGTGTTAGATGCTGGTTTAAGCCCCTTGTTTCTGAGCTGGATCTTGAATAAAATTCTTCTGCTTCCTGACAGATAATCTATTATGGAAAAAAAACAAAAAAAGATATCACTTTGAGTTAGACTTCTGAGACATAGAAGTATAGCTCTTAGCCATCCAAGATACCTCACAGAGGAGGTTAAATGAAGAGGTTTTAATAATCTTTGGCCAATATTCTACTGAAGCTAAACAGTGAATAATAAATCCTGTCCTGGGTAGCTACAGCCTAATTCTAGAGAAAAATACCAAATCTAATAGTCATCCTCATTTTGTTTGTTAAAGTAAAGGATATTCATTCAGAACATGACATGACAGCATCACACAGCATAAAAACATTTACACCTCTAAGACGGGACTCTATCCTTCTTGTCTATAATTGCTTGTCTGCAATATTCCCGGTATTAGTGATCAGGTGTAGCTTACACTTTTGAAAGACTTACAGAAGGTACTATCACTTTGAACAAAATTTCCTTTACCTTTCAGCAGTGTATTACTAGATCTGATGCACCAGATCAGGGAGAAATATACTGCTTTTCTGCCTTTTTTTTTTTCCTCTTCATGCTCATTATTGTGCCCTAGATCATGTAACACATTTATGCCTTGTCTTTAAATGTGGGTGTTATTTATTTTTGTTTGTTTATTTTGCCCCATAGAGGGCAAAATACCTAAAAACTCAGTTTGCAGATCCTTGTAGATCGTTGATAACATTTGATTAGTCAGCATCAAATGTTTAAAGTAATGAGATTGACATTTTGGTATTTTATGTATCTAAATTTTTTTAAGTTTCAGGGTTTTGACATCAGACAGAATAACAGATGCATAGGTAAATAGATAGTGCTCCCAAGCAATAGGCATTTGATACCTACTGCTGCCCTACTTCTTTACTTATAGCATGAGCCTTCCTTTATTAAACAGGCAGATGTAAAGCAGTTTCGGCTCATGGGTAACAGATAAATAAACAAACAAACAAACAAGAATAATGACCTAAAGATGCCTATTTTTGGTTTTATGTTCTAGAAGGATATTATTGTCTAAAAGCTTTGCTTTGCACACTGATACCCAGGGTAAAGAACATGTATAAATAATGAACAGTCATTATCAGATAAGGCATTATACTTCATCCATCTCACCATGTTGTTAGTTTTGAGTCTAGATTGTTCATATTGTCTGTACAGCTGTTAAATCTGCATGAGTCCTGTCCTGTTCATTTTAATTTTCCTGTTTAGTTTTTTGAAATCAAAAAATAGATCAATCAGTCAAGTCAATCTCAAACTTTCAGTCAGCACTTCATTATGCAATTAGCAGATAGCAGACTTAGGCTTCAAGCTCCCAAGTCCCCAGGCCTTCCCAGACTCCATGCAACATGTCTTCTATGGGGCTGTCACAACTTTGAATAACCAACCTTTTTTGAATTGTTTTTTTTTTCAAAAAAAGAACAAAACAACACAAGAAGTAAAGATTAATTCTTAAAACTCAAATTGCAAATCACAACATCTTTAATGGGAGAGTCATTCCATATTTATTTGTTGCAGCAATATTTGCTCAGCAAGAGTATGTCTAATGACTACTTGAGCTAGCATTCAAAACAGGTAAAAATTGTAAAAAGAAAATTGCAGAGGACCACAATTTTAGAATTTATACTCTTTCATAGTGAGACATGAGGCAGTTCATACTGAGATAAGCAGATTTTAGGTATATTCTCAGATTTTTTTAATCAGATAAGGAGGCTTTTCTCAGAAAGCATATTGAAAAAAACCCATCATATATATATGTAAATTGATCGCAGGGACCTGGAATAAGTTAATAAAATTTTTCACAATAAGCATGTAAAATACAAATATGAAACCTTAGGATAACCTGAGGTTTTTGTTTCCTAGCCACTTAAAATATAGTGGACCATTTACCTTCATTCTTTCCCTTTGATTTTCTTTTCGGGTTTTGAATTTTAATGACTTTGAAATTATCAGCTGCAAATAACAGAAAGAGCCACCCAAAAAATCCTTCAGTTTTGTGATAGATATTTATCCCTTCATCAATACTGCTAAAAAAAAACCAACTAATTCCCCTCAACAAACAAAAATCAAAAAACCCAAGTACATTAAACTAAACATATATCAAGGCAAAAAGTGTTCTAGGGTCAGTGAAAGAGATACAACTGTTTCTAATGGGCTTCTGGTTTAAGTCTCATAAATGCAATGTCTGAGGATTCAGAATTCTTAATAGGCTTCATATATTGATGACATTGGAACTGGGTTGATTGATCAGTTTCAGTTGTTGATTGAATTGCTCAGTGCTTATTTCTGTGCATAAAAAACCTCTAACTTTCCGCTCAAGTTAGTTGACTGTGTTTCCTCTCATCGCAGTTATGAAAAAAAGCAAAAATAATTCTGCTTTAGCCTGGAGTCATCTATCTATTATGTCTTTTTATGTGTCACAATGCACAGGTTTCTGTTTCTGTAAGTGAAACAGTAAAAGATAACTGATTTCAGTGTGTACACTGTAAACTGACCTGCAAGTCCCACAAGCAAACAACTTATTAAATGCTACCAATAAGGTCAAAACCTAAAGAAGAATTAGTTTTTTGTACCTTTGCTTCCAGAATTACCCTTTGCCTCATCACATTTTCTTTTCATATTTTATTTTTCCAGACAAAAGAACAGGAATTTCTGAAAGTTAAAGCTTTGCATATCTTCTCAAGTAAACTAATGTTAACTCTACTGCTTTGATACCATTTTTCTTGATTTAGAGTAGCAACTGCAAAGAGAATCAGGTCTTGCCCTTTTATACTGCTTTAATGTCAAAGACATTTTCTTTCTGTCCCTCATGTTATATTTTTACACTTTCTCATGCTGCTGTCTTTTTCAGGATCTTATTCCACAAACTGCCTCTCACAGCATGTTGCTGAGCTGGACAAAGATATTTTCATCATCATGTCTACACCTAATGTCCTAAAGTCATAGGAGATTGAAAGGAAAGTTGTGAAATAATTGCTGTGACCTATTTACTGCAGCCTCCTACTCACTGCTGTACTCCTGCAGCAGTGTTGTCTGTAGGGTGAAAAAACAAAAAAGAAATGGACTCATTACAGCGAGGAGACTAAAACCCACAAAAAACATTCATTCACTGAAGTATGGGAATTAGTAATATTATAACATGTGAAGCAGTGAAGCCTCTGTATTAATACATAAATAGGCATTTATGTTTTAATTACAGCTTGTTAACTTTCTGCCATTTCTTTAGATAAATTCCCCTTTTCTTTAAATTGCTCCTTTTTTTAACATGCATGTCCCAATGGGGATATTGTGAAGCTCATAATCCTGTACAGCAGTTCTTTTGTTGCTTAAACAAGACCACTCACAAATGTGATAAATGTAATAAATGGGTAACGAAAGAGTGCCAACGGGCACATATTTTCAAAATTAATTGTTTTCAATATTTTTATATTTTACATAACTTTGAATGCAACATATGACAGTGCTTTCATGGCCACTCCCTTTAAACTAGACCTGGCTGTTGTTGTTACTTAAAAATATTGTGCCTCTAATTACTTATTGTCACATAAACAAAGAGTAAATGAGTGAATGTCCTTAGTACAAGAGCTTATAATCAAGAAAGGAAAAAGCAAAATCAAAATACCTCTTATTTTCCAGGACACAGTGTTATTCTTTATTCCATAGGAATGCTTGCCTTCAGTTACCCTTGTCTGGAAAGTTAAGAAAGGGACATAGGGGTTATAGAGAAGTTAGAAATGAGCAGGGGTGCTGTGAGTGGAAATCGATATAAATACAGCATGGAACAAGGCACACAGAGGTACTTTGGCAGAGGTCATCTGGAGACTGGCAAATCAGACAAGCAACAGGATGAGCAGTTTCTCTAGTATCTATTTCTAACAAGAGCGATGAAATTGTTTTCTGAGCAGGGAAAAAGGTGCAGCTTGATTTCTTATAACTTGCTGAACTATACTTCAATGACAGAACAAATTCAGATCCCCTGACGTACGTCCTGTATCTGTATTTTCCCTTGAAGTACTTCCCACACTTCCCTACATTTTTTCTCTCCAACCTTGCACATGCTTCCCAGGATCACTGATTCACTCACTAATTACCCATTACATAAGAAGGGGTGCATCTTGATCCATTTGTTATTTCTTGGCTGCTAACAGGCCAAACAGAGAAGAAAATTGATGAGCTGAAGCCATTCTCAGGCTGCAAATACACAGGCCAGGCATTGCTTTCCAGCCACCTGGCTGATGAAACACAAAATAAATAGTCTTTGAGCATTTCACTCTTCTCAAATGTTACAGAAATTATTGATCATTAAAAAAATATTGTGAAACAGATGATAAACAGATGGGCAGAGAGATAAGTAATCAAAGCTCCATTTAATGAAGGATTTTTTTTTAAAGTCTTTATTTTACTCAATTTTAAGGAAGCCAGTAAATAGAAGAAGTCTCATTTTTGTGCCTTGTATAATGTCATTACAAGTGATACACAATTATTAACATTTTAAATAAACCAGTTACCTGAACTAATTTTATATAAGATCAGCTAAAACCTCATAATTGCCTACATATGAATATATATCCTCTGGCTACTCTTGTTGCATGAAGAAAGCATGGTTTTAAATGTGGATGTCTCTACATTTATTTAAAAGTAAGTCCTCCAAAATCTGCAGAATTATGAAACATTATATGTTAGTCATCTAGAAACATCATTGTGACATCACTTGCACCACCTTTCCATAAAAAGAAAGTTGTTCTTCCAAGCAGAGCTATTGATTTATGTCAGTTAATGGATCATTATGTGATACTGTAACTAAAACAGTAAAGAAAATTCTTGAATTAAAAATGTAAGACTGTGAGGTAGGTGTAGAGAGAAGATCCTTTATGTACACATATTCATATGGAAATTACTAGCCTAATACTGATAACATTTCTGGAGCATCTCTGCTTAACTACTCACTACTTTTTTTTTTAATGCATCAAAAGCTCCAATACAAATTTGATACATAAAATTAACTAAACAAAAAGACTTTTATTGTGTGTGTTTAAAATGTCAATAATCACAAAAGACACTAGTGAATCTGATTGTGGAGAAACAATAAAAATGTCCACAGAGAGTAAAACAGTAATCATCACATTAAACAAAATTTGGCCATCACTTATTTGCAAGAAGATAATTTGTTTGCACACATAGTTTGTTAATGTAAGACAAGAATATACTCAAGCAAGTATTAATGTGAAAGGAGATTACAGTCAAATGGGATTATAGTCATGCAATCACCTGTGGGCATTTGTGTGATTATGCAAAGATTTTTTTTGTTAGTGCCAGAGGATTCTTAAAGGAAAGCTACATATAAGGATGCACTAATAGATCCTTTTCTGGAGGGTTGCCCCAAAAATTGGAAGCAAGAGAGCATTGAAGAAAATTTTTCATTAAGTGAA
>JAWWMS010000001.1:72355958-72416651 GCA_035048045.1 Chlorospingus semifuscus | reverse complement strand
GACGCTCTTCCGATCTAAAATACAGCTGAGCCATAATAGTTCCCTGGTTTATGATCTTCAAGTACTTCAGTCTTATATCCAATATTAGAAAGAAATTTCCCTTAAGCAGCTGTCTTGTTATGTGCTGTAGTTGTTCCCTTCCGTGAATGAGGCAGAATGGCAGAACACAATAGAAGCAGAAGCACAGAAATGTCAGAAAAGCCTGATTACATGGTATATATACAATCTTATGCAAGGTTTTTGCATGGAAAACATTATTGCTAAAATGTGTTTCAAAATTTTTTGATTTATTTTAATGATCAACATAGATGTTCTGTCTGGGTATACTAATGGTTCTTCAATTTAAAAGATGCAAACAAGCAAACAAAACCTTCAAAAGTTATGGCTGAAACTATCTCTTCACAGCTCAGACATTACTTACACAGTTCACTGCTTTATTGTTCTCATCAACTGTGGTATATGTCTGTAATATTTTCAGTTAATTTCTTTGCTGGATATTGAAGTAGAAAAGTGCAACAGTAAACGTTGCATATTGTAAAAAAGCAGAGGCTATAAAGGCACCCGCTATAAAACATGACATTAAGCGTCTTTTACATCGCTGTGTGCTCAGCAAAAGTCAGTCTGTAGCAAATGTTTCTAGAGTTATAGCATGAAAAATTTGGCTCATTGAGTTTAAGACCAAAAAAATGGAACCATTCTCTCAATGACAACTGGATGGAAACTGCTAGATGGTTCTCATTGGTTGTGAAGAGATCAAATACAGTGCCTCCAAATCAAGAGCAGTACACTGACTTGAAAAATTGAAGTGCTTCTACCATTTAAAAGGGAGAAATTCTGAACAAGGTTTCATTAGATAAGAGGCAGCTTGATCTGTGCTTATTTGGATAAAAAGTAATTTTAGTGGCTGCGAATGTTTATTGGACTCTGCTGATTTAAATATACTGACAGTAAAGAAACATTTGCTGAATGTAGCTGAGATACAGACTTACAATGCAGTGGATGCTCAAGATCTTAAGGAAATGAAAGTTAAGCAGCTGAGAGAATCTGAATAATCTACATAACTTAATGGTGTTGGTCATAACTACAGTAAAGCTGAAAATTTATGAACAATGTATTAATCAATTAAACATATTCTCTAAAGTGGTAAAATATGATGCAACTGTGTTACAATCTCACTTACTGCCATGTTATACCACCACTGAGAGTCACAAACCCATTCTGCAGATGTGGGTCAGGCAAGAGGCAAAAGTAATGTGAGATGTGGTATCAGTTTTGTGCTATTAAGGTTCTTCTCATCAAACTGTTTCTGAATGTATTTGTTTAAACGAAAACCAGAGGTTCTACCCTTGTTGAAGGCAAGTTCCTATGTGTACACTTGTAATGACGCAAGGATAACTACACAGTGCAAAATGGGAAATGCTGGTCAAGGTACAGTACAGCTATATGTCAGATAGCAAGTCCATGATACGCAAAAACACTGTCATCTTAAAGGGTTGTGTGCGCAATTCCGAACTTAACTCCAGTATTATTGCCTGTGGAATCACAGACTTGTAAGGCAAAAGTTTTGTGTGAATAACCAAACTAAGAGCAGGATGGACAGAGTGGGATTGAGTGTACCAGCAGAAAACAGAAGTTGAATGGTGCTGTTGACAACCTGAGAGACATGATGATGTCTTCCAGAGGGACTTGGACAATCTCAAGAATTTTGCCCATGGCAACCTTATGAAATTCAATGGGGCCGAGCACACCTGAGGTGGGCTAACTCCTGTTCTCAGTATGGCATGGGGGTTGAACAGATCTAGAGAAACGCTGAGCAGAAGGACCTGAGAGAACCGGCCAATGAAAAACTGTGCATGGCCCAATGATGTGTGCTTGCAGCCTGGAAAAACAATTGTATCCTGGGCTGAGTCAAAAGAAGCATGGCCAGAAGGTTCAGAGAGATGATTCTCCCCCTACTCTGATCCTCTGAGACCCCACCTGGAATTCTCCATCCAGATCTGGTGCTTCCAGCACAAGAATAACCTATTCAAGTGCATCCAGAAGTGGACTGTGAGGATGATCAGAGGGCTGGAACGCCTCTCTTATGAAGACAGGCTGAGAGAGTAGTTCAGACTGAAGAAGAGAAGACTACAGAGAACTTCAAACAGCATTCCAGTATCTAACAGGGATCTAAAAGAAAGCCACAGAGGGACCTTTTACAGGAATAATGGATTTAAACTAGAAAAGGATGCATTCAGACTAGAAATAAGAAACTTTTTGCACTGAGGGTGGTAAAATACTGGAATAGATTGCCCAGAGAGGTGGGAGATATCCCACCCCTGGAAACCTTTCAAGCAACCTAGACTGGAAAATATTCTTGCTCATTGCAGAGGGGTTGGACTAGGTGGCCTTTAAATATCCCCTCCAACCAAAACTATGGTTTCCATGATTCCATGAGACAGTCCTTCATAGGAAAATGCCATTTTTATGGTGAATGGTAACGAATGTGTACATATATATTTATGCACATCTATAAACTATGTTCCCTCTAGGTCAAAGAAATGAGACAGATTATCTTCAATTTTCTATCCTACAGCAAGTTTCTAAGAAAAATAAGATTAATTACTTCCGGAAGATCTTATCTACATCTATTTGTCCATTTAGACTAGAAGGCTGATATTCAGATGACCTAGAGTAGAAAATATGAATGCCATCCTTCATTTTTAGAGCACCCCAGGTGCATTTTCTCCTTTCACAGGTGCCCAGTGCCATTTGTGATGCTCTAAGACTTCGTCTCAAGATCCCACATAATACTATCCAGCCCTGAGCAGGTACTATAGGCTCCTACATAGTACAGAGTGATTATTCCTGATCAGCTGGAATGCTCCTTTAAGGTTCAGAGAGATGCATGTAGGAAACAACACAGAAGTTCTACATTCCAAATATTTAATTCCCAGTTTTCACTCCTATGCCACATAACAGCAAGGTCCCTAGCTCTGTGTCTGTATGTTTTCACCATTTTCATTGATTTCACAGGGATTTGTTTGTAAGGATATGAGACCAGAGCTTGTGGCTTCCTTTTTAATACTTTCTTTTCTTTTTTATTTTCTTTTCTGTAAGAATTGAGGGTGTTGAATCTATAGCTATAGCTTAAATTTTTGTTTAGCTTGTTTTATTTTTTTTTAAATAAAGCCTTTTTTCCTATTCTTTATTGCCTACATCTTCTGATGCTAAAATAGTCTGGTTTTTCATTGTAGTCAGACATCTATATTTATCTAAAAGAACAGTCAGGCTTTCCAGCAAGTTTCATGAAATCTGTGTATCTTCAGTAACCATTTGTTTGTTCTACAGCATTACCAATGCAGGAATCAGTCACAGTTGATCTGTGGTGCTTGAGGTCCTTGAGGAGTAGCACACCCATGGTGAGTGTGGACTCCTCAGACAGGGCCTTGCATGGGGTTCTGGGGTTGCTCCTCTCCCCCCACACTCTCCTTTGTCTCCTTCTTGGGGCCCCATGGGGGAGATGGGATGTAGAGGGCAGAGCCCCCACAATGCCTGGGGCTCTATGGCAAAAAGTCAGATTTATGGGGCTGAAATTCCTGCTACATACTTTGTATTTCATGCAGCAAACAGGTATGAAAGAAACAGAGGAGAAGGCTGCACCGTGATGCAAAAAGCAGGCTTCAGAAATATGCAGGAGAGGTGCACTGAGAATTTTAAATTATTCATCAGTGTTAGCACACTTGACTGCCCCACTAAAATGCACAGGCATGTATGATGAAAAGAAACATCAAAACTGAACAGGAACGAGCAAATAACAAATCTAAGAAACAAGTTTTCATACAATTTTGCAGGTAATTCAGGCACAAATTCCTGAAGCAGAAAATTACTGCTGAATGAAATTTAAAAAAAAGAGTAAGGGACATGCAATTGCTACGAAATAACACCTCCATGAGCACTAACAGTGAAATAACATTAGATGCTATCTCAGAAGTGATCACTAGATACCTGACTGAGTGCAAGATGGGGACATTCAGAGTAGATATGTGTTTTCCCTTTCATTACTGAGCTTTTTTGTTTTTTCAGTGATTTCTTCAATTTTCTAAAAAGAATCATGCCTGTGTAACAGTGAGTTCATGGGAACTAGAAAATAACGAGAATATTTTATCAAAATTTTTAATGAACTAGAAATAATCTGTCATACTGTTGAGCCTCTTGCTTCCATAGATTTGAGTTGAAATGAAAAAAATTCTTTGAAGTTGTGGTAACCTGAAACAGATACTATGCTTAGTTGGACTAGAAGATGGCAAAATCCACAAAACTTCCATCCTTTCCCACGCAAAACGTTTTGCAAAATAAGTGGGCACACCTTTACATTTTCCCCACCTTTCCTGCCAAATCACATGATATCGTTCTTGGAGGCAAGCTTTGAGCAACTCATTTAATTAGCACAACATACCTTTCTTTGAGTCTTCTTCAGAAGTTCCATTTAAACTAAATGGCCCCGACATACTGATTAATGAGCTACACTAGGTAGATACAAAGGAATTAATTTTTCATTTGAGATCTTCCAGTAAGATGTCTAAATGAAAAGAAAGTATTTTATCTTGTACAAAGCCATGATGATCCGGTACAACACTTAGGCCATGGAAGACTCTTCCCAAACACAAGGCAACCAAGTACCATAACAGATTGAGTTGGAAGTGACCTTTAAAAGTCATCTAGTTCTCTCCTCACCCTGCAATGAGCAGAGCCATTTGTACCTAGAATAGGTTGCTCATAGCCCTGTCCAACCTGACCTTGAATGTTTCCAGGGATGGGGCATCTACCGCTTCTGTGGAAAACCTGATCCAGTGTTTCATCACCCCCATCATAAAAAAAAAAAAAAAAAAAATTACACATATCTAGTTTGAAGACAGTGCTAATGCAGTTAGAGATTCCAAGAAGTTTTAAGAGCATGTGGTAAATAAACTATGAACTGTAGTCAGTGGCAAATGTTATCATTCAGATCACAAAAGTGGCATCAGGACTGACCTGGTCAAAAAACATGACAAGCAAGGAGCACTGAATCTATTTTAATATGGTCAGCTATAATTTTGTAAGCTGCAGCATGCTCTGCAGAGTGTGATGTGATGGCTGACTGTGCTGGGTATGCTCAAAATGTGTAGAAGAATTCAGTGTTGTATAACATGAAGGATTCTATAAGAAGTGACTGATGATTTAGGAATGTGAGGAAAAGCACACAAAACAAGCAAACAAAAAATAATTTCTTGGTCTGACATCACCAAAGAATAGCACTAAAGGTTGAGAACTGGAGTAAAACCTGGACTTCCCAAAGCATTTGCATAACATCTGATTAAACCTCACTTAACCATGGATTTACTTATTTGTAGTAGATGTGGAACTGATCTTCTCTATCCCATATAACTGGCAAGTCTCACCTTGGGTATTACAGTGTGCTTCATTTGTACCTTGAAATTATATGGCAAGCTTCGATACCTTCTTGTCCTGCTGCACAAATTCCTCTTCCCATCACTGTTAAGGATCCACTGGTGAATAAGCTCAAAGTACTCCCTCAGCCAGCCAGCCTATGGGTCACTGGCCATACTCTTCATTTGGTGTGCAGTCATGCTGTTCCTGCACAGAAGGTATGCTCAGCTGGTGCTGGCTGGAATTGCTTGAAGCAGTTGGAAGGGACTGTGAGAAAAAAAGCAGACAAAAAAGGCAGAAGAGGATGGAAGTTTCTGCTACTAAGCTATAGTAATATTTCCAGGTGAGGAAAACCAATACATTGGACTTTGATGGCTGTCAGTATTCTCTTGCCTGCACAGCAGAAGGATGAACAGCTCTAGTGAGAATCAGACTCTCCATCCTGAAGTGCTGGCAGGGATGGATGCTTCTCATGTACACCTTACCATAACTCAAATGTCACATAATATTTCTATCCAGCCAGCCTATTGTAAATTCACTTTTACTTACACAGCTGAGAAACTTTGAGCTGGGTCCTCCATAGGGGTTCATTCATATGTAGCAGTAAGCTTTGTATTAGTGACATGATCTGACCTAGCTTTTAAATTTCCTGTTACTTTATTTATATCTCTTATAAAGTATCAGTGGGCTCAGAACTGACCACTATAACTGAAAAGAAAGACCTTGAATTTACTGTGGATACTTTTGCGAAAATATTAGCTCATTGCATAATGAAAATCAAAAATAAACTGGACATTGGGAATTGCTGGTAAGAACATCATTATGCCATTTTATACATAAAAAATACATAATCTGTTCACTCTTCTCTTTTTTTTTTTGGTCACATTACTTCAAAAGATACAGAAACTAAGAAGGATGAAAAGAAGAGATGAAAATGCCAGCATTTTTCCTGTGAATTTATGGATACACAGCCTGTCAGCAACAACAATGGGAAAGCAGTTGTCATGGGGGCACTGTGTACCTGCATAGCATCTGTGCAGGAAGTAATTGGATTGCATCCAATGATAGCTTGCTAAAATACAAAAGGTGGTTAAATATACTTCTGGTGAGTGTATTTGTAAATGCTAATGATATCTTTTCATTCCTGTATATATTGTTTGGGACCACAGCTAATCTCCTATTTAAATTCTTGGCATAACATCACAAAACATGATATGTGGGTTTGTGGTACAAGATGTATAGACTGGTTGTACAGACCATTCTTCCTGTTTTGCCCTCAAGTAGGTATTCGTCTTTATTCACACCCTAGATTCCTCATTTTATGTACAAAGTCATATACATCTAAAATGTGGATGTATCATCTCGACATGACCCAACTCCTTCCATTAAAAACAACGAGAGCTCTGCATCTGTAAACCACAAGTGAAATTAATTTAATTTAAATTTTTATTTTTATTCTGTCTTGCTTATTTAATATTTTCCCAAAACGAACATTTCAAAGAATTACCTTGTATGCTTCTTGCCTTATATTTTCCCAGGAAAAAACTGCTATCAGTATGAAATTTGATTTTTTTCCTTATGAACAAACAGCAAAAGGTTACTTAACCAGCCACTAATTCATCTAAAGTGCTATTATAATTAGGGGCAATTCAGCCAATACAATTGTTGACTCTGAGGGCTGTTCCCCAATCGAGATGTAAATGTCTCTTGCCTGAAGAGCTGGATTGCTCTCAAGTCTTTACTGCCAGTACTGAGAGGGAGCTTGGTCCTCTTGCCTAAGTGTAGACTTCTAGTGTTATTTGAGGTGTTTCAGGCTGTCTGAGATATCTACAGAAGGCAAACGGGTATGATCCAGGGAGATCCTCATGCAACAAACTAGCACTACAGGCCAGAAAGGTTTCCCTCAGGCAACTTTCGCAGGGTAACTGGTTCTTCCCTTAGCTCTCCCCTGTAACAAGAACTTAGATACCTTTGTGGACAAGTATCTTATGCCTTAATCAAAGGTTTTTTAGTGCAGCTTGGGACGCTGTAACATATTTTCTATGGCCTCCACCTGGTGCTCAGGCTGGCTGTGGGTCTGCTTAAGTTCTGTGTCAGGTCTGCCAACCACACACAGGTACTGTGGGCTTCATACTGTGCCTCGTATTGCACCAGATGCCTCGTTGAACTATTGGATTAGTTAGTTTAGGAAATTAATAGTCCATATAAAAAAGTATTTAGTGCTGCACTTGTTTTTCACTGGGATGTCACTGATGCTTTGAATGAGAGATTACAAAACATCTTCTCTAAAAAATGCACAGGCGTAAAGAGATCTTCTTGCTTCTACTCCAGTCTCAATTTTTTCTCTTGTAGTAATTGTTTCATAAGCTGATGACTGAGATTAATATATCTACTAAATTGTAAAGTAAATTGAGACAAGAATTTTTTTGTTGTTTCTTATTTTCTTCCAGTAATTAAGTCTTTCCTGTATGCGTCGTATCCTACTTATGCTGACTTTCATTTAGAGCTGATGCTGGTCTGCTGAATACAGCTTTATTTAAATCCAACTGTTCTTGAAATTTTTCTTGCTTTTATACAGGAGAACAAATTTAAGCACATGGAAAATCTGCTGAAACACCCGGAACCCCCACCACCACCCACATATGACAGAAGTATATTTCAGAAAGCCATAGTTTAGATGTTTAGTCAAGCTGCATAAATATTTTTATATTCCTTGCTGCCCATATGAAGCAGAAAAGGATTTCCTTTTCAGCCTTCTATTTTTTTTTCAGGGTGCATAATTCTTGCTTCTCTTAACTAAAACTTCCTGGGTATGCAATACAGAGTGATTAGCAACTTAAAAGTTCATATTTATTCTCACATTTTTAGAGCACCCAGAAGCAGGGAGTGAGGGGCTTGCCTGCTTTCTTGTGGTAAAACATTTCATAGTTCATTTATTCCACTGAGGAGGATGTTGCATAATAGCACCACTACCAAGGGCAATGGGATAATGAAGCAGCTACACTGTATGAATATGTTTTTGGATTTCTCAATGAACCATCTAAATTGAAGGTAAATATTCCAGAATGTGCTTTTCACTTATTTATTTTAAGGTAAATTATTTATTTAGGCTACTAAAATAGGGATTGTATTTATTAAGCTTGGCCAGCAGGGCTCTCTCTTGCATTACATTTGAATTCAATCAGGCCATTTTAATTTTGTGTGCATAGTGTCCTCTTCCAGGCAATTTTAACCCTGAAATGATAAAGCACTAGTGTTATTTATGGAACCTATTAGCAAGGAATTAGAATGCCTTTGGATTCCAAGTTACAAATGAAAGATACTTCCAAGACTTTTTGCTTTTTAATAAATTTGATTCTTTTTTAGTGATGATGTGTATATGCAGTTAATGCCCAACAGTTTTAACTGCAATGTATCTTAGGTAATTTAAATAGCAACAGTTGTAAAATTGGAGTACTTGTCACTGAAATATCAAAATCTTAATGTATACTTTTAAGATCTCAGGGAGATCCTGATGGCTGTCCAGATCCCACGTTAGATAGACAGATACTATGACTCTAGCTTGAATCTGTGTTGGGACAAGACTTAGGTACAGAACGTTCCTTCATATCTTATGGTTCTTATGAAAAGAAAACGAAATCAGAGTTCCCCATTTTGAACAGTCAGGATTCAGGATTATACTCATAAAAAAATCAGACCTACTTTCCCTTTATACCAAACCAACTAGGCCCATGAGCCAATCAAGGGCCTTCCTCTCACAGGAGTCAGGATTCCCACAGAACAGGATCCACTGTACATATATGCTGCCTTAGTAGGTAACTTTTTTTTTTTTTTTGCAACATGTAATACCACCACTGTCAAAGATATTCCTGTGCATTTCCTGTGGTAATTTTATAATGATTTTTGAAAATAGAAATCTTAATAAACCACTGTAATTTTAAAGGCACGTAAAGAAAAAGTTCCAATGTGAACAGGAAGATCTAGTAACCTAGTGGAAGATAGTTATCCCATTTATCTCAAATGCCTATCCAGGACTTCTAAAAGTGCCTATCTCTCCTCATCAGATACAGCTATACCTGGCTTAGACTAATGACCTATCTATTTACACAACAAAAAAATGTGTGAAATGCTTCCAACTTTCTCTTCCTACAGAATTTCCCTTTTTATGTCCAGAAACTGCGTAGAGACTTTAGAACCCAAATCCTTGTCATTTTCAGAAACATCTCTGTGATGCAACTGCAAACACCCATGGGAGATAAAGGGAAGGTTGTATGTAGAGAAGACTACAGAGTCCCAAGAGTACCTAACTCACCTCAGGACAAGCACACTGCTTGGCAGCTGCTAAAACTGACATAAATTCTTTTGCAGGACTGGTGTCATTTTAATAGTTGCTGTGATAGAAGTGTTTTTTTTTTTGCAGGTCAGCTTGCCCTACTTGTTATTCCTATGTTGCTAATTTGAAGAACTATTTCCTTTGAGTTTTACAATGATGCAGACATCCAGCATTTGTAATAATTGTCCTTAAGTTTTCTTAAAAATTATTTACTTTAAGAGGTATCTGTTGTCATTTTATGAGGCATGTGTATCTCTGTGAGCACACAACCTTTCACTTTTGTGTTTATACCAACATCACAGAAAGCTTTCAAGTCAGAACTTTAGAGCACAGACTTTCAGGTATAGTTGCCTATTCATGTTCTAGAGTACAATTTTATTCAAAAACTTAGAAAATCTTAGGACAGATTCCAGAATCCTGAACAGCCAAGAAATGTTTTTGAATGTAGATGCATAAGAAAGAATTTAAGCAATTAGTTTTCAAAGTCTGAGATTGCAGACTTACATATAGCTAAAAATGTTAACTGTATATAACAGCAACCAATGATCCAAGATTCAGCTCATCTAATTTAGATCAATCATAAGTTAGATTAGAGAGCGACTCATAACACAGAATAAGATCAATATCTTCTTGGTTTCTAGCTTTTTCCATTGACTGAATACAGAATCAAGATGACTGCCTCTGAGGCTACTCAAGACAAAATAAATTAATTCTTTCCTGTTTGACTCTACTTTAATATTTAAATATGGAAAGGATGCAACAAATTTTTTTTTTAAATACTGGATATAATAGAAAAATACAGGATAAATTAAGATTGAACCAAGGTTTAAATTAGTTCTGAATCACTGGGCAGTCTGGAGATTCTTAATTCTTTGCCTTTGCTTTTAATTTCCTGTTAAGGATTCTATCTGTGACCCAGATCCAGAAATGATAAAATACGAATAAAAAGGCTTTTATTGTAGAATTTCTAGCCATGAATGGGACAAGACCAGAAATTCTAGTCTTTTGTTATTATTATTAATAAAGCGAAAGGAATAACAATATATTATTCTCAGGATTTTTCTAATGGAAAGAAAATTAAGTTCCAAAAATCATGGACATTTACTCAACCAATCCAAAATTGAGTACTTCCTACGTCATGGCCTTCTGCCATGGACTACTGAACATAAGCCTAACGACATTGACCACAATGAGATTCCGTGTAAATCACAAAACTTTATAGCACATCAGGCATCTCTAGCAGAAATAAGAGTTGAGAGCAGACATTTTATTTAATTTTTGCCACTTTCCACATCAGTGCTGCACAGTGCCAGGATTCATTTATGATTCTTTTGTTCATATCCTTGTTCCTTCACTTCTACCAAGGTCAACATGCTGTACTAGAGACAGTAACAACAAAACCCAACAGAAATCTGACAGTAAATTTCATTTAAAAATCAATCTTTATTATAACATGACAAGACCATTTCTAAAGGCTATCTCTGTAAAAGTATGATTAGTATTTAAGGGAACACATGGATAGTTAAAGGTATATGTAATGAAATTGTAGAAGAAGCATAAAAATATGTAAACTGTCCTTCTATTCTTAGTTATTAACATCAGTTATTCCTAGTATTTCATTACTGCAATTTTTTCTAGCAGAATCTTATACAAAATCGGTATAGGTTATTTGAGTAAATCCATATTCATTCAGCAACAGTTTGCACTTACAAGAAAATTGCAGGGTTGCTGGAAACAACAGGAGAGGAATTAGTATAACTGTAAGGCAAAGAACATAATTGTCAATTTATTACCCTTTTGCTCTTTCTGTGTTAGGAAAAAAAAAAAGTGGAGGGAAGTCTGGAATAGGTTCATAAGTTTAATATGGAAATTCAGGACTACCTGAACTTCTGCCAGAAATGTGTACAGAGTCATGAGTGATATTCATGTTAGATATATTTTTGCAGAAATTAGGTAAATGAGCAATTAGCATGATTAACCATTCCACTTTAGCTTGACATCTGCTCACACCTTTAAAAATACACTTTCTACCACCAGGGATCATGCATTGATAGATTGGGGTTTTTTTAAGTGCTTGTTCTTTTTAATTTCTTTAAGCAAGAGGTATGCAATTAGTGAAAACATCAAAAATAATGAAACAACAATCAAACAAACAAAATAGAAAATAAACAGCACCAGTAAACACTGTGTAGTTGTTCACTGATAAATGATATATAGATGGTATTGGAAATGTAAAAATTGTGACTGAATAATTTTTTCTGCTGAACAGTAAGGTCACTACTGTATATCAATGACTCTCCAGGTTATAACTTCTCAGATTGCTTTAACTTCACACATATGTTCTTCCAAGCCTATTTCTGTGGTAAATAGTTTCAGTTCTACCAAGATTTTACAAAGTATGTTTCAGAGATAAAATTTATTTCAACTCTGACCATGGTCCGACTCTGCTTTGTGACTAGCACTTCAAAGTTCAAAGCTGATATCAACTTAAGAGAAATCATCCTTCTCTCAGAGTGAAAACGATCTCCAGTTTTCAGCTAATTGTCTTTTATCACTGTGGGCAGGCAGGTGTTTGGCTACTCCAGAAAAGAAGGGATGCATAACATGCAACAGTTGCCTGGGAAGACAAACTCCATCTCTCCAAAGATTTTCCCTTTTCTTCTCCTTCCCTTTTCTTCTTCTTCCCTAGCTTTATATGCAGTGCACGATGCCATACAGTGTGCAATACCCCTTTGGTCTGTTGGGGGTCAGCTGTCCCAGCTGTGTTGCCTCCCAGTGTCTTGTGCACCCCCATCCTCCTCACTGGTGAGGCAGTACGAGACACAGAAAATGGCTTGTCTCTGTGTAATGCTGCTCAGCACTAACAAAAACATCTTTGCATTATTAATACTGTTCTCAGCACAAATCCATAACATAGCCTCATGCTAGCTGCTGTGAAAAAACTTAAATCTACCTACCCCAGCCAAAACCAGCACAAACAGTAAAAAACAAAACTAAACTAAAGCAACTCTAGTAACTAGATACTCAGGAAAATTGGTTTTATGAGGAATTAATACAATTTGCAGGAAGATAACTATGAGTATAGGGTTATAGAAGTCTAGATGTGAAGAAGAGAGGTGACAGGAGAAAACAAACAAATAAAACACACCAAGCCCTAAGCAAAATAAACAATCAAAGAAATACCCCTCTCCTCCAGAAATCACAGCAACAGTCCATACAAAAGACATAAAAAACTAGGTAGAACTGAGAAATGAGATTATCAATAAAAGGTTAATTAAGGGAATATTGATTTATTGTGCCATCAACTCTTCAAAGGTGTTTGAAGGACATTTATTTATTATTCTTCAACTAAAACATAAAACTTTTATCTAAAACCAGCTCTCCGTAAGATAAAAATATTTAGAGCTTCTTTTACGAAAAGCTACAACCAACAAATTCTTTGAAAAACAGTTGTGGGTTGACCTTGACCGGCTTCCATACTGCCACCCAACAGCTTTCCCACCCTCTCTCCACAACAGGACAGAGAGAGAAAATAAATGGAAAATCCTAAGGGTCAAGATAGAGACAGTGAGATCACTTATCAATTACTGTAATAGGCAAAACAGTTGACTTGGGGAAAAAATTTCAATTTATTGCCAAATAGAATAGAGTTGGATAGTGATAAACAAAGAAAATAATTTTAATACTTTTCCCAAACCCATCCCTTTTTCCTCCAGCTCAGTTCAAATCTTTCACCCCTGACTTCTCTACCTACTCTTAGTCTGAGCAGCACAGGGGTGATGAGAAATAGTGTTGCGGTCAGTTCACAACATTTCAACTTCACCTCTCCTTCCTCCTAATGCTTTTTCCCTGCCCAAGCAGATGTATTCTCCTTGATCCTCAATTCCTCCAGAAAGTATCCCCCCACTTTTGTGTGGGAGCCTCCGTGGTCTGCAGTTGGACATCCATGCCGATGTGGTCCTCTCCATGTAGCACCTCCTTCCCTTACTTCACCTCTCACCTTGGTGTCTGAAAGAGCTGCTTCTTTTCAGATTGTTTGTTGGTTTATTTTTGTTTGTTTGAGTTTAAATTTTCCACTCACTTCTCCCTCCTGGGGAAGCCTTTTCTCAAATACATTTTCCCAAAGGCACCACCATCTTAGCAGAGGGGTTCAGCTGTGTCTAGGATGGTTTTGTTGGAACCCACTGGAATTGTCTGTCTAGAATGGGACTTGGAGGCTTGAAGCTGGGTGAGATAAATGTTATCCTTTACCAGTTTTCTCTAGACAGTATTTCTACTCTGTGTTCTTCTGGCTTTCTCTTGGCAAAACTTGAATCATGGCCACTCCAACGCAGCCAAACTGATTAAAGGAAAGAGTAATATAGCCAAAAACTTTCAAAAAATATTGATCAGCAGTATGAAATTAGTGGGTTTTTTCTAAAATATGGCTCTGGTTTTGGGATGCAAAAAACAGCCAAGAAGTGTTCAAATTTACTGGTGTTGTTTTCCCTGCTCCCTTGAGAGCTGGATTGAGAATGGTACTCATAAAGAAACAAAAACCTATAATTGCATAATTTTTAAAGTCCATTATATAATACAAAAAAAATTTCTGCCTTATAAAGGAACTTGTTTCCTTTCACAGACTGAAAGCCATTATTAATCTCATCTAAGGTATCTTTTTAACTGAATCTGAAATGAACAGAAATTTTCAGTTTAACCAAGGGGAAGTAAGGTAGTTTTGATTTTTTGGTTTTGTTTTGTTTGTTTCTTTGGTTTTTTTGGTGGTTGGTTGTTGTTTTTTTTTTTAATGTGAATTAAGGAGCAGCATAACCTTTATTAAAAATAACATAGGATTCTGTAAGCAAGGTATAATTAAGGGGAATATGGAATACTTTGAATATTGTAAAAAAAAGAAACAGAATACTGTTTCTTTTCTGTTTCTGTGAAGGATGTGGTGCTTTGAATGAAATTCTTCACATTTGTGAGCAGCAAAGTAGTGAAAGAATTACCTGTATGATAAATGCACTTCATTTCTCTCATCTGTCTGCAAGTGGAACTTGTGGAAGACAGAATGACAAAATGATTGAAAATAAGGTCTGGGCCAATTTTCCATTGAATCTTGATCAAATGTGACTTTTTCTTATATTTAAATTCACTGTGCATTTTGTGTGAGTTCTTCTGCCAAGCCTAATCCATGAGTCAACATTTTCAAAATGCAATGTATATTTCAGTGATACTGAAAACTCTCTAACAGATCCATGAACAAGACTTCAATGAAAAATTTTACACCCTTTCATAGAAGCCAGAGAATTTATTGGAGTTGATGATAGTTCTGAAAAAATTACTCTAGAAAAAATTCCAAATTTCCAAATTCCAAACAGAGAGCACTGTATTTTTTCATAGATTTTGTCATTGTAGGAAAATACCATTCTCTATTATATAAGTAAGATGATCAAATATATATAGAAATTTCTCCTTTAGATTTTAGACTTTTCCTCAATTTGGTTTTGAAAAGTAAGAAATATCTCAGTTCTTAAAGAATGATGATTCTGTGTCAATTTCCTAGATTAGTTCTTGACAGCATTTGGGTTTTTTGTTTTGTTTTTGTTTTCACTTTTGTTTGGGGGGGGGCACTTTTCCCCTCCATACCTGTACACTTCCATGGACACTTCATTCCTTGAATGTTGTATCTATTGTACTCTTTTTATGTCTATTATATTTGGGGTTTTTTCAGTATTTGCTTTTCTTTTTCATCTAATGCTTCAGTATTTATCTTTGTAATGGACTTTTCTCCTCATCTCATTGATTCATTGAGGAATAGCATGTTTTGCTCCCACTATTCCATCCTTTCCAGAGGGAGGGAAATGGTTCTGCTGCAGTGTGCTTCAGTAAGTCTTCCACAATCTATGAGGTCATAAGAAATATTTATCTACTTGCCATTTCTTTAAGAAAATATAATAATCCCAAAAGAATTCAGATCCTGCTTACAGGTACAATAAAGTAAATGAAAAAGAAAAACAATAAAGAAAAGAAAAATATGTGGCCATGTTTCCAGTACTGGTTCTTATGGCAAGCTCAAGAAGCATTTCTCTGCTGTGGTTTTATTATTTAAAAGCTTTTCTTTCTTAGCAGTATGTTAAGAGCCTTAATATCATCATGGTATAATGTAATGATAATTTGATGTGATTGAACAATACTAATAGAACACAAGAGTTAATAATGTGATGTGATGGACAGTCATAGTTGTTCACATGTTATGCTGATGGGCCGGTCTAAATAGCAAGTGTTTCAAAAGACATCATATCAGAAAACATAGACTGCATAGCTTCTCCTGAAACCCTAAGACGTGATTATAATAATCAGCTTACTGCTTTGCACTTGCTGGAAGCTGTTTGCTATTTCTATGGGTTCAAACTAGTGCTGTTATGTCATCTCAAAGAATTTCAGACAAGATTGCATCAGAAAGAGAACTCTCACTTGTAGAGGTTTTATACATTTATGCATCAACATAATGTGCAAAAAGGTATCTTCCAAAAACACATATTGCTTCAGAAATATAATGAAAGAATTTTCATGAGAAGAAAATATTTTTGAACTTCTCAGTGCATAGCAAATCATACAAATCCTTTTTTTCCCCCATAACATGTCAATGTCTTTGATGTCAATGTTTGAATACTGTTTTATTTATTAAACTTAAAGAATTATTTCATCATTCCAGGAAAGATTCCCCAAAATCAGCTAACAGAAGAGTTTGTAGGAGTTTTTATATAAATCTTATTAAAGACAAAGTATAAGTGATTTTTCAAAAAACCATGTAAAATTGGAAGAAATAAACACAGCTTTATATCTTCTTTATATAAATAATGTTGTCCTTTATATCTTCTGTTACAGCATTAAATCCAAAATCAAATCACTATGCTACAGATTTACATCTACTGTGTCTGGGTCTTCTTCCAATGCCTGAATATACTAGGCTATGCCTATGTTTGCAAATTATGATTATGTTTACAAATTTCCAACCTCCAATGATAATCTTCTGCCATTATTACTTTTCTAAGACCTCTCAATTTCTTACATTTTGTTTCAGTCCATATTACAGTATGCTGGAGAGCAATGCCTTGGAAAGGGACTTGGGGATGGGGGCAGTTTTGGGTGCCAAAATATATATATATATATATAACTATTAGTGTTCAAAGGAGCAGAACAAAGATGGTGAAGGGCCTTGAAGGGAAGCCAAATGAGGAGTGGCTGACATCACTTGGTTTGTTCAGCCTGCAAAAGAGGAGGCTGAGGTGTGACCTCATTGCAGCTCAATTTCCTTCTGAGGGGAAGAAGAGGGGCAGGCACTGATCTCTTCTCCGTGGTGACCAGAACAGGACCTGTGGGAATGGTTTAGGTTGGATATTAGGAAAAGTTTTTTCACTCATAGGGTGTTTGGGGACTGGAACAGGCTCCCCAGGGAAGTGGTCACAGCACCAGTCTGGCAGAGCTCAAGAAGAATTTGAACAATTCTGCTCTCAGGCACATGGTGTGATTCTTGGAGTTGGTGCTGTGCAGGGCCAGGAGTTGGATTTTGATTATGTTTATGGGTCCCTTCTAATTCAGAACCCTTTCTGATTTTCTGAAATTCAATGATAAAAAGAAACATGAAAACATGTAGAAGCTGATAGTTGCAGATATAAACCCCATATGAATTAAACTCTATTTTTCTTAAAGGAAAAATCAGAAATATTGCCACCACTTTTCTAGAATGAGTAAAAAATCAATGGCAAAAAATATTCCCCTTTTTTTTGCTTTATTGTCTTAGGATAAAGGAATTAATGTTGCTGGAGCATATTTTTTTACCTTTTATTCACATTTTAACACATATTACTTGTGTCATATGCCGACTTGTGAGAAAAGCCTGTAATCTTTACAGCAACTTTTTTTAGCACTATAACTAAAGCTAGATTTATAGGAAAGTGTTCCAATTGTGCAGATTTTAAGCTCCTGAAAAGTTGTATATTACACTTCAAATTTTACAGTATTAGTGAAAATAGATAAACTTGCACTGTGTAGGTCTAATAAGAAATTGAGGTGTTCTGGTTTTGCCTCGTTCTTACTGTAGACAAAAAACTACCTATGAAAAAATATGTTTAAATTTTTGGGCTCTAAAATAGTGAAAAGTGATAGAAGCTTCTTTTAGAAATTTGGAAATACTCCTACTTTCTCTTTTAATATTTATAAAATTGTTATCAAAAGATTTAGTGGTGACATTCTATACTTTACAAGTAAGTTTTCTATCTCTTCAAAACCTTCCCCTTCCCTTCCCTTCCCTTCCCTTCCCTTCCCTTCCCTTCCCTTCCTTTTTCCAGTAATCATTCCAGTTGGCTGAATGTCTATTCCAATATTTCTTCTATTTTATCTCTTACACTTGGTACCCAAGAAATGAACATAAAGGTTCCGAATCTGGTTAAAATTATGGCACCCACTTCTGATGTATTAATTAATTTTTACAGTTGCAAAAGTTGCAGAAATTTAATTGTCTTATCTTGGCATGGTTTCCATTGTTCAAGTCATGAAGGTATTCTGCAAAGTCTAAAGAGTACCTTTTACTTTCCAGAAGTTCCTATTTATAATATTTCTTATCAGTTTACTTAAGCCTTAATATATTCAGAAGTAGGGTTTAAAATACTATTTGTAATGGAGACACGAACACACTGAGGATCGAATTAGGCAAATTTATTAATTGAATACAGCACAAGCCAATAGCAAGCAGCGCTGGGCGACAGGGGAGTCTGCACTCCGCCAGCTGCCGCACCCTCATCCCTCAGTGACCCCCTTTTTAAGTCCTTCGTACTTCCGTGTCATTTTGAAATTCTCTGCGCTTGCGTCTGTTGTTGCTAGGGGGTCTTCTTCTGCCTCCTGGTGGTCGAGGATGAAGATCTTGGTAGTCTTCCTCGGCTATGTCTTTTGACCTGATTCCATATTTGGTAGGTGAGCCCTGGTTCTTCCCCTAAAAGGTTTGCTAGGGTCTTATGATTACCACGCACTTGTGCAAGTTAAGCAAGTTGTGCAAGCTTAAGTAAGTTAAGCAACGATTAACCATATCTTATAATTTTTGTAACGAACAAGAGGTTTAAAATAGCGTTCCATTGCGGTTAAGGCATGTGGTTATCATTTCCCCAATTATCTGCCAAGTTGCATAGCTACAGCATTTACCCACACCCATCTTGCCTCTTACTTTCTTAGGATTGTTTGCGAACAAAAAGGTCACTTCTTCACACTATTCTTACACATCTGACTTTCTTTAATCTATATAAAATGAATTCACTACTATGGTCTGAGGAAATTTATGCCATATAAAACTCACAACATAAAAAGAATGCTTAGATTCATATTGTTCATAATATCTAAAGTACTGTATTCTGGATATGGCTTTGGTGAAGTAAAGGCCTACAATTTACTGCTTTTCATGTTAATAAAGAAGAAAAGAAAAGAACTAGGAAAAGGAGTAGAAACAAAATGCATGGTGCTAGAGAGTTTTTTGCAAAGTGTTTTTATTTTTTTTTAAATATTTAGTGAATGTCAGATTAGTTCACATGTCTATATCTAAATCTTTAATTTTTTGGCTTAGACTCCCATATCTACTTTTTATGTCCTATCTCTGAAACACTTTCAAGAAAGAAATAAAAAAGATAGAAATAGAAATAGAAATGGAAACTGTTAAATGTGGGAAATGACAGGAACTGATCTCATAAACCTAAAGTGCCGAGGGCTGTAATGTTAAAAACTGTCAGTCATCATACCCGTATGATGGAGTCTTTTCCAGAAAACTGAAAGAGATTGATGTTCAAAGGTTTGCCAACGGTGTGATCACTAGCTAGATCAAACTAGACTACCTGGCCAGCTGGTGAGGTGGCCAGCTGGAAGTGGCCTAGGAGATGGAGAGATGTTTCCAAGACCAGGACCACAGGAGGAGCTGGCCATCTGTGGGACCAAAGCCAGCTGCTGGGGGGACCACGGAGTCTGTGCATGTTTGTATCTAGGGGGAGGTGGATGGGGAGGATAAGGATCTGTGACCATCTGCTGCATGGACCATGAGTTCAAGGACAACTCCTGCGGAGTCTGTGGTGTGTCAGTGTGGGGGTGTACATGTTTGTAGGGCCCCAGTGCAGAGGTGTTAGCAAAGGGGATCTGGAGTGGTGTTGCAGTTAATGTTTATTTCATTAAGTTACTGTTAAATAGTTCATTCTGTTATGTCTCCATGTTTTCCCAAGTTGGTTTTTCCCCAAATTGCACCCTCTCTTAAAGCTGTCCCTCAACCTACTCCCCACCCTTTGTTCTTGTCCCTTCCCCACTTGTCAAGGCAACCCTGCCCCTCTTTCCCTGACTGTCAAGGCGAACCTGCCCCTTTTTCCTGACTGTCAAGGCAACCCTGCCCCTCTTTCCCTGACTGTCAAGGCAAACCTGCCCCTTTTTCCTGAATGTTCCCTGCCACTCTCCCCTTGGGCTAGTCCCTGACTGAAACACCCACTTGGAAATCCCCTAATCCAAGACACCCCATTGGCCCATATGACCTGTCCCTCTCCTCCCCCTATCCTGATTGGTCCCACTGTGTGATGTAATCACCTTGCTACACCCTTGAAATCCTCCTATTGGTTGATTTTCTGTATCCACCCCCCTGGTTTGTAGCTCTATTTAACCCCTTGCACGGACATGCTTGGGGCTTTTCTGCCTTTTTCTTTTTCTTGGTTGTTGGTGTGGCTGTAACAGCGTGCACTGCAGAGTTTGCAGCTCTTTGGGTTCAGCTGTGGGTAAACCTGAGTGCCCAGCTCTCCCCACTCCCGTCATGGCTACAGGAGTGTACAGAGTTAGCCCAGGTTCCAGTGGGCTTCAGCAGAGTGGCACCATGGTCTCAGATGCTCTCCTATGTCCAGGTGATAGCTAGAGAGGCTGTGTCCAATTTGTGGAGGTAATCCATATTATATGTATAGATAAATCTTGTGCTAATGGATGTGTGATAGAAGCCTGGAACAGGATGACGAGGCTATTGACACTGTGTGTGTGTGAATGCTTTGCATGATCTGTGTGGCTGAAGGTGTTGGTTTGTGCATATGTATTGTAGATGGGAGGTTTTGTGCCTGCTGGGAATACAAGCTCAAGTTCATTTTTCTTGGTCCAGGGAACATGGAGCTGTGTCAGTCTTGGCTGGATTTGACTCTCCTGCAAGAGATGCTCCAAGGTAAAATGCGTCTTTTCCCTGATGTCCCTTGAAAGTTCAGCATAGCTCTCTGACCAACACCGTGTCCTGATATAATTTTAAGTTACTTTTTCCTCTGGTCTATCCATTGTCCATGTTGGGAGTATGGTTTCAGCTCACCTGGCTTGATAACTAGCCTAGGAAAAACTTAGGGATGTTGTACAGCCTTGCTCAAGAAACTTGGTCCTAAAGTCAAATTATTGAAACACAGTCAATGATACAGCTATGTGCATGCAGAGATAGCTTAACAAGCAAACAGAAACAGGCAAGAAAACCAGCAATGTGTGTATTTTAGAATTGTATCACAAATAAAATTATGTGTAATGAAAAAAAAAAATTCAACAAAAAGTATGGCAACCAAAAGGAAAACTATATTATGTATAGGGAGTGAGAAGTATTCATACAAGGTGGGTTGGAAGCCAGATTGAAAGCTATCAAAGAAGATGGAAAAGGAAGACTATTTACAGAAATGTGTCAAAGCCAGTATCTCCAATACCTATGCGAGAAAATCCAAAATGAAGCAATGGCAGGCCTATATGTGTTGAGTTTTTTAAATTGGAAGCATTTAAATAAATTGAATCAGATTTTTGTATAGGTAGGGATAAGTAGGTGATGGAAGCTGGATTGGAGGGAACATTAAGAGAAGAGAAACCTAACAAAAGAAATCTTAGAGGGCTCCAGACAAAGAGTATTTGGTAAAAGCTTGCAGAACTGTTGCACTGAAAAAGAAGAATAATGATTTTGTCAGAAAGTATTTTGAAGTAGAATAAGGTGTCAACTTGTCACTGAATTTTGTCCATTGCAACCACATACACCCAAGCACTCAGAATTTTTTCTGAAGTGTGTGTAAAGAATCCACTGTAAAAACTGACAAACTACAGCTCACCAAGTACTTTGCAGTTTCTGAAACTGAGGAAATATATATATATATATGTATGTATGTGTATATATATACTTGAAGAAAGACTAAGACAGCTGTGAAGTTCTAGGAAAAGAGAGCAAGAAACATCAAGTGTGCTGCAAGTATTCTACTTTCATCAGTATGCATTTTGATGATCTCCATGCCAAAGGGGAAAAAATAATAATCCCTAGCAGTTTGTAAAAAATTAATGTGTTGAGAATTTCTTCCTGTGCCAAACTCACGTAAACACTGAGTACTTGAGCAAGACATCAATAAGGAAAATTCCAGATATGAACAGCAGTGAAAAAACTTATACATTCTGCTGTGCATGCTATCTTTTTCTGTGATCACCATCTAATGTTTGATATGAAAGTGAAAAAACCTTAAACATTGTGTATGAAGGCCAGAGAAAAAATCTTCCCCATCTGCTGTAAGTGATAAGCAGAAGCATGAAATATGCATTTAGCATTATAAAATATTTGAAAAATAGATGTACAGCTGAATCTAGTGCTAGAGCTATTTTAAATGGGAGTGCAAATGGGACTACAACTTTTAAAAAAGCTTTTGTGGATAGATGCTGCATTTTTTGAATGCTTGAAAATCATTTTTTATTTTGTTATTTAAAGTGTGCAAGGCACTAGAAATTTTCTCTAGTTCCCTTGCAAAGCCATTTTCTATTTCATTATGAAAAGTATTTTATATAACAACTCATTTCAAAATTTATCACATCATTTATTCAAAATTTTCACATACTTAAGGTATTTTCTGTGTCTTCAGTACGAATACTGTAACTTTTTTTTTCAAGTCTTCAAGACAAGCATTATGTGCCTAATTTATTTAAGGCTTATGCCCATGTGTCAATTCTTCATGTGCTTTCTGAAGTCTTTCTAACTATTATCTTTCTGGTGAAGGCGTACCTATAAAAGAAAGAAACATACCAGGTACAAGGGGCTGGTCTCCAGGTAGGTGCATATAATGCATTTGTACGTTCCTTGTCTATGGCATTGGTTTCTGTTCCGATTATGAGAGGATTTTTATCTCCAAGGCAAAAACATATTCTGCTTAATATCCCCTTTAGCTGTGTTTTATTGTCACAGCTTAGCAATTCCCCAGAGTCATTGAATTTTGGTGAATGAGGGATAACATGAGGTTTTCTACAGAAAGTGTGACTAAGGAGAAAGTGTTGCTTCTTGTTCTTAACAGAAGTGATACAATGGCAACTAAATATTTCAGATATACTGACATTGCTAAGTATGAGGAATAAAAGTAAACACCCCCATAATTTTTCTTTAAAGAACAACTAAACAGATTATTACAGAGCAAGCATATCCTTTAAGAGAAACCCAGAAGAACAATGGGTACGTTTCTACGTTCATCTTTGATTTTTTTTTTTTTTTTAAATTGTCCTTTTTCTAGTGGCTTCTCCTAAGTGCAGTTCTAGGTCATTTAGCACTTGTCTCTCCTCCAAAACAAAGGCTTGATCATGTAGGTTTGAGATTTTGCTTTCTGCTGCTTTTAACCAAGACAGACCAATTTGATGGATGGTCATATTAAAATGCACAACCTGTGGAGAATATCATAGGTGGTTTAGAAATATATTTGTATGAGGGTTTATCCGCATATCTAGAACACATTAACAAGATATGCTGCTTATTTCTAACTGTTAGTTTAAGGTCTTATTAAGAAGTCTCTCTGTGGGATGCTGAGAAGAATAAATCTGTGTCATCTGTTCTTTAAAGGATGCATGCTGTCATTTTAAGCAGAAAGCACATTATATGGGAAGACATGTTATCACCCAAGGCATAATTACTATCTGGAATTATAGATTGGCAAGTTACAATTTGCCCACACATAGCTTCCCAACCTCACATTTTTTTACTGAAACCTCAACATCAGAAAACACTAAGTTTCTGCCTCCCTTCTTAAGGCTTCTTTATTTTGTTTACCCTACAGAATGATTTATGTGTCCTGGAAGTCATTTACCATATCTACTCTGTGTGTGGATATCTTGAATAACTCAAAAGTTCTCATATTAAGATTGGACTTGTTGATCTTGGAGGTCTTTTCCAACCTTAATGATTCTATATCACATTAGTGACCTATGCTCATCATAAAATCTTTTTAACAGACCTCAGGCAATCTAGATGATTAGTTAGTCCACCTTCCCTCTCAGAGCAGGTCTGGTTACAGAAAGATAACTGTGCCTTGTCCAGTTGTGTTAATAAAGATCTCTAAGGATCAAGAAATCTCAACCTCAACCAACTGTTTCCTCTTTCAGAAGAAATGAATTTGTGATACTGCTGAACTTCCGTACACAGGCTAGCCACATTTACAAAAGACTGAAATTTCTTTGTTTGAGTTTGGCTGGTTTTTTTTGTTTGGTTGGGGTTTTTTTTGTTTTTTTTTTTTTTTTTTTGTTATTTGGCTTTGTTGTTTTAGGTTTTTTAAATATAAAGCATGGGACATTTTCAGAAAGCATTAGACCATCAATAAGACAAGTTACACAAGGAATCCAATATATATTTTTCTACTAAAACACTATCACTGCACAAATTTTCAAATGAAGGCCTACTAAGACATCATCAAAGAGCTATTTGCATTTTGCATTTACCCACTGCAGTTACATAGCTGTTGAAAATATTTGTCAAGGCAGATACCCAGATAATAAAACCTCTTGCAAAAGCAATTGCATACATTGTGATAACAGCTTTATACTGTACAAAAGTAAAGCCATCTGCACCAGAATTATGAAAAATACTTCTTCTTGATAACCTGAAATGTCATGGAATTTGCTGAATTATTTAAAGTCACATAAAGTTCTGAGTCTCTGACAAATTTCATAAACCTCGCAAACATAACTTTAGTTCTTATCATCGCTCCATCTCTCCTTCCCCAACCCAGCTATCTGAATACAATTTTATTGAGATCTTTCACTAAATGGAATGGGGCAAATCACTACAGTATTTTCTGGGATAAACCATGAACTTCATGTAGTATTTACACTTGAACAGCTAAGTCTTCATTTGCTGGATGATTTTTTCATTTTCTTTAAATACTTTACAAAAGAAAATTGTCAATTAATTACAATTTTGTCATTTCAATGATTTTCTCTTCATTAACTAGAAGTACAATTTCTAAGAGAACCTTTCCTGGGAAAAAAATTTTAATCTTTAAATGGAAATGTGCCACCAGTGTAGGCCATAACACTGTAGACCTATAATTACAGTACTTTCATTTCCAGTAACAGACCTCAGGCTTTTCATTAACTCTACATGGACTTGGGACTAGGATTTGTAAAGCTTGCTTTGTAGGGACGTGTCTTGGTTTGCCAGGAATATTTGTTGTAGATTAGTTAACAGCAACAATACCACAGACAGATGACTGTTAGATGATTCATTTTAGTTGTTGTTTAGCTTTGTTCAGTTTTGTTGTTAAACCACTATCACCATAACTTTCACTAAGAGTACTAACCAGTAAGCATTCAGTGCAGAATGATCTATGACTGTAGAATATAATACATGAGTGCAGTCTTTAAAATGCAGTCACAGGATGAAGCTGGAAAACCGAGGGCTTCCTGAAGGTCATGGATCACCAGTTATTTGCCATCAAAGGAAAGCAACTTAAAGTGATGGGTGAAGAGGTGATGGAGATGAAAAAGAGAAAAAAAAGATCATGTATGAACAAAGAGCAAGGCATACTTTGTATTAGAAAATGTCTTAAAGTAGTCCACAGTGAATTCTGGGGGAAGCAGGTAGAATTTCTGACCATTAGTATACTATGTCCCTTGGCAAAGAATTTGTCATACTGAAAATTTGCTGTAAACCTTCCAACACCCAACTTCTTATGGACTCACATCAGCTCAACAAGGGCAAAACAGCAGAAATAGGAATATGAACTGGAAAGCTTGCTCATACAAATTTAAATTATTACTGGGAAATAGCGCTGGTGGAGTACTGGAGAGGGTACATGTTAGTATTGTGACAACATTATTCCTAATGACATGGTCAGATTCTCAATGTTTTATTTGCATTATCAACAAATTATTGTGTGTACATATTAGCTATGTTTCCTTACCCAGGTAAGCTGCTTGGGGCTTTGGTTTGGTATCTGGCTTTTGGAACTTGGTTGTGAATTGAATTCAGTCAGGGAAGATCCAAATGGCTTTGTCATGATACACAGAATTGTCCCATACATTTTTGTACACTGACTCAGATTCTCTGAGACTGGTACATTGTTGAGCATGTGCAAGGAGGAAATACTAGCATTAAAGTAAAATGAAATGTTAGTTCAGGGTTCTTGTGCATATGTTTTATGATATAGTCCTTAATTGTATGATCACACTCTCTATTTCAGGATTGCTATAAAAAAGGGAGAAGGAAAGAAAGTCACATTTCATTCACCTTGTTTATGTAACTTGCTGCTTAGATTCATTAGTCAGAATTTTCATTTGGCCTTGTAAGTATCAAGTAACAGAGTGGTGATGATGTCACACTTCGTGGATGGAATCTAGATTCAAAGAGCAGATAAAAATTTTATACATACATACCTGCATGTGAGTTAAGTGGTAGGATCCAATTACCTAAACATTGTTCATCAATGCAACTAAAATTACACACCAACAAGCCTTGTCTTTGTATATGTTTTAAGCTGATGTTCCAGCTCACTTAAATAGACATGTATTTGAAGGAAGTCCTTGCAAATTCTATTTTTTGACAGAACACATGGGTCATAATTATGTTTGCATTTTCCTTCTGATTTACATAGAGAATGCTAGAGACGTCATCCTATGCTGAAATTGTTTTTTTTTTCATGCATTTTCTGTTAATGTGAATTCCTTTATACTAGTCTCTCTAAGAGCCAAGTTTTTCAATATGTGTATTTTTTTTCAGAGGATTGCCTTTTTGTGCTGCCTTTTTTTTTTTGTGATTTGGATGAGGTTTATGGTAGTTATAGTTTTTGGGGTTTTAGGGGTTTGAGAGAGAGAGAGAAAAAAGGGCAGAACAATTAATTAATAAAAATAATTAATGGCAAGTGTTAAATCAATAGAGAAAACTGTAAATAATAGAAATAGTTATAGAAATATTTCAGGTTGGATGGACACCAAAGAGAAAACCTAACACTGTATGTCCCACAGGAAGTCACTATGTATATTCCAAGTAAAAGAAGCAACATGATCTGAATTATGAGAAAGTGAGGTATTTTGGACATCATATTATGACAGACCTCACACTGAGTTACTTACAACAAAAAAAATGGAGCAGAGCATATGAGAGAAATCCTGAACAATTTGAGAAATTACTTCAATTAGACACCTAGTTATCTTTCATTATTAACTCCCAGCGTCTTTATTTATTGCAATTTTAAAAATTAAGAGAAATATGTGCTTCTGTGTCTCATATGTATTGAAGCTTGTCAGTGGTGTCCCTTGAACAGAGAAATGTCTCATAGGCTCTCTATTTCTAGACACATCCACATTGTCTGAGAAATTAGGACAATGTTTTCTGTCTTTGGGTCCAACCTGGCTTAGTTTTTCATGGTAATATGCTGAGCCAAGGCTATAGCATCACAAAGCATCCAGGAAAAGTAGAATCAAGCAACCCTGAAGTTATTACAACAGTGGGCTATGTTAAAAACCTGTGAGACAGACAAAAAGGATTTTTTTTTTTTTATGGAAATGAAGGACATATAGTCCCAGCTGTTTATCCTCAGTCTTTATGTGAATTTCTGACAGGTATCAGCTGGCATTCTATTCAGTGTCTAAAAGAAAAATTCAGTCCTAATCTTTTGTTAAAGTCTTCTGTCTAAATTTTCCTCTTTCATGTGAACAGAACAGATTCATAGGGCCACTCTGATCTTCCTTCATGTGTAGAAACACCAGTGCCAGCAATAAGAGTTCTCTGCAAGGAAGAAGAGCAGAATAGATAATAAGTGCTCTATTGTGCAGACAGGAGAGGAGAATTTAGTTTTAATGATCCCATTACTTTCTGCTAGACTGCTAAAAATTGCTGCACTGAATAAACAGTAGATGCTGCTTTTTGTCAAATAACTGGAATGTCTTTCATAAAACTTAAGTTTTTAACAGACACTTTGTAGGGCAATTAGGGCAGCTTAGCAAATTCCTTATTTCCCACTGGACATTGTAATTCACAACAAAGTAATTAATATTTTATCTGAAAATGCTACATACTTTCATTGTTGTTTATTTTTAATTAAAATTAAGGTCCTGAAACAGTCAATGACAATTACGAATACATGCAAGGCATTTAATATGACAATTTGAATTTTTAATTATTAATTATCACATTGACATGCTAATTATTTCTGGCAAAAACACAGGATACTTTACTTAAATGCTAATATAACTGCACTACCCATTTTAATTACTGAGCAAAGTTATGTATGGCTTTACAGAATTTTAAACCTTGGAGATAACAATAGTACAGGGGATTTGTCTGTTGAAAGATCAAAATGTTCACCATGAGTAAATCTCACATTTGAGAAGTGGACGACAGTAATGCACTTAGGCTGTAACATTGAAAATAACAGAAGACAAGTTTTAAAAGCTTTTCAGGAAGCAATCCAACTATGTGTTTAAATATTAAAAAATGCACCATTGCATGAAATAGAACAAACACGATGGGCATCTAAATGTATCCCTAGTGGAAACTAATTTTTACAAGAAGATGTGTTTTAGAACTCTCTTAACATCAGTTGCAACATGTAGCTGTCTCAAAACCATAATTAATTTCCTGGAAAGCCCCAGGGATTTTTTTTTTATTAAGACACCAAATTGAACATCACTTCTTTTTTCCCCATTGCTTTAGCAACACAAGCTAAAGTTTGGTTAACATTTTGGGCTTCAGGATCATGAAAGAAGCAAATTAAAATGTGAAACATTCTGTAATCTGATTGTTCCTGAGTTTAGCTTCTTCCCTCATAGGATGTAAAGAAATAGCTGCTTGGGGGAAAAAAAAATTAGAAGACTTGTTCTGACACAAATAAAATGAATGCAGGGAAATAGTTATTTTGTGTTCCTCATGAGCATGAGAGTCATTGCATCCTATAAGAGATATATCGTAAATAAGAAAGACAACAGAAAAAATCTGCATTATTTAGTTGTGACTTCACAATTCTGCATGTATAGTTTATTACATGTTGCTGGGACATAAGTTTGGCTTTTTTTAATGGATGGCAGCATAAGGTCAATCTAATTTATAACCATTTCTCAGGACCCTTTACACCTTTTTAAGCCGAACTGTGCATGGTGCCATTACTTGGGACTGCTAGTAGTTGTGTTTTAAAACACACTTTTCACAAACAAATTTTGTGATCAGTTCTAGCAAAGTATATTAGAAATCTTTTGTAAATGCTCTCTTGGATTCAGCTTTATGTCCTGGTGAAGATGCCAAAGAATTTTCAAAGTTGTACTTATTTTGTTTCATATGTTCAGGATAATTTATTATTTTTCCCCATGTTGTTTAAAACAGAGATAGAAATTCTCGCATGTTCACGTGTACATGAATACACCCTCAGATTTAGAAACTTTTAAACTATGACATTATTAAACTAATTATTTTGGTGATTAAAATTATTACATTGGCAGTTTCTGTATTCCTTACAGGAAACATTTTCTTGGTGAACTCCATTATTTTATCAGGTTGCAAAACCTTGGACATATAATCGAGAGAATATCAATAATGTAAAATTTATGCTCTGTGCTTTGTGCAAATTCTGCTGTTGGAGCAGTCAATGGGGAGAAAGTTTTATGGTGTATAAGCTTACTGATAGTGGATTAAATACTGAAAAACATTGCAAAAGAGCGTAGCTTGATTTATTGGGCATTTCTATTTTCAGAGCAAATCCTATTTCTTGGCGGAGCTCAAACAGAAAAGGATATAAAAATGCATCAACTGCAGATTGTCTTGATAAATGTCCTTAGCACTTCTAACATTCTGCTGTGGCTGAACTGAAAAAGGAGAGGGACCATGACGGTAACAATTTCTACAAACTTATACAGACGTATGGTTATTCCTACCAAGTTCAGCTGTTTGGTTCTCTGGAAAGGAAGAAAGGATGGGATAGTTGGATGTACAGCCAAAGGGAGGAAGGCAGGGAGGGAAACAGGGACATAAGGAGGGATGGAGAAAATTAAATTTAGACTGTCTGCTAGATAAAATTTTAGTATTTACTGAAATGATAGATAAGTAAGGTCCAGTTCAAGTACAATTTAGATTGTGGGCAGATCTTTATGTTGAACTGTATTTTGCAGAAAGCAAATAATTTTTTCTTTGATTCTTTGAGAATTGAAGCTTGTCTCAAGAACTTCAGAAAGGAAGACTACTTCCCATAAGATTTTGGTAAGACACAGAATCAAACCCAGTGTTCCCAGTATTAAAAGAGAAATGGAACAATAATGCAGAATAACAAAACAAATTTTCCAACCTTAAAAATGGGTAGTTATTTCCAATCTTAAAAGCATTTTTGTACATAAGAGGCATTTTCCAGGAATGAAAAATACACTTTTCATTACAAGTTTTCAGAAAATGCTGAATCAATCTTTGTAGATTAAAAAATACTGAAACTCTAGAAGATACAAGCATGAAAACTAGAATTAGATTTAAGCAACATGGTGCTTTTGTCTGAAGTACATGGAGAAGAATAATTTTGATAGTATGTATGTTGGCATACTATGGTTTTTCTAGAGAGCTTTCATTCAATATGCCAATCTTCAGTCAGAAATAGGACATTTTCAAATAAAATCTTGAGTATAATAATACTTTATCTCTTTTTGCCCTATATGAAGGAAGTAAATTGTAAGCCATTTCTGTTTAGAGATTCCTCCTGAAACTCTTTTGGTGTAAAACCTAAAATTTCATAGTTCTTGCTTTCATCACCACAGTCAGACTCCTAGCCTGTTCAGCAAGTATTCTCCTCTATCACTCTGCAGAGGTCTTCAGATCATAATAATGCTTGGGATATTTCCAGCTCTTGGCCTGTACCTTTCTTCTTGAACATAAAAAACATGAGGTCAAAAGTACTGGGTTAGATCAACATCTTAGCTCTGATAGCAGCCAAATGTCAATCTGTCATAAAGGGCACAAGGAAAGGGAAAGCACGTATTTCCCTCCAATACTCTTTGTCCTTCAAAAAATTGTAATTTGTCTAATTAAGTGCCTGTGTAAGCCATAGGCACCAACCTAACCACCCTTTTTCATAAGCCAGCACAGCATTCTTTTGAATTATGTAAACTTTTGTGAAAAAGTTCCCCAGTCTAACTACATGTTTTTTGTGTGAAGGAAAAAAGACGTTTTTTATCCCTTCTTATGCCTTCTTCTGATATTTCCTGGCTATTGTGTTTAAACACAGAAAGCAATTCCTGTGAGAAAACAATTCTTGTCCACCTTGTTCTACATATTCTACTGCTATTGCTATGAATTGTTTTTTTGTGGTAAGTCATCCTCAAAAGAGCAAGAGCATTCATCTCATGTGGTTTGGTAACATTCAGAATACGTTAAGGCTACAACCTCAAAAATGTGTTCAGTGTTGAAGTCCTGTTTGAACTGATAAGCCTTACTTATACAAACACAGTTGTAAAACATTGAATGTTGTCTGCAGACTCATCACAGGATGGATTATGGCGGTAAAAAATCTTTGTGGCTCACAGACCCTGTGGCAGACAAGTCCAAGGAAATCCCACCAATACTGGGAATAAGATTCCGTAACTACTTGATAGCATTTTTAAAATTGAGCGGGTTATTTTAGGTTTTATAGACTCTATACCTGCATTGTGTGATGTGCATTTCCAATGGAAGAAGAGAAAACAAAGACATTCAATAATTCAAGTGCGATTTTTGTTGGGACATCTCTTTAAGAAGAGATTTAATCTAATGACAATGGTTAAGAACTGATTTAATGTAGTAGCAATGAATTTTCAATTAAATCAATTTAGGAGAATACTGATGTTTTATTTTGATTGTAACTAGTTTTGGTATTTGCTAATCTATTCAATGGCGTATAACTGGGGTAGTAGGGGGTAATATTGTAAAATCTGTTCTATTAGAAAACCAGTTGTCAAATAACTATTTCTAAGATTTTTGGTTTTTTAACTTATAGCATTGTGCAGGAATGGGATTCAAAAATTTTTTTAACAATTTAATCTTTTTTTAAACAAGAATTTTCTAAGACATTTGCCTTTAATTCTGTGGGTTTTTTTGTTATCACTATTTTGCTAAAAGAAGTGCTTTTGGAATGTCAAACTATAACAGTAGAATGATTCAAAAATATTATGCCATGTCTAGTGAGTGGACTCTGCCTGGATGCTCAGCACCTCCAAAGCCACTCACACGTCCCTACAAATGTGCAGGGCATAGAAAATGCAACAAAGGGTTCATGGGTTGAGATAAGGACCGGGAAAGATCACTCACCAAGTGTGGTGAGTGGAAAAAGCAGACTTAAATTGGAGATTTTAAATCAGTTAATTACTAACAAAATTAGAACAGGATAATGAGAAGCAAAATAAGATGGTTTTTAAAACACCTTATCTTTGCCCCTTCCTCCTTCTACCTCCTCTCTCCCAGCAGCATGGACCACAGGGAGTTATAGTCAGTGACACATTGTTCCTTCTGCACCCCAGAAGAGCCATTCCCCCTGCTCCAGCATGGTGTCCCTTCCGCAGGAGACAGTCCTCCACAAACCCATTCAGTGTGAGTCCATCCCACAGCCGACAGTTCTCCATGAACTGCTCCAATGTGCATCACTCTTTTCTGACATGCAGTCTTTCAAGAACAGTCTGCTCCAGCCTGGGTCTCCCACAGGGTTACAAGTCCTCCCAGGAAACCTGCTCCAGCTAGGAATCCTCTCTCCACAGATCTGCAGGTCCCTGCCAGGAACCTGCTCCAGCATGGGCTTTCCATGGGTTCACAGCCTTCTTTCAGGAATCCACCTGCTCCGGCTTGGCAATTTTGGGGAGACCCTATTCTCAACTGATAAGGCACACCAGTATGAACTTAAGGATTGTTTTGCAATGTAGTGGAAAGCACTGTACCCCAGATCTCAAGGGAGAAGTCTGTACTGCAGCAAAGTCAAGGATTTGATGATCTGTTAAGTTTTTTCACATTTCTGTATAATCAGTCCTCATTTCTTTACCACTTTTGCATACCTCAAGTGAGTAATCCTTATACAGATTATTTATGTGGACATAAATGGAGTAATACTTTTCTGCCCAATGAAGCCTTTAGAGATGAAATTAATCTCAGCTATCTTGTTACCTGTGTAAAGCTAAATTACAGGTGTTCTCCTTTAAAATGTAGAATCAAAATGGGTACTTGAACTGTATATTCTAAGGTTCCATTATTTGCATGAATTAGGAATTGAGATGAAATTACCCAGATGCAATGCAATAAAATAGACGGTAGATATTAAATTTGTATGAGAAGAATGCTCATCCTAGGAGCCACTAAGCTCTGAATGGGTATTAGCTGTGGTATCCAATGTTTAACCTTACATAAGCTCAACTTTACTGATCTAAATCCCTGCCTTGGGCTGAATATAGCGCAGTCTCAACCAACACCCCAAAACCACCACGTCACTTTGTATGTGTCAGACATAAGACTGATATGTCTGACCCTTGTCTTTCTTCTCCTTTCCCTGTCTACACCTGCACCTTATAGAATTATGAGATGCTGCACCGTGTCCCCCTGGTTTATGGTAGGCTGTGTTAGATGCAGTAGTTTGGGCCAATCTATTTTCTGCAAATAAACTATGCCTGGAGATGTTGGAGGCTGAAAATGTCCTGCTACTGGTTTCTGGCTTCTCTCACAATTAGGGATCTTACGATTAAAGAAGACCCTGTCCATTCCTGAGATATTATTTACCAATGAGCTGAGTACCCACTCTCTCACCAGTCAAACCCTAGAAGCCTAGAAAGAGTGTAAGTTCTAAAAACTACATTTTTATTCTAATTCCCTGTTTTAAATGGGTATTCAAAGCATGCATATGCTAAGCAGCATATAAATGTTTTCTTTATAGAATTGTCGAGGTCTTTAGATTCTCTGAATATTTATTGATTCTGTGCCAGTCTTTCATTCCTCAGTAGCAGATAACTTCAATGAGATTTTTGGAACCCGAAATAATCAAATGCAGTATATTTCCTTGAAAATTCACCATAAAATGTCACATTTTATTTTTGTCAGTATTGCAGAGAGCTTCTCACATGCCTTACTTTTCTGGCATTTAAATATTCTCGAACATAATGTGGAATTCTTCAGAAAATTATCCAGCTATAATTTTCTACAAATGTTATGCATAATATTGTGCTGGATTAAGATTCCTATTCAAATGAATAAGATTCGTGCTTTATAGTTAATTTTGGCAGAAATAGAAGTACAAATGCTAGGCATTTGAAGATTGAGAAATCAATAAAACATTATATTTGATTGTAGGAGTTTATGTTTTTGACATATTGTGAGTGCCTGCTGAACTGCTGTTCTGATGTATAACTGAAGGTTCCCACCATTGCCTTCAGTAAGGATTAGTGGATTAGTTCATCACTGTATTAAAATTTAAAATGAAACAATCAAGAGTTATCATGTAATCTATGAAAACAAGTTTTGCGTAATCAGCCAAAATGTGAGAAAATCACTTTTGCATTTTTTTTTTAAAAAATATTCTGATCTTAAATTACAAAAGTTGCAAGAAAAAGCATCCCCTTCCCAAGTTCAGTGGGAAAAGCAGAAGATAACAAAAAATTGTGTCTAATATAAGTTCATAATAATATATAAAATGTTAATGAAATGTATAGGAATAAAAACACATATCTGGGAAACATTCCTTTGTTTTAGCTTAGGAAAGATTGTGTGTAGATGGCAGAAGGAAGAGGAAAAAAGTAGAGATTTCCTGAGAAGTCTTTAAGCAAAAATTGTGAAGCTCTTGTTATGCACTATCAGTTAGAAAAAGGAGCAAGGCAAAGCTTGTCTCTTGCATAAATGTTAAGCAAGAATGATCACTGAACAGTAGGCACCTACTAGGGGAAGCAGACTTTTTGAGAGCTCTCAGCAGAGATTTTAAACACTGAAGAAGAAAATAAAAATGAAAATGAGGCTAGTTTGTTTTTTGTATAAAAATTATTGGCCATATAATTGGCCGAGTAATCCAAGAATGCCTATAAGGCACCTGACATCATGGCCATTAAAAAAAAAAAAGGTGGGGGTTTTGTGTGTTTTTGAGGTTTTTTCCCCCTAAAATAAAATGCTCTAATATGAACATGTATCAAATAATGAAATACAGTGAATTGTGCTTCACTGGGGACCTGAATAGCTGAATGGCATGTTGTGCTCCTGAGTAATTCCTTGCAAATCTAAGTAACGTTTATTTTGTGATTTTGTGTAAATGGCAATAAGAATTTCTTTGAAAGGTGATTCAAAAATAGTACTGATACTAATGAATTAATTGCCAAATCACAAAAATGTGTCTAGGGTAGCTGGGGGCTGTGAACTAACAACTAGCCACACAGAATCAAATTTAGTAGATATGAAGTCCTATTGGTTCATTAATGATATAACTATTCTGTCAAACCAAACTAGAAGTCTAGCAGCTCCTTTAAAGAGCTTCCATTCACTTTGTAATACAAGAACATTTATCACTATGCTGACATTTAAATGTCCAGACATGCAGGAAGGGCTGAAATATTTTTCATATAAAAAAAGGAAAATTTTATTTGGTACATTAATCCCTGAAGACTTGACAGTCTAAGTGATTTTCTATAGACAAAGAATTCTTAAACTTTTTAGAGAGAGATCACAGTTACAGTCTGGCTGCAATTCTTCCCACTTCCCAGTTTCTCTGATTATACTTCTCAGATGTCAGTCTTTTTGCCTTTATCTCTTCTCAAGTGGAATCATGCAGGTCTCCCACTGTTAGACTGAGCTCTTAACAACAGTGCCTTGTATATCAGCTGTGCTTAAGTGCCAAATCCTGAGGGCTTTACTACCTGAGGGATTTGAGTTCTTGGAACTATGGACAATGATGAATAAGCCCATGTACTTTTCTCAATGCAAAACATTTTTACTTTCAAAAAGATAAAAAAAACTTACATGAAAAGATTTCTAAGTTTTTAAAGTCTATACATTTCTCACCTAGGCCATTCTGTCCTTCATAATGAGTTATGTAAAGTTAATTTTCTGATGGCAAGCTTCATAAAATAAAACTAAGCACTGTCACCCTCTAAATCAGATCATTTTTTCCCCATTTATTAGTAAAAACTACAGGCTTTGCACTACAGAATCTCAGGAAATGTTTGAGCTTTTGCAATTTAGCTGGGAACCTGAGAGCTGAGCAGACTGTGACCACTGAGTGCATAAATAGAAGCCCCCATGTACCTAAGATTAAGGGTCAGGGACCTTTCCTGGCCCTACATTCTCCCCACTGAGAAAACCAAGATGCTGAGGACTCAGTGACGATCGCCAGCTCGCTGCTTACAAGAGACTGTCTCCATTAAATTTAACACTCAAAATGACCTAGGAAGGAGAAGCATACACAAGAGAATCTGAGTTGATGCTTAAAAAACTTCCTATATCACAATTTTGACTCTGATACGAATGAGTGTTGTGTCCATTAATCAGTATGGTGTCAGTACTGCTGCAACAGGTGAAAGGGAAAGTATAAAATTCTGGTGAGACTGATTGGTTTAGATCTTACTTTATCCATCTGTGCCATTTTGTACAATTTCATGACCTATTCTCATTACATAGTTAACTTCCTAACTCCTTGCTTGACTAAGCCTCACACCTTATCATCACAGTCTAACGTGCCTTTGTAATAAATTCTGACTAGCATCTACAGGCATGACCTCTCCATTTTCAGCCTCATATATGAGCTACTAGAGGAGTTCACAGTCACACAAGCCAACAGATACAACAAAAGAGCAGAGTGGCCTGGGAGTTTGAAGGCTTAAATGCCAGCAACCAGAGGAGAGTAAGGTCTAGATCCAGCTACTGGGAACAAGGAGTGACTGAAGCCAGCTACAGGGGAGTATGACTGTATTTCACATCTGCATGTAACCATTAGTGAACTTCAACCTAAGTCAGGTGATGAGAAATTCAGCACCTGAAAAATAACCAGGTTCCAGGCATTGATATTGGATAAACAAAAGTCCACACTAATATTTTTTATTTCTTTGGCAAAGGCAAACCAAGACCTCTAGAATCATTGCTATAATTGTAATTCTAGGAAAAAATTAGTTCTGGGATTCTTATAAGACTCAGTCTCTGGATACAGAAAACAATATACTAAAAATGTACTTTGATCAGATAAAAGCTGCCTAAGGATTCAAAGGCCTATTACCTCAGACGTAATAGTTAAAGTTAATAAGCGTCTTTCTCCCTTTTATACACGGTGCACAATAAACACTTTCATCTTAATTAACAGCATTTACTGAATTGGAATCCATGTGCATTGAAAAGAGTATCTTGTACTGTAGGTGACAGTAATTTTATTCTTAGAACCAAGAACAAGATAAACCAGCAGCCTCCTATATGCTCATCACTGATTTTCGAGCTACTTCTACTCTGTAGTTCTGACAACTCAGTCTCACTTCAATAAAATCTTGAACACCAGATTTAGGATACAGAGTTAGGTACATCATGATAGCTCAGTGATTTTAAACCATTTCATGTAGTTTGGTCCGCCTGGGTAGCAACAGGAATTTATCTCTTTCTCCAGAGGAAAGTAATGGAACTGTAAAACTTCTTTTCATATTGTATAAATCAGCGATGATTACCTGATGACTTGTTAACAGATAATACAGGAAAATCTAAAATAAGCATTATGTTTGCTATACTCATAACATTTTCATAATTATCTCCTGTGGACATAAAATAACCACAAAAAAAATTTTTTATTGTTCATGTGCCAAGCTAAGGAAAAATCTGCTTATAATGTTGAAAAGGACTAGTTAAGAAGCCTTATCTAGCATTAAATGGTGCTAGATAGGTAACAAAATATTGACTCATTAAATTCTTAATGATACAATTAAATAGTTAATCATGTACTCAGTCATCAATAGTAGTAAAAAATATAAAAAATTACAATGGAAAAAGTAAAGATGGAGAAAAGTAGCAAGGAGCAGTAATACACATATAGAAAATATTAATATATTATTTTTATGTAAATACTGCTTAATCTAATAAAAAATTACCTTAAATTTATGGTTTTGGAGGTAATACAAAGTATACTGTACAAAAATTATTGAAGCAAACAGATAAGAACCATTTGTTAGAGTCCAACAGATTAAGGATGCAATTCATGCTTATCTCTTTCAGGCATACAAATGCAGCCATTTAATTCCATCTCTCCAGTCAGTAGAGGAGAGTTGAACCTGCAGAGGGTATTTTACCCCTTCCTAAGGTAATTGAATAACAGCCTTAGGGTGAAGCAGCCTTTTAAAAACAATTGTTCACTGACTGTGGAAGAAGTCTAGATTATTTTCTTTAGCCTATATGCCTAAATATTTGTAGAGCTTTATTAATAAAGATGAAGTGTGAGTGAATTGTGGACAATATACCTAAGTAGCTGAAGAGGTAGAGTGACATACTGTGGTTCACCAAAAATAAATGCTAGGGATCATTAAAATATATGAGCGCATCGAAGTACTTATTCATGCTTATTAACAGAAGCAATTTAATCTCTTATTGGGATAATTTTTCTTTTGATAGAAACTGTTGTGTTAGAAACATTGTACAATTCAGATCTTTTAAATCATATTAACACCCTTCTGATTACATGAGGCTAAGAGCATAACTTCCTAAAAATATCTGCAACAAGAGCAATGAAAAAAAATCTCTGGACTTCCTCTTTTTTTTCTCTTTCTTGCGTTTTTTAAACTTTCTGTAGGATGGTTAAATTAAAAAAATACAAGAATTATAGGCAGAAGTAAATTTCATATCTAATAGGGTCTTTTCCCTATATTGAAATTCTAGTGAAGAAAATCTTTAGCTGAAGATTCTGGTGTTTTATTCCACAGACACTTCACATAAGTACTTATCATAAAACAGCAAATTAAAGCTATTAATCTATTTTAAAAAATATTTTCTTCAGTACTTTCAAATGTGCATGTATTCATTTAAGTAATGCACACAACTTTAAGGAGTTTCACTTTGTTCATGACCCTTTTCACAGCTCTGTTCCTGTCTCCTTCCTCAAGAGCAAAAGATGTCAAAACAAAGAAGATTAATATTTTTGTGATATGGGGCAGCAAGGAAGAGAAGAAAATTAGGATGTTATATATTTTGGAAGTTATTTTACATGTATTTCTTGCATTTACTCCTTGAATGCTTGATTATTATATATTTTAAAGCAGTCTCCTGTGGAGGTAATTTCATATTTCCAACCAAAATGTACTTCTATTGCATGTATAATTTCTTGCTTTATTTTATTACTGAGCCATAGTAGTGCATTGGTTACAAATATATACTTATGTATATACATTTATATCTGTATACAGAAAGACATATTTTAAGACATTTTCTCATGTTTCAGTTGCATACAAAAAGTTTGCATTTTTTGTAGATGTTTCTTGAGAAATTCTTTAATATTTGAGCCTATTTATATTTCACTGAATACCAAATTTTTCATTTGGTCCTTATGTCTTTTAGTCCTCCAAGTTCCTTGGCAAATACTACCTTCATAATCAAATATAATTTTCGAGGATAAATTACAACAACATCTATAACAAACAAAGTCACAGTGTAACAAGACTTGACCAGAGCTTACTTTTCACCACAAAGAAGTCTGTTTGCATGTGTTGGGCTGTGGCACTTAAACCCTTTCCATCCGCCACTCTCTAGGTTCTCAGGTGATACGCAAAATTAATTTCTTTTATTCATCTTCCATGCTTGACATGGCCAGTCAGCAAAATATTTTTTTCTGCTTCCTTCAAACTTAAAACTGCCTGAATAATTTGGAATAACACACAGTTAGGTTAAAAACTACTAACATATTCTTTATTAAAAAACTACTTTTCTGCTAGATCCCTGCATGGCAATTATCTAACCAGGGGGTTAGAATCACCGAATGGCTAAGCAGCCATTATGGTTATAGTTTATTGAGTATTTGTATAATCATGTCTTCCCCTGGTTCTGTAAAGTACATTGCAAATTGTGTTCAGCTGCAAAAAAATTTAGGAGTCTCTGACTACAGAAGAAATGGTGCTACTCCCTTTACAAGAATCTCTTACTGTTAGAGCAGCCACCTGGGAAATCAGAGGCTTGTAATCGTTATCTGCTTCTGTCTCAGAGACAAAGGTGTAAAGGCATTTAACGTGCCTAAATTTTTATGCCTTTCCTAACAATCATGTAGACACACAGAAGACAGAAGTCATAGCTGGGAGGCCTATATTATCTTAATCTCTTATGTCTAGAGCTCTAGTTCCATGGTGAGCTAGAGACAGCGGAGTAGTGCACCACATGCATCCATAGGACTTCCCAGAGTGATTTAAAGAATTTATTAACTGACTCAAGTAGCCCATGGAAGGTGTGCATGAATCGGTAAAGGTCAAGCTGTATATGATTTTCTGTCCAGCTCCCAGAAAGTTTTAAGATAGCAGTAAGTTTGCATATCCCAGAGGAAGTCACAACATGATATATTTCACTGGAAACAGGGTATCTTATAAATTTGATCTCTGCTTTTACATTTCCCAGATCATGGTTTTAGTAAAGCAGCCATTGCATCTGTTTTTCACAGTATGATAGGGACTCTTAGATTGAAGCTTTTTAAAAGGTAGGAAAGGACTCATGAAAGATTTCCAAGAAAAGCTGAATACCATTTGATCACAGGTGATACCACAAATTGTGATAACAAACCACCAGAATACTTAAGATGGATTATTGGGGCTTATTACTGAATGCCCTTCTCAATTTGTTATGGTAGCTTGTCTTTGAGTTAGCATCATACGTGATACTTTACTTTTTTCTTTTTTAATCCCTCATATAACATCTAGTGTCTTCATTATAAAATATTTAGTTAAGGGAGTAATTTCATCATAATGATTTCCATTTATCTCAATGAATCAACTAGCATTTTTTGAGTACCATGTAAAAGGAAAGATCTGCTGAATGTGAGTAACAAACCAGTTATGACAGCTAAAGCATGGCTGCACTCTGCAAATTTAAATAGATGTCACTTCAGCACAGGAACAATTAATCAAAATTTGCAACTTTTTATTATTACCAGTATTAATAAGGGGGATTTCTAGACTTCATGATTTAATGGAAACTAAAATGTTTGGCTTTTAGTGCTCTACAATGTTATCATGAAATAATATGCAAAATAAATTGCTGCTCTATTTAAAAGTTATTAATAATTGACTGACTATAAAAATCTGTGCTGAATATTGTACACAGAAACAAACAAAAGGATGTGTTCCAAGTAATGAGATTGTCTGTGACTTTAGTACTGTATTTGCACTCTGCTCCTAGCTGTCATTTGTAGTACCATTCACTCCTGAATTTCTGAAAACGTATTTCAAGTAACTGTTCGTAAGTTTATTACAAATATGCTCTATTACAGCAAACTCTTGATTTACACGATACACAATAACCATTCTAGAGAAATATGAGTTTTTCTACTTATAAGAAGTGGTCATTTGTGGAACAAAGTTCCACAATGACTGACTGAGGAAATTATTTTATATATTTTAATTATCTTGGAACTAAAGCATGAATGTGTCTGTGAAATGTGCAGATGACAAGACAGGGAAACTTTGCATGGGAGTCTCAGAGAAACAAACTCCATAGCTGTGAGCACAGTAACAATAGATATTTAATTCAATGATACAAAAGTCAAAGATTCATAGAATCATACAGTATCTCAAATTGGAAGGGATTAGTGGGAATCATCAAACCCAACTCCCTGCTCCTTGCAGGAGTACCTAAAGTAAACCCATACTCCCAGATCTGCTTCCAGAGGAATTATTTCCAAGCTCTCATTCCCCATTTATATGTACAACAAGGAATACACAATTTTAGGTGTAGCATCTAGCACTTGTTCTTACCCAATGTCATAGAGTTGGTGATTGAAGTTCTGTATTCTATCCAGATCTCTCTGAAAAGCCTTTACCCTTGGGTGAGTCCATGGCACCTCCTAATTTTATATTGCTGACAAAACTAATGTGCAATTCCTGCATTCAGAATATTTATAAAAATAATAAAGAGGACAGGGCTTGTAAATTAAACATTGCAGCACCCCACTGATGACTGCCACCATCCCAATGTAAGAGCCAAATGCATTAGCCAATTGCTCATCAAATGTATTATGGATTTGTCTATCTGTATGTTGGACATTAGTCCTGAAGAGAGTATAAAAGAAAGTATCAAAAGCTTTGCTAAAATTAAAAAAAAATCCGCATCTTCTGTCTTGCCTTGGTCTACTAGTTGAAGGATCTTATTGTAAAAGGAAATTAAGTTGGTTAAGCAGAACCGACTTAATGGTTAACCCTTGTGAATCTGTGCTGGCTATGACCAGTGACAGCAGTTTCTCTCAAGTGATTTTCAATAACCCCCAACATAACCTTTCCCAGAATTTTACCAGAGGCTGAAGTGAGATTGACAGGACTGTTAATAATCAGAGTCCTCCTTCTTACTCATCGTCAACACTGTGACAAGCCATACCATGAAGGAGTAATCATAACAGGAATCTCTGAGTGAAGTTAGAGTGCAGGTAGAATTAAAAGAGCTAAAAAGTCCAGGTTCTGGTGGTCAGTTGTAAGGATGATGTAAAGCAAATTAGAAATATCTTTTTAGGACAGGTCAAGATATGGATGTTCAACAGAGCCAAAAACCTTTACATCCATTGTACAAGCATGGTGCCTCATTTCCGAGAGTATTGGTATTAAGTCATCTATAACAGGAAGGCATATTCAAATTAATAATCACAGAAACCAGTAGATATTCTTGAGAATAGCACTGTCATTATGAGAGTAATAGAAAATTGGAGGAATGAGCTGAGGAGGACATAGTGAAATTCAACAAGGACTAAAGGAAAGCCCTGCCCTTGGGATGTAAAATCCCCTGACCAGTGATACAAGTTGAGGAACAACAGCTGAGGAGTGGACAAAAGGTGAACATCAGCCAACAGTATGCCTAGATAGCAAAGATGGCCAGCAGAATCCTGGGGTGTATTTATGGGGACACAATCAGTAGATCAAGGGAAGTGATTATCCCCCTTTACTCAGCACTCCTCATCTAGCTCCTACATCCACTTTGGGGCTCATAATAAAAAAACAGGTATCAAAAGTAGGAAAATTCAGCAAAGGGTTGGCAAGATGGTATGGACATTGGATAATGAGTCTGAGGCTAAAACCAGAGAAGTTCAGACTGGCTATAAGGAGAAAAGCATTATCCTCTTTAGAACAGTAGACCAGGTTGCCCTGAAAAGTTGTGTAGTCTCTGCCTAGACCTTTAGAGGTTTTGAAGACCAGGGTGGACAAAATCTTGAGCATTTTGGTCTGACCTCATGAATGGCCATGCTTGGAGCAGGTGGCTGGACTCTAAAGTCCACATGTCCCAGTCTGAATTATCCTCTGATCCTAATATAAGCAAAAAAGAAAGTCATTATTATGCACAAGTGCAGTCCAATTTTTACAACAGTACATTCTCAAAGAGTTTATTCATTAGACAAGAATCAGCAAAAAAGTAGGATTTTTGAAAGGAAGCATTGGATTTTGAATGTTTTTTTTTTTTTTAATTTTAATCAGTTAATGAATGAGTTTGCATAATTTTTTGACTGAAATACTAAGACCCAGTATTATTTCCATATACGTTTGCCTCCTTCAACAATCAAAGATCTGACTAAATTTTCTGCAAATGTTTGAAAGTATTTTCTATCAGAACAACCATTAATGTATTCAGATGTGAAACCCACCCAAAAGAACCACTCAGGTAGGTAAGACCTTGACCACATCTACAGAGCTCTGTCTCAATAGATGAATATTGTGTGCTCTGGGAAAACAATCCAAGCACACATAATTCTTACGTGGGAAACTTACTGAGAACTCAGACAAAGCAAAGAAATTATTTTTTTCTGGCAAAGAAATAAGAAAGACTCTCCAGCTTAATAGCAAAGATCTAACAAAAGTTCCAAACAGCAGTACCAGAACTGCTGCTCTGTTGTAGTGACCTACAAATTAGTCCATCCTGGCTTGAATTTATAACTCTAAATCAGTTATATATATATATGTAGAGAAAGAGAGAAAGAGCATGTAAATGCGTATAAATATAAATATGCTACAACAAGTAATAAAAAAAAGCTAAGAAATGCAAGTAAGTTGAAGGGTTACTTTCATTTAGTATATTTAGAATAGAGCATCTGAAGCTATTTCTACACAGTATTTACTGCCAGTAAATAAAAGCTGATGCAAAATATTGAAGGAACAACATTGTAACAGAAAGGGAATGTGAATCTCAGTTAACAGAAGCAGGGTAAAGTGAGAAATGCTTTGGTCAACCTTGATTCTCCTCCTGTGTACAGGAGATAATACCTTGCCCTGTGGATGGGCAGGAGGAAAAGGCCAACACTCATTTCTTTCTGCTGCAATTGACTCAAAGCTAGGAAAGGGGAAAGGAGAAACTGATTGTTTGCCTTTTTTTCTTCTTAGTCTTTGAAGTGTTTTTTGAAAGCAAGTACTAACTGTCTGCTATTGTACCTTACCTGTGAGTAAATTGAGGTGACTGAATTATAATCCTAAAATGTGATGGTTTTGACTGACTGCTAGCTTGAAAATCAGAGTGGAACCCTTCCTTGTCAAAAAAGCAATATGGTGCCTACTTGTTTGCTTTTCCTTCTCATCTTCACATCCACTTCAGACATATTCATATTTTTGATAGTATATGGCTCTGGGTTTTGCAAAGATTTTATGTCAGTGAGATGATGAAACAGTTAAACAAATGCATAGCTCCTAAAGAGGTGATCTGAGGTGCATTTCATCTAACTTAATGTGGCTCACAAAAACTAGGAATTGGATTAATATTGCTTGTTCATGCTTGAAGCACAAAAAATTGCTCAAAGGCAGATGGAGGGAAAGCAAAAAAATCTAAAAATAAAAATCCCAGTGGAAATAAGGATTTTCACAGTCCAATTTGGTTTCTTCTAAGATACAAGTCTCAAGACACTGAAGCGAATAACTCACATGAAAGAAATTTAAAGTTCTGTAGTATTAAATTTTCCAGGCAGAAAACTCCAAACAAACAGAGAAATATGGAATCAAGAATTTTATACTTATAACATTTGTCTTCTTTTACAACTAATGCAGAATTGAAAGCTTAAAATAGAATGGAGACATAGAAAATGGCCATAAAATACCAATTACCTACAATCCAGTTGGCTATTTTTCATATTTTTTTTCATTTAACATGTCTATGAGAAAACAATATCTGTATTTTTCAGAGCCATGGAACACACATGTTTGTGGCATTTCTCAGTTTAACAAGCAATTCTCTGTGGACACCTGAAGTGAATAAAATTCTGTAATCTGCCATTTTTTGTCTTCCAGCTGGTGAAAAAATAAATCTCTAGCTACTGGTATCACACTATCAGTAGTGTTCATTCATCTGTCCCCAATAAATCAGGAGATCACAGTAACTATGAGTATACTGAGTAACACATGAATGTGCTTGCTTTACATTTTGCTGAAGTTAAATAGCACAAAATAGTACATACTAAGTGTATTAGCATGCACTATTAGTGTATACTAATAGTGCTGAAATTAAATAGCATAAAATACTGTATGAATACCCAATAATAGTGTATAAATAGCATAAAGTCATGTGTACTAAAATTATCAGTGAATTTTTAAATGCTTTCCTGAATTAATTTTTCTGGCATTTTTTACTCTTTCCTTGTAGTCTAAGGAAGCAAATAATCTAGTTTAATGTTAGGTGTCCAAAAGCTGAGTATTTAAATCTGGAATGGTCACCTCAGATGGCCTTAACACAAAAGGAGTTCCAAGGGGTAACTTATCTAACCTTGGTTTCCTATTTTAGAGTAAACAAAAATTATCCTATGAAAATATGTTCCAAGTAATTTTTAAGCAACTAGAACAAAAATTTTGAAGCAATATTTTATTTCTAAGTATCTTAAGATTGATTAACCTACTCCTTTTGATACTGGCAGTAAGATGTCAGCAGTTTTTCTGAGGTATGTAAAGTGCAAAGTAAAGTATCTGTTCTCAAACCTAAAATAAAACAAATTTGTATACTAAAATAAATTTGTATATGTGCTCAGAGCTTTGCCTTATTTTGCATTTTTTTCATATTTATGGTTTTTATATTGTGAGAAAGACATACATGTATATAGTGAGAAAAACATACTTAACCTCACTCATTGTGGGAAACCAAAATCTGCAGATTCTGAAATTTCACCAGGTACTTTCAAGGGATGCATAACATACTGAGCACAACCAATTTGAGGTGCAGTAGTATAATATTGTCAGTCTAAACAGGTAAATAGCAGATGAGCTAGTGACTTTGCTTTTTCCTTTTTTAGCATTTTCCCTGTTCCTATCAAATAGTTCAGGCATGGAGTACTAGAGGAATTTCTCCCTTTTGCCTACCCATGAAACATAGTCAAGGTGTTTTGCATAGAGAAAAAGATCATATAGGATGAGCATGAATCATTAATAAAGAAAAAATATTTTAGAAAAATGGAAAAGGCATAAAAAACTAATCTTTGGGACAACTGATTAGACCCAACAGTCTTGTTATGTTTTAACTGGGGCAAAATGAGGCAAAGGAAAACAACATAAATCATGGCATTCTAAACTTTGCCTGGAGAGAAGAATGTCTTAGGAATAACTTTATTTTAACAGCTAAATATCACTATGGAGATTTGTACGTTTCCTATTATTTGTCACCAAGGGGAAATTATTTGGGTCAGATATAACTTACAAGAAAGATCTGCATGTTTAAATCAGAAAGACTAAAATAAATTTGCCTTCTTCAACATCTTACAACTAGACCTACGAGTCAATAATATCTAGGGGCAGCTCTTCCCTTGGGAATAGCAATATCTGTTCCCAGCAGAATTTAACATCCTTTGATTCAAGCAATGCAACCCTCAATGTCTTTCTGTGACTTGTTTTCGTCTCACACAAAGCATGAACAGCATGTGTGGCATCACCAAGCCCAGCTCCAAAACAAATTAGTATGGGAAATATTTAGCTCTTCTGTGGAATCAAGGAAAATAAGTAGTTATCTTTGAAAACCTCAGGATTTCAAAGATAACTACTTATCGTTGAAAGATAAGAGGTTGTCTTTCATAACTCAGGAGGAAAAGCAAGTACAATTTGGGTATGTAAATTTCTTAACCATGATGGTCTGTGTGACAACCTCAACAAAGTTTTTAATTCCAACTCAGGCTTCAGGTATTTAAAAAATGGCATGTTTGTAAAGGCAGAAGAACTTGCACTGTACATGTCATTACGTTGCTAGCATGAGGGTGAATTAAGAAAATACTGACTCACACATAATATTTTTTCATGTGAGTGTAAGTATAGAAGGCAGAAAAAAGAGTAATTCAAATAATACTTGATTAGTAATTTCACAACAATTCCATCACGGATCACAGTCTAAAATCAGAGTGAAAAAAAAATAAACCCCAATATTAAATTTCACACTCAGTTTTTGTAATTCCAGATTTTGGAAGATTGAAGATAATTTGAAGATAATTTTCTGCAAAGGAATGCTAAAATTATAAGTACTTTAAACATTTTTAATAAGATAAGGGATTATTTTTTATCAGTGCTAAAATATTTTCTGAGTGTATCATGGACTTATTTCTTCACCACCCTAGTGAGTAAGAACGTAACACTGACTTTAAAAGTTTTTCTTCCTAAGTTTTCGACCCAGTTCCAGCTCTGCCATTGGCTGGTTTTGTTCTTTAATACTGTGCACAGGTCTACTGAACTTGTGCCCCATTTATGAAGTCTTTTTCCTCTCTGGATTGTCTGATTTCTAAGAACACATGACCTCATTCTGAAGCTTTTCTCTTGGTCAGTCATTTTATGTGCACTCTTTCTTCTCATTTTTAACTTCTTTTTCATTTTTACAGAGAATGTAACCATAGAGCCTTGCTTTAGTCACGTTTGCTGATGGATATTACAGGTTAAGGCAGGCAGATTGCATGCAGGATGATGGCATCAGCCTTATCTCTTTAGGAAAATGGGATGAAAGTAGTTATTTTCATCCTCTATAGAACATCTCCCAGCAGATAGAAGATTGTTTAAACTCCAGCTTAGATGAATATTTGCATGCATTTGAATTTGCCCAATTTTGGTTTTGCAAGAATCCATGTTTAAAACAAAAAAAAAAAGAAAAGAAAAAAATACCAAACCAAATAAGCAGAAACTGCAGTCAGCTCTCATTTTGGGTTCTGATACATATTCTAGTTATTTCTGCTCCTGTCCCTAAAGTTACTTCATGTGCATATACATATGTATATATATATAGATATATAATTTATATCTTCATGTTCTTTAGTCAGACTTCAGAAACATGGTGAATTAAAATGCAGAATCTATCTGAGCATCTATCTTAAGAGATTTCAGCTGAAATTCTCTCAGACCTGAATTCCTTTTACTTGCCTATCTTAGTCTTGAAATGTTACTTATGACAGCATAGATAAAGGAATTGTCTTTTAGGAATTGTCTTCCAGTTGAAAAAATATGAAAGACTTTAAATTCTATAAGCAATGAATTTGTAAGCCATACCAAACCAATCAGTTCTCTGAAAATTGGTGGCAAAACCTCTTACTGATAATTGCACATGAAAAATGCATGTAGAAAATACTGTAAGAAAAAGCAACAGAAATATTGTGAAAAAAATGATCAAGACTTTTTTTCCCTTAAATCTTCCCATATGTTAATAAACCAGGATATTGGAAACTATATGTAGCATGAGAGAAGGCATTTTTTCCCATTACATTTGCATATCCTTATGAACAGCATGACAGATGTCTGTTCAACAATTTTTCTTCCAAATTTCATGTGGGAGAAAGCAAAAAATTTGCTAAGCTTTAAGATGGTTTTGCTTAAGTTGCCCTTTTGTTGTCTTAAAGCAAGATAGGGGTTTGTGACATTGAGGGCAGCACAGCCCACAGGGTACTTTTTCCAGAGAGAGGTTTTAAATCTTGTTGAAGAGTTGTTTTTAAAATGACAGCAAAGAGAAGACAAATACTTACTATTTTCTAAGCCTATGTCTAGTGGTCTTCCAACATACAGTACTGTAAAGAACCATGCAGTTTTCTTATTTACTTTAGTGAAGAGGCTGCTGAACAGTGCTTATCTTAGTTGAAATGGTCAGTTTAATATTTGCTTTTCTTCAGTTTAGAAGCACAACAGAGAGATGGAAAGAAACCCTTTCATTTCCACAGCAGTGAAGCATCCTTTTTATCTTGAGGCATGCTGTAGTCCTGTGTGAGCTCATGTGAGGGATGGGTTCTGCTGTAGAGCATTGCATTCTGTAGAGACGGAGGAATGTGCTGGATCACATAACAGGTGAAGAACCTTAACAGCTCTCATGGTCCAAATGAGAACTGGGGCTTCTAGCTGTCTCTTCTAGATGTAAGACATCAGACACTTTGCTTTGGAAAAGCACCATAGCCTGTTTTGTCTCTAAGATCTTGTTCACCAATGCAGCTGATTCCACAATCAAAGATTAAATTAAGCTAGCCATGCTGTCATTGATATATGACTATGCTTTAAATGAATAAAACACGAAAACAGAAGGGAAGTAATCTGCATGAACTTTCAAGTATTTGCTTTTTCAGCTGTACTTCTATTTTTATTTGATAAATATATGACTATGTATGTTTATGGGCCTTCTTGAGTGATGATTTTTTAAAAGATTTGCACATTTTGCGTTCAAAAATCAGTTACATTTGTACAACTCTGAATGTACCTGAATTATGCTGAATGGAGGGTGGGATGTTTCCACTCTACAGAAGCAGCAAGAACTAATGCTCCTAACTGTTGGATATTAGGAGGTGAGAAGTTCTCATTGCAACATGCATGGGTAACTACCAAAATTCTAAACTGCTCCAGCAGTAAAAAACCTATCACTGCATATTTTTTTCCAGAAATGATCCCAAGGCTACTTCATTTGTGTTGTCAATATCTTAAATCAGGGATCTTCTCTGAAGTCATGTATCCCATGACATTTTCTCTATTGCCTTTTTCTTCTCAAGCTATTTATTATGCAATAAATAAAAATTTCCTCTTCTCCAGACACCCTATACATATATATATATATATCTTTGGCTCCTGTGCTGTCTGCATGAAATTCATCTACATTTTAAATGTATTTTAGATAAAACCGACAATAAGCAAATAAACACCCCAGTAGATTTTAATTTGAAATGATTTATTGTAATATAGTATAATTTTTTATTTCTCTCAGAAGGTTTGGAAAATATTGGTAAAACTTGCAATACTACCATAAGAAATACATGAAAGCAGCATATAAATAATTGAAACTGAGACTATTAAGAAGCATTATCAGTATCTGTTTCTTTCTCTTTAGTATTTGTTCTACATATAGGAGTAAATTTGGTTTTGGTGTTGTGGGGTTTTTCCTACCGCCTGTAACAATATCTCTCTTCACTATGTATTGAGTATTAAGTATTAACTCCTAATTATATGAAATACCAAAACAACATTAAGAAAAATCAACTGCCTTTTTTGGAATTTGGAGAAAGTGTTCTTTCATAAAGTAAGACTGTAAAATACAAGTTAATCTGCTTACTTAAGGGAATTACTGGCACAGTATTGCATTCTCTCGTGGTAGCCTCTGAGGAAAGTTGCACATCCAATTTTATTGTTATTTTATTTTGTTCCTGGAATGTGTTCTGGCAGTGCCATTCAGTATGAAAACAGAAGTCCCCTATTTATTAATTTCTTCTTCCACTCCTGGACTATTCAGAATGCAAATTATGCAAAATAACATCGTGAGTAGCAATTAATAAGAAATTGTCTGGTTGAAGGAAACAAAAACATCTACATGCACATTGTTTTGTTTGCAGTTTTCCTGTTTCCATGGGGAAATGATAACAGCTAAATCACAGCCCATAAGGATAAATTAATCCATGAAGTATGTTCACAGTGTTGCTTTTCACATCCTTTTAAGTGATATGAAAAGTGGTACAAGTGGCCATTTGAAGGCAAAATGGGAACAATTTTGCATAAATGATATGTGTTCCTTAAAATATTTGTGTCACACAGTTCTGTCTTGAAAAGACCTTATTCAGTCTCTATGTTTATGAAACAACCCCTACAGAAGGAAACAAGAAGGTTTATTTTGGAGGTCTTCACTTTTTAATGACTGATTTATCTTATTTTCAAGAGAAAAAAAAAAAATGTGCAAAATCTGAAGGCTGAGTTTGTCGTTGCGGTTGTGTGTGTAAGAGATGCAGAAAAACCAAAAGTGCTAAAAATGTTTTGCATTTACCTAGTTAGAGGCAATGTGGTTTTTTTCTCCCCAGAATGTATTAACTTATGCAGATGTGAAACATTAAGACATTGTCATTTAACACAAAAAGGAGTGGTTTATAAAAATGGTTCTCAGAAGTGTTCAAATTTTTTTTATTTCAGCAAGACTGCTTATTTCACAGAGCATGAAAATCATACATCCCCCTTTATTATTTCTAGCTTAAGGATTCTATATGGTAAACATCTGTGTTTTGAGTTAAATCTCTTAGAACACATTTTCTTACAGAGAAGGAAAACAGTTTTTTCCTGATTCATGATATTCATCAAGTGAAATATGATATTTCAAATAATGTAATACCAAAGGAAAAGAATACTACTGCTGCATTTCTTCATGTTCTCTGGAAACTGCAGCAGTATTATGTCATCATCAAAAGCTTTTAATAACATGCTAAAAATGGTGTCTTTTACTGGTGCTAGTAAGAAAAAATATTAAGAAATGTATTAGGCTGAATAAAACGTTTTATCTCCTATCTAGTGAGGTTTGGAGGCTTTGGCATGGGATTTTTGTTGATTGTTGATCATCAAACCATCTGTTTATCCAGACTCTGACCAGTGTATGCAAAGACAGACTTCTAGAATTTTAAACTGCATACTTTTTGTTATGTATGCTGTGAGCTCAAGCAAACGCTGAGTCTTGAATAAACACTTAAATGAAAAATAATGTTTCATTGTCTTAGTATTTTTCAGTAGACTCTCCAAATGTGTTATCAAGGTGCCTTTATTCAGTTGAAGGTAACAATTTTGCTTTTCCTATGAATCAGTTGCAAAATATGTGTAGGTCTTAGCCCCAGAATATCTAGAGAGAAATTTGAGATTTTATGATCTATTTTCAAGGTTTCAGTTTCAATAAAGCCATTTGGAGAATCTAGTTCCTTATTGTTTCATTGCAATAGAGCACACCTGGGATCACGCACCTTCATTTCAGGTGTTTGTGTGACCATCTGTATAGGCTCATTATGAACTAGCCTGTTAATTATCAGTATTTTTCCCTATTGGATCATTTTTTTAGCCAGTATAAAAGATGTTGGATTTCCCTCACAAGCAGCTTTTCAGTATTTATGTTTTGTTTCCTTTGCTTAGCCTGTATTGTTCTACCTCTGTTCTGAACAGCCAAATACTCACGTTCTCACAGGATTTATGGATAGTGCCCATTATAGTATCTATGCTATTTGAAACATTTAAGAATATTGATAAATTCATATGCCTAACAGACCCTGTAAGGAGAAGAGACCTTCTGAATAGTTTTACAGACATACTAGGAAAGTGAAATGAATAGTTTCACATGAGAATATATTGGCAAGTAGTTATAATGATTTTGTTTCGTGAAGGATTTTGACATTGGACTTCTCCCTAAACTTTCCTCTCTTCAATTTCATTGCTTTTCTAAATCAAACCATAAATAGTTGAATGTTCTGTGGAAAATTATATATCCTCCACCCCATTTTCATCAAGAAAGCAGTATCTCTGCAACTCATCAGACCACATACTAATGAGAAGCTATGAACACTGCAGGCAGGATTCCAGTGATTCCATGAGGTGGCCTACCAAATTAACCTTCAAAACTCTCTGTTTTGTTCTTCCCATGAGCAAAATATTTCTTTTTCAAAAGACTTCCATGGGAACTATGTGTAATCTTTAATGTAAAATAATATTGGAATCAGGTTACCATAAAAATGGGGATGCAAAATTATTTAAGTATAGATTACATATTTTGAATATAAGCAGACTCTGCAAATGCACTCTTCTGGCACATAATGATATATAAAGAATTGGACATGACTTAGAAAGAATTCTGTGGTTTTATATCTACATCTATCTGTACATTTAACTAAACACCAACAATGACAGCATTTCCAAAAGAATGAACAACTTATATGGTGTCAGAAGGTCTTCATTACCTTATTGAAATGATCAGATGATATGCAGAGGGACACTAATCAGCATTTTTCCTAACCAAAATGGAGGTAATTCAGATCTTTCTGAAAAAAACCCATCAAAACATTCTCAGAAAGTTTTAATTTCTGTGAAGGCATAACATCCTTCTTTCAAAATCAATTTGCAAGCAGTCAGGACATATGTATGACTCACTTGCCAAATTTCACTTTTAAAAATCAAAACCACGTAGTGCTAAGCAGCAAAAGTGTTAAAAATCAGCATCTTTCTTACAGATTTAAAATAGAAGTAACTTACTCAAGCAATTTCAGGAAAGAAAAATGTCTAATGGAATTCCTGCAAGGACATTGAGTGAAAAAGAATTAGGTATTGAAACACCAGTCTTGGTACTGGAGTTTTGTTCAAACATTGCTATTTTAATTTTTCTTCTTTATCTTTAAAAATGCAGAATATTTTTGTAATGCTATCTTTAACACTGACTAAAATAATATTTTATCAGTTTAACAGAATAAAGTGTATTGCAATGCAGAAAAAAAATTGTCTGTCATGATCTTCAGGAACAAACTATTTAATTATTTCAAGGGGAAAACCATGGAGCCTGAAGGTATCTTGTAACAGCTGTACACACATAGTTTCATTTTCTGACTTGGCAGTAAATACTGATTAGTGAGCATAAGGTACCTGATGAATGATAAATGATAGTTAAAGTATGTTTTGCTGTCCCTTGGGTCCAAAATCTTGAACTGTGTGTCCATTCCTTGGATATATATGGCACAGCTGTATTTAATGATCCACAATCTATCTTAATTCTTAGTTGCCTTGAAAGGGAAGACTGTCATATTACAGTCCCATGAAAATTCTTAAAAAAAGTAGGTAATATCACTTCCTTAATGTTATTCTACTCAGGTAAGATTTTTGGTTGGTAATGTGGTTTATGTTCACCTATTCATATCCTTCTAGAAGCAGAAAGACTGCTTAAAAACACTGATTAGAGAATAGCTGCTGAGATAAGGGTAGACATCAAGAGTATCCATGGTAAAAATTCTAAGGATGGAGGGAACTGGAATGAAAATTCTACTAGGATTTATGCTTTTTATTTTGTTTAAAACTACCTAGGTAAAATGAAGGGTTGCTGAAGGGTGCTGTCTCTGACAGCTCCAATTACACATGTAAGGAGGTTGCTAATGCCTTATGTTTTATGACAATTGCAAGCAAAATGTGAAGTAACTCTAAAAAAAAAAATTAAAAAAAAATCATGTGAATAATAATATAATATGCAAGGACCTATAACTTGCATAAGAAGTCACATCTGTTTCAATATGGTTTACTTCATACTTCTAGTACATGACTACTACCTAGACCTGATGATTTACTACAATGCAACATGATTTACTACAATTGATGATTTACTACACACGATTTACTGCAATTACTCAACAAAATGCCCATTCTGCCAGATTTACTGTGCAAACTACTGTCATAGTAGGAGTTTGTCTGATAATACAGATTCTTTTCAAAACTTAATTTGAAAGTCTTCACAGTTCCACTGACATCTTTCTGGCAACACTTTTTTGTAATGCTTTAAAGGAAGTACAGGAAACTTTTTCTATTTGCACTTTTAAATTCCTAGAATATTTTTCTTTTCCGGAATATAATAAAGACTTGGTTGATACATCAAAAACCAGATTGATTCTCAGAATTAGATCAAGAATCAATTTAGTAGTGCTCTGGTTCTATTTAATTGTTAGGTAGCCATTCAGCATATTAATATAGGTGGTTTATTCTGGCACTAGAGCAGCTCCCTATTCATTTATTTTACATAAGTGTAGGGATCACATATATGTAGGGTATACTGCATATACTGAAATTACATATATGTTTTAAACGAATGCATATAGTGATAAAATCTTAATTTACTTCAGCTGTACTGAGTTGGAACTGAAAGCATTTTGTACTTAAAAAATCCTCAAATTTTTCTCAAAATTTTCAGGGCTACTACAGTGAAGCTACTGACACATTTTCTACATGTACCAAGTGTTTATTTAGACATAACTGAATTGACTCGATTCAATGCCATTAGATGCCTAAGTCTCCCATCTGTTCTTCAGCTGTGTCCCCAAGACCTCAATAGACTCTTGCAGGTTTTGTTTTATATCTTTTAGATCTTCACTGAATATCTCAGGCTCAGCAAGGTACCTCAGATATCACTGGGCCTTTAACTGTTACACTGAGTGCTCCTTTTGTTTTTCACTTTCGAAAACAGTCACACAGCGATTCCAAATACTGTTGGAATAAAATTGATCTGAAAAAAATATTGATAATTTTAGATTTTGATTGGAACTTCCGTGAGCTAATGTAGGGATTTTGTCTGAGATGATTAGATACAAGGTGAAAAGTTGAACTAAAATAAAGTATTAGAATACAAGTAGTGTTAAACATTATATATTTGTTAGTATTAAAAAAAATACATAAAATACATTAAAAATACATCACATTCACACATAAAAGCATGCTTCTTTTTTAAACATAGAAGGATTCTGCTGGGGATCTTCGATTTGGTCATTAAGCGCATGAATCACCTTAGCAATCTCAGTTTTCAATTTAATGTACTCTTAGTATGGCTTGACTGAGGCAGAGATAAAATACTTATTTTTTTAAATATATGATTTATCTATTTAGTTCTGAAAAAAAATCTAAATTTTAACTTTAGAGACAAAAGGTATTCCATATCAGTGATATTTTCCTCTCACCTCTTTCCCTCCCTCTACCTGTAACTAAACCAGATTCTTGAAGTGTGCATGAGTTTGTCTTCCTGTGTAGAATTTTTCTTAGCAGAATAAAAGAATTTCATGTAAGTAGTAAAATATTTTTTAATTCCAACATGAACATAAGAAACTAATTCACGATATGCATATTTATGTATTTCTGTTCTTTCCTTATTTCCTAAAAAATAAGACAGTAAATACTATGATCAATGGTGTAGACAATGCAGATTCTAAACAAGAGATAAATATACCTTCTGTACCAAAACAAAAGCAGAAGAATTGTTATTTCAATTTTAAGTACACAGTATAATCGCTCTGTTCAAAATGATTCTACAATTAATTTATTAAGTTCAGCTATTTTCATGTAACCATTTTTCTTTCTAATGAAAAAACCCTTCAAACTAGATGTATTGCACATAATTTTGGTGGTTCTTAGGGTAACCAAGGGAAGATATAAAAAACATGAGATCACCTTAAAATATCTTATCCAGACTAAACATAACCATCTGCTCCAGAACCCAAGTAGAAAGAATTGTTGAGGGTTTTTTTGGCTTTTTGGCCTTTTTTCAATTCAAATAGCCCACCACCAACACCACTACTAATACTATTTATTTATGCTTTATTATAAATTCACTGCAAGCTAAAGCAGCCTACAGCAGCCTCCTGTTCCAACACTAAAATTGTCTGTATCAGTGGTATTTCCATGTTTCCCTTTCCTTTCTTCTGTATTCTTTTCAATGATCCTGTTTGTACATTTAAAAAAAAAACAAAACAGAACAAAACAAAAAACCATGCTGTCTCTTAAGAAGAAGAGAGAAGTTGCTGTGATATAGCAACAACTATGAGTATGATTGTTTTGGTCACTCATATAGGTTACAGGTAGTCTTGATGCAAGCTGCTTTTTATTAGAACCTTTCCCTAGAAAAAGCTTAGAGAATGATGCTTTTGCTGGTTATTTACACTTAGGGGTTTACATGCTTATTTATTTGTTCATTTATGTATTTATTCACTATTCTTTGATTTCTGCCATTGTTGGAAAATTGTTCAAACTAATTGTTGAGTACTAAGTGATTGTACTCAAACTAAGTTTCCTGTGTTCCTTTTACAAGAAGAGAGAACAGTTTTATCTAAGATGATCTGGATGCAATTTAAAATTATGAGGCAACTACCTGAAGATGGCATTTCTAATGAAATCATAAATAAAGCAGGGAAAACAATAATATGCAAACAGAGAAATATGATAGAGTGAAATACCCACCAAACAAATTCTTCCCTGGAAAAGGATTCTGCCATTTGAAGTTTGCAGTGCTGTGCATAACATTTTCAGAACTACTTGCATTTAGACTTGGAATAAACATCAAAATACTTCCAAGAACTGAAAATGATCTTGTGACAGCTGGTACATACTGAGAAAAACCTTTTCTGACAATGCTAATACTCCTTATCAAGAGAGATCAGTATACTCACAGATGCTGTGATCCAAACTAAAAAGGAATACCAGGGAAGAAGACTTGGAAGTTGTGATATCCAGCAACTATAGGTAATATATACAACCTTTCTGCCCTCACTGAAGACTCTCTGGTAAGTTCTTTATATGTAAAGTCCCACCACTATTCATCTCAAATATTTCCACATATATATAATTTTCTCAATAGAAAATACTACTATAAAGTCATAATGCTGTAAAAAAAGACAGTATTAGAAGAAGAAGAAAAAAAAATCCTCAAAACATGAAAAACTGTAAAAAAAAGTAAAAGAGCCTAGAAAATTGATTATTGATAATGTCAATTCTCAGTAATTTATATGAACAATACCTAGGAGGACTTGAAATAATCCCTAGGGCTAAATTGCCAGTAATTTAACAACTACTTGGAAGTAACTGACTTTATGAAGGGACTATTTTAAAGAAATAGAATGATTTAATATGTAGTAACTTTGCTGCAGTGAAGTATATTGTTATATAGAGTGCTAGTTTCCCCAAATTGAAAACTGTAAGATCATCTCACTTTCGTATATATTTGAGAAAAATCCTTTCATAATGCAGTACTTCATTTCAGTTACTTGAATTCATTTTAAAGAACAGTAATTTTCTGGAATCTCATGCACTGTTTTCCTCAGAATCCAACTCAAATGGAAGGACCATCACAATATATCACAAAATGTGCAAATTTTCCTACATTTAATTTACATCTCTTATTTATACGCCTACTGTGTTCTGGTAAAGCAACTATATAAGACACCAGTTGATATTCACTGAACCTTAGACTGTAACTATTTTGTTAAGATTATCCCCTCTGTGCATTTTCTTTTAAAACCTGACATACTTGACTTCTATTGAAAAGTGACCTCTGTCAGAATCAGAGGGAGGCATATTAGGAATGACATATAGAAATACCCATCTTTTATAAAATTTTCCACTTCCTATTGTAGGATATTATACTTCTAAAAGCACAGCTGAAATAAGCTGAAATATATTTCTGACAAAAGGAAGGCAAAAAAGAAGACTTAAACTTAGTATGTACTTCTACCAAGATTCTGCACTTGAAGATTTGAAATGCTAGAGAAGTCTGCTATTGATACAAAGCCACTAGAAAAAGAGAAAAAAAAAAAAAGATCAAAAAAGAAAGGACTGAAGTCCATAAGTTCTATGTGTGTCAAGTTCATGGATGTGTGTCATTTTGCCATGCTGATAACACAGTCCCTTGGTACCCTTGGTATAGTGAAACTATTATTTTCAGAAAATCTCAGGGGAAAAAATCCCTCAACAGAAAAAAAAAGACAAGAGTATATTTAAATAACTTTTATCCTCTGGATTTTTTTTTTTAAACAAAGGATCAATTTACAAGTCAAATAGCAACATAGAAGGAAATACAAACATTTATTTTTACCACTATTTAAATACTACTATTCAAATAGTGGGTGTAAACTATTATTGTACTTACTCTATATTTTTTTATTGAAAGTGTTAAACCATTACAAATTTGTCAAAACTTTCAAGTAAGACTTCTTCATCTGATTTGCATAAACAAATATGGAGTACTTTTAGGGTCTGTTTAGTCTACTGAACTTGTCTTCTCTTACAGCTTGAGATGATGACTTTTTTTACTATTGCTTACAGCCTTTATCAGGCTCACATGTAAGCTTAGCTCCAAATAACACCTTTTTTCACACAACCTTCATGTAAAAAAAATTAACACAATAAAATAGTAAGTAATGTGCCAAGTAGTTCAAAAAGTGAATAAAATGACATTCTATTCCATGATCAGATTTACTCGTAGCTGCCTCAGTTCCATACTCTTAAGATATCATTCAAGATGACTGACAGAAACATTTTTACATAATTGCCTATGCTAATGGCAAAAATTCTGCAGATTAGGAATTAAATGACACATTGGAATGATGTTTCCCTTATCTGTGCAGTTTGATATATGGGTATCTAGGAAATTCGAAAGTCTGATGTTACAGGCATCAATGATGAAAAAAGTGAAAAAAGCCATACTGTGTTTTGCTTCATACCATTGAACTGGAAAAATGTGTCAGTAATCATGCTTACTGAAAGAGTATAGGCCAGTTTTTGTCAAAAGGCTAAAGTCTGGGTTCATTCAAATAAGTTTGAAAGCTGAACTGTACTTCACAGCTTTCCTTCAGCTATTAATAATATCAAAGTAAGGAAATATACACCATTACAGGATGACTTTGGGAATGTTTTTCTCTTTCCATTGAGTTCAGTGTGAATCTTGATCAATCATTGTCTAATTGAAAAATCATTTAAATTCCTGAATTCATGTGAAGGAATCTGGGGGTTTATATCTGTAACTTACTTCTACCGTTAAATTTTCTGTGTTTTTTAAAGACATTTTCTATTTCAGTGCCGAAAGGTACAATGGGTGACAAGGTAAATTATGCCCAGCTTTTCAAATTTCTTTGTTCCAAAGGCTCTCTGGGATTAATTTTCCCCATTTCTATTTATCTGCATAAAGCAGATTATTAGCGACATTAAGGTTCTTTGGAAAAAAGAAAAGAGCAGTGTAAATGCAGTGTCTATGATACAAGTGTGATTATTTCAGATTATTTTCCTGAGATTAGTGAGGAATTATGTACATATTTAGTGTACAGAGGATAAGAAACACATAATATATACCACTGATTAATTTATGAGACAGAAATGACAGTATAAGAAAAAGGATGAGCAAAAAATTGCTATTTATTTTTCCTTGAACATGCCATCCTCAATTTCATTCCCTGCCCCTTGTTCTAGTCCTAAAGATACAATGAAATAGTTGTTTCTGATTTTCCCACTCTCCAGTGCGAAAAAATATAGGTTTCTATATGTTCTTAATCTAGAGATTACTTCCATGTTTATCAGCTCAATTTATTGCTGACATAAGGCTGAAGATGGTGGTTTGTAAAATGAAACATTATGTGATATCCCTGACAAAGCTGTTCGCTTATTTTTCTATTTCTCAGTAGTACTGAGAAAGTACTGGTTATTTTTCTAGCACTTGAAATGTATCCCCCAAGATGTTCATCAACGTTTCTCTCTCTTCCTGAGTTCCTCCAGAGCAGACCTGTGACGGTGTTCACAGGGGTCTGAGGATGAGGGAAGAGACGAGGATCTGACTCCATGTTTCAGAAGGCTTGATT
>JAWWMS010000001.1:72335804-72355858 GCA_035048045.1 Chlorospingus semifuscus | reverse complement strand
CAGAAGGCTGAGAACTCACTGCTTACAGCTGCTTTCTACTTCTTAACCAGCTGTATATGATCATGGCCCTTTTTCCTATAAGCCACGTCTGAACAAAACTCTCCAACAGCTTTCATTTAGCCTTTTTTACATGCCTGCAAGGGAATGCAGTGGGTTTTCATGACTCAAAATAATTACTTCACAAGTTCAAACTGTTCCAGTGAAACAATAAATTCTTTGATAATTTAATCACGTGTAAGTCCACATAGAATATAGGACCAACGTAATGCAATAAACTTTGCAGCATTTGGGGACAGTTAGTTGGGATTTTGAATTTAAAGAACAATTGTGAGCATACTTTTAGGCAAAGTTTCTGGTACTTCCATAATTTTTATGCAATTCACGACATCAGGATAATTAATTTCACTGGAAATTAAGCAGGACTTTTTCATTGCAAATATTCCAGTGACCAGGAAGAAGCTTCATAAATTTTTCATTCATTTTTAAATATAAAGATACGTATTACCAAGGAAACAAAAACATTGGCTGTGGCTGAGAGTAACAGAACAGTAGAAAAAAGCATACCATTTCTTTTGATCTATAAAGTTCAAGAATGACATGTCAGTGCCAGTAAAAGATAAGCGTGAGGCATTGGGAGAATTAAAACTGATAAGATGATTGTTGCACCCCACTGCACTCATTGTTTTGTTTGAGAAGATAATAATTCTTACTCTTTAATTAAAAGTTTACAAAATGAATTGTGAAAGTGCATTTCAAACTAATTCTATTCTATGGAAAACATAACTGCAATTTTTCTCTTTTTCCCAGTAATAAGAGCTTTCAAAAGAAAGAAAAGAGGAAAAATATTCAGTGTTAGAAACCATTGCACTAAGACCATATTGAAAAACCTAATAGCTTTACAGCCTATGGTATTTCATGCTTCCCAAGCAGTGAAGTGCTAATGAAGGGAAATCCTGATCCACAATTCATTCAAGACAATGAAAATGTTCCCACAAACTTAATTTTCTTTTAATGTGAAACCTTTTACAGATTTCTGTCTGTATAAATACTGAAAATTAAAATAAAGTTTCTTTTATACTCTTTGCAATTCTCATAAAATTGAGCTCTCATTTGCTGGCTTTCAAAATTGACTTCGTATTTGGCACTACCCATATTTGAGACCCCAGTGTTCTGTACACAGCTAGATAGCTTTTATGTTGTGCTGTCATTGCTGAACAGGGCATGCAGCCCATAAAGTGTGAATAAAAAACTGTATATATAAGCAATAGTAGACTGGATCTTTTTTTAAAGAAATAAAAGCAAATGCTTTGTACAGAGTAATTTTCATTAAATCCATACTCATTCTTTATTCTAAAAAAAACCTCTATATAAGCTATATTTCATCTGTTGCTATTTTGGGAGTGTTCTAGTAGATTTCTAGTTCTGGTACAGATTATTGCTGAATACACACTTTCCAGATTTTTTATGGGACCAGAACATCAAAAGAATCTTAACTATTAAATATATTGCAATAACATTTAAAGCTGTACAGAAAACATTTGATTATAAGGTAAAAATTGTAGTGCTGAATAATTCAATGCCCTAAATCAAATTGCTGTTAACTGCACAAATTTCCTTTTGATTTTCATTGCTGAAGCATCTGTAACAAAATATATATCTCATGAAGTGAAAGGAAAGGGTTAAAATTATCTCACCAACATCTTACACTTTCTCTCTTTTATTGCAGTTCTTAATATATTCTTGAAAACTATTTCTAGGGAAGAGTTCAGATAACAGAAGGCTGAGCAGATGGTCTTTTCCAACTTTATAGTTCTGGAAAAAGCAAGGGCCCTTATTGCTGCTGACATCTGAAGTTGATGCAGGAAGATGCCTACCATGTCAGACGAAAAATGTAACAGCTAGTCAGACCCATGATCAGGCAGCTTGGCACTTGCTGACAGCAGTTTGTCCATGTGTTGGGATCAGAAGAAAAAATAAAACTAAACCATACAACTGCTAAAAATCTGTTCATTTGCTTTCCTTTCTCTGTCATTAATTATTTTCTTTCATAAATGAACAAACATACCAAAACTATGATTTGGTTTAGAGAGAAAAAGAGAGAAACATATTACAGCCTAAAATTTGACATAAAGCAATTCATATTCATAGATCTGAGCTTGAAATAGAAGTGCTGTACAGAAGGCATTTCCTTAATACTCCAAGTTAAAATTCTGTCAGTTGCATACCTTAAAACACAACTGTGTGCAAAACCGTACCATATTATCAAGAATGTTTTAAATAATGCCATAATATCTAGTATCCAAGAGGCAGTACTGCATTTCTGCCTTTTAAAGATGAAGATTTTCTTTTATGTTGAAAGAAGGGATCCCACCATCCTAAGCAAATACAGTTTGACACAATGTCATATTAGCACAGGTGAGACAATATTATTTCCTCTTTTTCTCAACAAAATAGAAGAAAGGTTTTACTAGTGCCACTTTCCATGAAAAGTGGAATGTCACCCTGTCTACATTCCTACTAACTACTTTCCACTATATTCTCAGAAACTGCTCTGATAGAGATAGCTTCTCTCTCACTCCTGGCACTGGCATAAATTAGATTATCATAAATCAGATTATCGTGGACAAACAGCCAAATGAAGAGGTGCTACCAGAGAGATGGCAGCAGCTTTTTGCTTTTACATAGATTTTTAACCTGAGTGTTCTACGCTCTTACCCAGGTAGATTCTTATTAACAAAAATTAACTCGTATCTCCTAAATCTAGGAAAGTGGCTTAATCAATTGACTATTGTAATGAGAAGAGAATACTTCTTTTGCTGCTCTTCAAGCAAACAAACCTAGAAAGGTCCTAGTGGGAGTGCATGGCAGCTGTTCAGGGATTTGATTCAATTGATTGTAGTACGCTGAGAAAAAAGATACTTCATTTATTTTTATATTTATTTATTTATTCATCTGTGTCCTCACCCTCCCAAAATGCATGCTTAGTCAAAGGAACTGTGCCTGAAACATCAGCTCTTTTCCCTTGGAAAAGTTCATGTATGTTTGGAAGAACAAACCTCATCTAAGAGCCTCTCCTTCTTTTCTCAGTTTTCTAGACTTAAATTGAGGGATGAAGTCAGAAGCTGATCCTACTTCTTAACAGGAATTTCTTTTTAATTGTAGTTAAAACTAAGAAGTTCTAAAGGTACATTGATTTGTCTTCTTCTCATCTTTGCACTATCTCTAAATCTAATGTGCATAAACAAATGTTAATTTCTTCATGGGTGCATAATTGTCCTTTTTTGTTGGTGAAAACCTCAGACATGTGATGTTTAGACAATTCTCAAAAGTTCTCCAGGAAATATATTTGAAAAGGGAGCGCCACCCATATAAGCACAGAACTCAGAGAGTTCCTGTTCTCTGTGCTATCATATTGACAATCCCTGTCATAGGTTTACTGAAGGCCAGTGCTTTTCACTGTCAAATTTAAAGATTATTCTTGAATATCACTGCAGAAACTTCTAGAAACTTATTTGTTTCAATTCTAAATTTATTCACTCTGTTTATATATCTGTTGGTCTGAAGTCAAACTAAGGGCTTTATTGTGACAGTATGATTCCTCTTCCTCTGAAAAATGGCCTGTTTTATTAAGTAAAGCTGTTCATTCATTCTTGTGCTTCTTTATCTTGTCTGAACCACAGATAAGTAAATATTTATTGATTTCCCTTGTGTAAATATTTTATATTGGTAAATTCATGTAAAACTTGAGTATATTATTTTTAAAATCTTAGCATACTAATACAGAAATACTGGTGGAGACTAAACCCATTCATTTGCAGTTTAGTTTCTCTCCTAATTCTTACATTCTATACAAATTATATTATTTACTAATAATATTAGTATTTACTAATTAAAACCCACAAATTTTTATAATTTCAAGTGAGATTTTACCTTAAGTTTTAACTGAAATAATTGGGTATTTTCTAAAGGAGTCCTTAACTAGGAGAAGATAAAAATAATAATCACTTTTAAGAAATAAAGATACTCTATGAACTGTAAATAATTAGTTTTTATAGCATTCATGAAGTGCTAGTGTTATGATAATTTAGAATGTTTTTGTACTACATTGAGCCAGGATGAACATTTCTAGAACAAACATTTTCGCCTTTGTGTGTAATGCCACTAGACACACAGATAAAATTTTAGCAAAGATGGACAAATCAGCATAGCCAGAAACTATGTGACATGCTTGTAGACTGAAGAAATCAGTGGCATATGGGAGTAAATCTGATGAAAATATTTCTGGTCATATGCTTCAGTAACCCAACTCAGTGAGCCAGATTAAAAATATCTGCTAATGGTGCAACTAACTGACATTGATTTACAAGTACATATTTATGTCATAGCTCAGTACTGTGGTACAGAGATATATTGGGTTAATTTTTTTTTCTATTTTTGCCTACTATGTTAAACGAAGCAAGTTATTTTGAGGAATTTTCATGATGATTGTGAAGTTCTAGTGTCAAAATAGTTTTGAGTATCACATCCTGAGTTCTGATCATCTTAGTATTCTAAAACCTTTTCTTAATATCTTTTTCTATTAGATATGTGTTGGAAGCATAGATGACATGAAGAACAAAAGAAAAGAAAACCGCTTATTTTGTTTGACTCTTTGCTTTTGGAGAGTTATGGCTAGCTTTTTTCATTAGAAAATTAGTTTCATGAATTTGAATTCTTTGCTCAAAAATATTTAATAAACTTGTGCTACTCCATAATTCATTAATCAAATTATGCTACTCCAAGAAAGGCTGAAAAATTGGCTCCCTCAGAAATCAGGGATGTTCCTCACAAAAAGGAGATGTAAGTTCACCATCTTTTCACTTTGATAGATCTGTGTTTTTCTAAATCTATCCTGAAATGTGCCATTTAATATTCCTCAAAAACAGGACTTGACTTTGATCAAAGGTGGGAGTCAATGTTTTTCCATATTAGTTTCATCTAGATACATCTTGTTGTCTAGACAGCTAGACAATCTTAAAAAAAAGGTAAAAAGGGTAATTTAACCAGAGGGAAGGTCAGCAATTAGCTAACAGTGGGAAACAAAAGATTACAAGTTAAATAATTTTAAATGCATTCTAGCATACGCTCAGCTGTAGGTATCATTCCTGGTACTTCAAAAGATTTTGTTTTCAAAATTTTAATGTTCTGTTAGACATGAGTGGCTAGGGTTTAACAAATATTGTTTGGAGAGTTTCCTATGTTCTGGATGTCTAGCATCATAACTCATATCCCTCTCTTACCTTGATTATAGGTGTTTGTTAAACATAAAGTTACATTAGAGTTTATAGCTCTATCAGGAGTTTTATCTCTTTGAAAGTGATTTCACATTCCAGCTTTGCAAATAACTAGTCATTAATATATGAACTGTTGTGCTATTAAAGGCTCTTATTTTCTACTCTGAACTGTTTTATTTTCTATTTCTGAGATACTTTTCAATTTAATCTTGAGCATGCACATGTTGTTTAAGGTGATTAGTATTGCCACAATATCAGCATTGCAATAAAGATTACACTTTAACAGATAAACAAATCCTTCACCAATAGCATTGCCCAAGCCATGTGAACTCATTCTCAGTGAACAGAAGCCTTTGCTGGGATTCAGATATCACATATGGTCCCTGTGACTATCAAGGCATGTATCTTACAAGAAAAGTTCCTGAAGATAAGTGAAAAAAATATACCATAAATTTCTGATATATCTGACTTTTTCAGGAATCATATTCAGCCACTCATCATAGTTTAGTGTCATCTGCAAACTTGATGAGTCATCATCCAGACCCTTAACAAACGTAGTTCAGTATTTATGTATATCAATGAGACCTCCCTCCTCCATACCTTCTCTTCTCTACGTTAAACGGTACCAACATCCTCAGCCTTCACTTAATCATCTCTGTGAAGCTGGGTGTGACCTCACCAGTGCAGAGCAGAAGGCCTCTCAGACCAGATTAGTGTGCTAGGATTTGTGTCTTGGATTTGAAAGTAAAGTGCTACCAATTAGCCAAGTTTTGTCTGCTGAAATGGTTGCTAATAAACCCAAAACTCACCTCAGTCTAGACCAGCAATTCAAGCACAGCCTACAGGAGAAGTCAGTTACATTTTCTAGTTACCTCCAATTTGACCTTTAAGTCTTACAAAGCACCATACTCTGGGTGTCCAAGCATTCCCTGATGTGCCATTTGGAAGAAAAAAAGCACTTTTCTTCCTTTGAGAGACTGACCTCGACTCTCCTTAAGACACATGGATTGTACTGAGCACTGATGTCTATGGATTCAGCACTATAAGAACAGCAGCCAATTTTTCTGTAATAGGGTAGTGATTTGACTTGAATCCAGACCTTTGTCTGTTCATTTGAGTTTATGAATTTTCCATTTCTGATTCCATGGAAACCTACGTTTAATAACTGACATTAAGGATGCTGCAAATCGACTCTTTAAATCAGGAGATCAGAATATTTTATGAGTGTTAACACAAGTAAAATATGAGCAAAAACCATTTGAGATTAATGAAGAGTAGAAAGTAACAGTGGATTTTCGGGCCAAATATTTCTTTTGCAAATAGGAAAACAAAAATGAAAAATACATGCCTTTATATTTGCTGATTCATGATCTATTATTGATTGGTTTAAATAGAACTGGAGTGAGACTATATTTTTTGTAACCACTAAGAGAAATTTGGCATCTAATCATTAATGCCATTTTTCCTGTTATGTTTTAGAATGAGAATGCATTAAAGTATCATCCAAGAAAAACGTAACTGCAGGGATACTGCTATTTTTGTAAAACCACATACAGAAAAAACTGGGATGAAACCTGGAAATGAAATGGGATAGTCTGAGGCAGTTAGAGACCTTGGATAACATATAGCTTTTGACCTGTAATTATGCGTTATTTCATTTGTTCAATTTTCTGTAAAGTCTCTGACAGTAATGGCAAATTATGTCAATTATCTAGGTATTATTTTCTCTCCTTTGGAATATAAGGGAGGACAGTTTCTTTTAGAATATTTTATAGATCCCTAAAAAGTTAGAGAAGGGGTGGTAATTACTAAATTCTAGAACACCTCATCTCTTTGATGGCACTCATCATTCTCTGAAAAAGGAAGAATTAACTGAGTTTCTGGTTTGCAATAGCTGTTTAACAGATATGATAAGAAAATGTGTTAGCTATTAACAATTAAAAATTTGACAAATACTTGAAAAATGAAAACATATTTTAATAATATATATTTATACAGGAAGGACGTAATTTAAGTTCCCATTTTAAGTGTTAGGCTCTCAAAATTTTTATATACTGATGGCAAACTAATAGCATGTTACCATCAGAGAAAAATATTGAATTATAATTTTTAACAACTGAGAACTCTAAGAAATTTAGCTTAGCCACCCAGATATTTGCAAAGTAACTGAACACTTAAACGTGTCTTGAAAATGCAGAAAGTTACCACAAAGAGTTGTTCAAGTATTTATGATGACCAAAATTTGTCTTCTTCAGCATGACTATAACTATGGCAATTTCTCAGACTAGGAAATAGCAAAAAGACATATTTCAAAATCACCATTCCCTCTCTGCACTAATTATGTCAGATATTTTCTTGCAATTAATTTAAATATACTATACAAAATATTCAAACAGATTTTTTGTTTGTTTTTGTCTCTAATTTCCATGAAGTCAAGAAAAAACGTCAAACAAGTACCAAGTCCCCTTTCATCAACACTTCTTTTGTTTAGTCTTACAAGTGATGTGTCTTTATCACTGCACTTTTCAGCTCTTCTCCCAGCTGAAAGCAGTGCACTGGCTGAAAATCCAATTATGTTCAGAAAAATTATTCTCTTGTCATAGTTGCACTATGGATATTCCCTTCATAAGTGTTTGGTTCATAGTGAGAATGACCATACATTGAAGGTCTTTTACTACAAGATGTTGCTTAAACTTCTCCAAAGCAGGAATTTTGGTGAAGTTGAAATGCTGCATCCAGCTCTTGAGCCCCCAACACAAGCAAGGCTTTGACCTGTTGTGATGAGTCCAGAAGAGGGCCATAAATTTGATCACAGGTTGGAAACCCCTCTGCTATGAAGAAAGTCATTCAGGCTGGAGAGGAGGAGACACATTCCAGTACCTAAAAGGGACTTAAAAGAAGGCTGGAGAGGGACTTTTTACAAGAGTATGTAGAGAAAGAACAAGGGGGAATGGCCCTAAACTGAAAGAGGGTCATTTAGATTAGATATAAGGAAGGAATTCATTACGGTGATGGTGGTGAGACACTGGAACAGGTTGCCCAGAGAAGTTATGGATACCCCATCCCTGGAGGTGTTCCAGACCAGGCTTGATGGAGCTTTGTGCAACTTGGTCTAGTGTAAGTCTTCCCATCCATGGCAGAAGCATTGGAACTGAATGATCTTTAAATTGTTTTCCAACCCAAACCTTCTCTGAATTGATGAGTCTGTGATAATCAATTTGTTCATGAGAAAGCACAGGACATTCATCATTATAACACTGTTTGGGATTTACCATGGAAAACGCAAAAGGTTATATTTTATATTCTTATCTAATGGTAAAGTAAAGAAACTGAGCAAATTAAAATATGCTGTCATATTCCATATCTAAGCAAAAGAGAATTTAATAAGTGCATAAAGTCTATGATTTCCATTCATCTTCAAAAACCAATCAATTCAGCTATAGCACAGTTCAACGTTTCCAGGAAGTCTGATCACCTTCAAAAGTTAAAACTTGGCAAAGGACAAATTTCACTAGCAAAAAATAGTACTTAAGATTTCAATGGCCTTAATGAAAACTGAAGAACAGAAGTGACAAAAATGTTTTGAAGATGATTTATTGTTGCCATTTGATCCAGACTTTGCATTAATGGTTTTGTTGTGATTTACAGTTTCTGCTTTGTAACAATAAACTGTTGCATCCAATGCATGTTAAACATCTGCAGCATTAAAAAATCATCTCACAATATAAAGATACAAGAAAACAAGTGTTGTAAGTTATAAAGTGCAGAGGAAGAACAAAATATCATAATTTATTTTAAATTTTATTTCTTACATAAGATTAAGTTCCTCTGCTAGATATTACAAACACTGTTTCTTCTTTAACATTCTATGATATCTGTGTTTCTGAGGTGAAGAGTTATTATTTTTTAGTGACAGGGACACCCTCCACTAGATCTGGTCGTTCAAGGCCTTACCCAACATGGCCTTGTCCAACACTGCCAGTGGTGAGGCATCCACAAGCTCCCTGGGCAACCTGTTTGAATATCTCAACACCCTCACAGTAAAGAATTTCTTCCTGTTATTCTAAAAAATGTCCCCTCTTTTAATCACCCATTACTCCTTGCACTGTCACTACAGACATTCCATTCATTATCACAATCCACAAGATTTTTCTTGTATTTTTCCCTTCATCCTGTTTATGAAGAGGGAGTCATAAAGGTGCTAGATGGGCATGTGGCACCCAACCAAGTTCAATCCACTGTAGATACTTCATCACATAATACAAAACTTCAAGTGTCAAAGCAGCCGAATTCCTGATTTTTAGACATTGAAAGACCTTGTATTAAGAAATGGAAAAAAAAATATTTTGAGATCAGCTTGATTAACATTTAAATCCATTTCAATCTACCCTAATGCTTTAAAGTTTTCAATATTTTCCTTTCTGAAGGGTTTTGTCTGTTAGACAACTATAAAACAAACAAAAAAATGGCTGCAGTATCACATGTTGTAATCTCATATTCAGCTAAGCAAATTAGATCATCTCTCAAGAAACAAGAAATTAATGTACAAAGGTGTTAACATTACCTATTGTTTTGTAGTGCACAGTGTTTGCCATAGGAAAGTTTTTCTTCTTATATTGATAAAACATAAAAATAAACAAATGTGAAACAGCAAATTTAACTAAAAAATAGTTCTTGCCAAGAATACACTTCTTACTATAGCCAAAAATATTTGTGTTTGTGTTTGTGCTAAGTGTTTGTCTACTTTTCCACTGTTATTAAAAAAAAAAAATCTAAAATTTTTAGTGTCCTTGAGGTTGGACATGCAAGTTAAATAGGCCAAATAAAAGACTTGAAATATGATGGTAATTTTCCTATAAATTTTTGCATGTAAATAAGACTGAATTCTATAAAACTTGAAAAATTTCCCGTACTTATCATGTTTTTGTTTGGATTTTTTTTTTAGTAACATATACTGAGTTTTAGGATTTCTTTGCCTATGCACCTAGCCTAGAATATTGAAAAATATTCACTCTTGAAACAGGCTGGTAGCTCTGCCTTTGTTTCCCTGTAAGATTTATTTTACATAATTCATTGAAGACTAAGCTTTATCAAAACTTTGCTAATTTGCTCTATATGGATAATAACAAAATGGTACCTGGTTTATTCTCTGAAAAGCCATTAATTAAAAGAAAAATCTATGATGCCAGTTAAAGCGCCTTATTTCAACGTGATCTTCACGTGGATCACAGTTTTCTTTTAGCAACTAATTGTAAATAAGATTGAATGCCACCACCTATGTCTTAATGTGATAAAGGTTAATAGGTTGGTTGGGGTTTTTTGGTATCTAACTATGCTGCTTCAGTTAATGGAATGTATCTGACTCTTTTATCTCAGTCAAAGGCCTGATTCACAAATAATAAAATTAGGAAAAAATTTCTTTTTAATTTTATTCCCACTAGAAATGAGTATGCATGGTTGAAATGTTCTCTTGATTTCAGTCATTTAATCATTTTGTTCACATGCAACACTGACATCACAGTTTGTGTCAGAAAGGCTCTCTCAAAATAATGGTATTTAGAATATTTCCAGAGAATTTTTTTAAATTTTTGCTTGGTTGTACATTTTTCGTTATTTTTTAATGTGATCATATATTCCTTTTCAGGTTGAAAATTTTGCAGAATTCAAAAAGAAAGAAAAAATATTATTTCAATACTAAATTATATTCAGACAACATGTATTTTGGTTATAAATCATCTTCCTACTATATTCAAAATTTATATAGTTTAAAGTATTTAAAAGGAAGAAAGGACATTTTTTCTTTAGATATCATGATATTTAGATAATTAAAATAACATTGACAGGCACCTTTGCCTTGAACTATAGAAGAGATATTTTAGGAAAAAAATGCCAAAGCCTATTTTCAGTAATTGTAAGTAGACACATACTGACTCTTCGGTCGTATATTTCTCTAGATATTTATTATGTATCCTGTATATGTAATAAACACATGTGATCAAAACAGCAATATTGATTTTGCTCAAAATATGAAAGACATTAATCTTAAAGCAAATATCAAAGGTTTAACAAGGAAAAAGAAACTGCTTCTAAAAATGACAAGCATCTAGAAATTTGGAAATGAAATTAAAGCTGGTCTTGTCATTAATAACAGCTGACAAGGGAAAAATAAACTATGTTCTAAAAAAATTTAAAGAACAAAGTGACTTTAATAGAAAGGAATTGTGGAGAAGGCATGATAATATAACTGAAAAATTTCAAAAACACACAAAAATTTCCTGAAGAGCAGGGAAGAAAGAATGTTTTCATTCCTACTATAAAGAAATATTAAATATAGAGAAATAAAGAATATTTAAGTAACAGACTTCTATTTAATTTTTTTAAACTAATGATCTCAAAGTGTCAAATGAATTAAATGTGATTACAGCATTTTCATAACTAGAGATCAATAAAACAAATTTTGATTAATATATATGATGTAAGAAAGAATGAGATATTTGTTTCCAAATATACTTGCTGGTGTTCTAACATAGAAATTGCTTGTATTCCTAATATCTTTTATTTTGGTAAAGAATACTGTGGCGGTTTTAAACTAGGTTCTAAGGAAAAGGACTCCATCACTGAAGGCAAAAACTACACCTAATACAATATAAGAATCCATTTACTCCTCACAGCTGCCCTCTTGTAACAAATTCAAGGACAAGTTCAGACTGGTACCACAAATAATCATGCAATTCTAATAAATTAGAAATGCCTGAAATATATGCACAATGTTCTGGAGAAGTATGTAGGCAAGAAAAAAAATGAGCAGGCTGCAGCAGTAATTGGATTCACTTTGCCTTAGTATATGCCCCTAGACTTTTCAAAGAAAAGAAATGTGATATCACATCAAGACTAAGAAGCTGAAAGGCAATTTCCTCTTCAAAGAAGCTGTGGAGCATATACATTCATACACAGACAATGATGGCATTGGGGAAGAGAAAAATTAAATTACCTGAAATGAGAGTAATAAATGAAATTACAAAACACTTTACCAGTAAGTCCCATGAGAATGGATGTTGTGAGATGAAAGTCAGGTGGGATAGCAAGGCCTGGCTTGCTTACTCGAACTGGTCCTCATGTGACAGATAAAGGACCTGTCAATACTCTGAACTAAAAGGATTCCAGAGGTTACTACATGTCCAGTGATTAATTTTGGAATCAGGAGATCTGTTCCCTCTTCCCTTTTCTCCTAACAAAAAGCAAATATACTTACATGGTCTCACAGCCGATTGCTTTTGCATTTGATGTAAAGTAGCATTGCCACAAAAGGTTTGGAGAGCATTTTGGAGCAATGAGTTGCCACAAAATCACAATGTCAGGTATCTCTCTTCTCTTATGGTGACCCAGATTAAGCCTTGGTGGCTTTGGACTGCTGGAGTTTATTTAATAAGTACCACTATTAGAGCTTTTACCCTACTTGATTATTTCACATACTCATCTCGCTTGTCAAAAGAGTGTCCAAAATCATAAAGAGGTGCTTTTAGAAGAGCTGGGTGCCACTGAATAGGATCTAAATTATGCAGTCTTAGACTCAGAAGTACTTTTATGTTGTATTTTTCAAATACAACTCAAATCAATGAGAAAAAGTATGGAATAGTTTTAAATCCAGACTCAATGGCACAGTTCAGCTCCAGGTTGTAGGTATCTAAATACAGGAGCATATAGGTGAGCCTTTAATGAGAACACTTTGTTCAAATTCACCTTCATAATTTCATTTTGTCAGTGGAAATTGGGCAGATGCCCCAGAATATCTGAGACAAGAACATCAGACAATGAAAATGACACAGAATATATGAGATGACCCATTGTCATTTTTGCTACTGCTCAAGGCCAGAAGGAATATCTTACAGAAACTGAAATTACATTAGATACCTATCTCTTTGCAAATAAATAGCACTCTAAGAGTAAAATTCAGGTGTCTCCATTTAATATCTGGTGTCTTTTGAGATGCCTTGGGCTAGCAAAAAACATGGTACTGGAAACAAAAATATTTCCAGAATATTAGCTGGAGTTTTTACATACTTGGAAGTGTTAAGCTCACTTTTATTCACACCTGTCTACACAGGAGCCTTGCCCTAGACGTGTAATTCAAGTTCAAGTATCTTTTATTTCTCAAGACATTCAAACATGCGTCTTTCACTAATGTGTAATTTATTTTAAGTGATAGCACAGCATACATATGTTGAACCAGCGCAAAATAATTAAAGCCTGTTTGGCCCATTATTACCATAAAAAAGAAGCATTGTTGAACACTTTAGTAATTAAATTACCTACCATGATGGATTTGGCTGGAAAAGAATTAATTTTCTTCATAGTAGATGTTCTAGGGCTGTGTTTTGGATTTGTACTGGAAATAGTTGATAATGAAGAGACACTGATTATTGCTGAGCAGTGCTTCTACAGAGTCCAGGTCTTTTTGCCTCTCACAGCCCCTCACCAGCGAGCAGGTGGTGTTCAACAGAAGCTGGGAGGGCTCACAGCCAGGACAGGTGACCCCAGCTGACCAAAGGGGTATCCCATACTGTATGGTGCCATGCTGTCTATGAAACAGGCTGAAGAAGAAAGGGGGAATGTTCAGAGTGATGGCATTTATCTTGCCAAGTAACCACTATACATCATGAGGCCCTGCTGTCCTAGGGATGCGTGAACACTTGCCTGCCCATGGGAAGTATTGAATGAATTCTTTGTTTTGCTTTGTTTTTGAGTGCAGCTTTTGTTTTGGTGATTAAACTGTCTTTATCTCAACTCAATGGGTTTTCTCAGTTTTACCTTTCCAATCCTCTTTCCCATCCCACCTGGGCAGTAAGTGAGCAGCTCTGTGGTGAGAAGTTGCCCCACAACCTATAAAGGCTCAGGTTTTTAATCTGGAATGTGATTACACATTCTATGATGTAATTTTGGATCTTTTGAAGGCCCGATGTTCTTAACAGTGTAGCCAGTGTAGCTACTTACAAAATAAGATCCTACTGAATAAAGTACTAATAAAATCCAATCCAAGGTTTCAGTGACCTTCCTGCCAACAGCAGCAATCAGGAAATGTGGTAAAAAAGCTTCACTGCAGCTTCATACATTCATGCATTTTTAATTTACCTATTTCAGCTTATTATTACATAAACATAATGCAAACAAACTTGAAAATTATCATTGCCTGTGTTGTAAATATATTGGTCTCTTTTTGCCTCCTACAAAATCAGAAAATAATTACATTATTACAATCAAAGGCTAAAAATTATCTTTCTGAGTTAAAGTATGAAAATTCTGCAAGACTGCAGAAAAATCACTTTTATTATTTCATGGTTGTAATCTGAAGTCTTTTGTGTCTGTGATAGCATATTTTCAAAGATCAGAACAGAAGTGACATTTTGTAGCTAAACTGTTTAACTTCAACTCATCGATAATATCAGACAGCCTTATTTAAGGATAGGGCTTAAATATTTTCATAAATAGGATTTATGGTGAGATTTTGGTGGAAATTTTCATGATAGTTCTGAAAAAATTAGTAATGATCACTATTACACAGTGAATATCAAAAGTATTGGTAATGGTGGGAAAATTAAAATGAAATAAAGACACAATAAAAAATATTCTGACATTATGAATTCATATGTTGTCAATTTTAATGGCATGGTCTTTGTTAGTTCATTGGGTGTATGCACGGCTACAATATGCCCACTTCTGATGGAGATGCAATGTAAGTATCAACAACATCTGTAGTGTCAATATCCTGTTTTGTTTACAGCAAACAAAGGACACTAAATAGTTTCAAAAATGGTTATTTCAATATATCAGCTGGTTTCTGGGCAAGTATAATAGAATGCTGTTTGCCTTTAGCCACAAATACAAGCCAAATGAAATTAACAAAACAAGACAGAAAAAAGGAATTACCATTTTCACTCAAATAACACTATTGTTTCCTGGCCTCTGCTAGCTGAGGGATCACACTCCTGCTGTTCACAACATGGAATTTTAAAATGAATTTGAGTGAGATAACTTACTGAAGAAATTAACATAATTTGTTGTTTTGAATATCAAAATGAAACCAGCTGCATACCGAAGGAATACAAGTACTGAGCTCTAATCATCCCAAAAGTATTATCACCTAAATATGCTAATGAAAGGAGAAAACTAGTGAATATTGGAAATAAAAAAAAATAAATAAAGTAGCCTTACAATCTATGGTAGATTTAAATTTGTATCCATCTAAAAGGAAATAGAATTTATTTTATATTCATTTTTTCATTTTATATTCTTTTTTTTATTTTATATTCATTTTCTGGTAACATTATGTTTGTAGTTCTAGCAGTTACAAAAACTAGTCTAATTTGTGTGTTTGGAATTCTGCTATCTGAGGATGCTGGAGATGGAGAAAAGTGCTGTAGGACTGAGCATTTATTTGTTTTGTGAGAATCTTAAACGCTTCAGTTTATTTATCAGCGCAGTGAATCCACGGAGAGACTAAATCTGACAGACAAGTCCCAGCAACGATTTGCTCTGTTTTACTTTACCCATGTTTACATGGCAATTTGCAAACAGAAACAAGCGAGCTCATGCAGTGTTACAGACCAGCCTGTCACTAGCCAGGTGCTTGTCAGCTCCAACTGGAAAGCCTTCAAGGCAAGATACCCTGGTGCTATGGCTCAGCTTCTGCCTCTGTCTTGTTATTCTGTGCTTGACACTGCTCTTTTTGTGACTAAAGAGTTGTTTGAATTTAAAATAACATTGGAAAAAAGCCGAATCCTGAGGAGAAAACAAAAGGCTCCAGGTAAAGAGTTACCTGGATCCTGGTTAAATCACTAATGTTAGCACAGCTGGAAAAATGGGGGTAGCTCTCTAGGGTATGCAAGCAAAAGTGGCTCACTTTGACAAAGATGAATGGAACCAAATCTGTTACTGGATGGCTCAGCCTAACACAAGCAGATGTTTTACATTTAATAGATTAATTTAGAAGTTATATCACTTTGTTAATTCTAAATGTGATCAGCTAACTTCAGGCATTTTTCATGTTTATGTCTTGAGGTCTTTTATTTTAATTTGACCTCAACACTGCAGAAATATATATGACTTCAGCAGGTGCAGCCAGAATATTAAGCACATTATGGAATCAGAGTCAGGATCTAAGTAATATATATGTGCTTATAATAACCACATGATGCTAAATAACTATTAATTCTTTAACCTGCATCAAGTCATGCTTCTTAAGTTTACCCCCAAATATTTTAAAAACCGACAGTCACCTAAGAAAGTCTTAAACACCTTAAATCTGACACTTTTCTCATTTGCTGTTCTCGGCTAGTTTAGTAATAGTTCCAAATTCCAAACCTGCAAGATGTCTCAGTAAATGCATTTCAAAGGCAGAACTTAGAACAAAAGTCATAGAAATGCATCATAATATTGTGATAAATGTAAAGTTCTGCATGCTTAAAATTGATCCATATCTTTTATTTTAATTATATATAATAGACTCACAGAATGGCTTGAATGAAAGGAACCTCTGGAGATCCCTTTCTTGATTGCAGACACTGATGTTCTTTTTGAGACACAAACTAGTAGAGTTTATCAACAAAGTTATTTCTTCATGGAGACAAGACAGAACCCTTAAGAAATACTGGGAGTGTCACAAAAACTCTTTGCTCTGTTTTAAAGTGACTTTACATCTTGATTTTGTCTTTGTGTTTCTTAAGAAGAAAAATATATGTTAGCGTTAAATTACCCAGATTCTGCTTCTGGACTCAAAACTTTAGACAGACTAAAACATAACTATGGGGTTTTAAAAAAAATTTCTCCTCTCCTGTGTATTTTTTTTTTAATTGCAATTACCTTGATGAACCAATTTTCAGTGCATCCTTTGGGTAGTGATGACAGCCTTTGAACTCAGTTCCTAAAGAGCAGAGATTCAGCAAAATAGAAACCACTGAATGAAAAAACTGTTTATAGAAGTGGGGTGAGTTGACCACAGTCAGCAGCTGAGCAGCCACACAACTTGCTCACTCTCCTCACCACCAGTAGGGTGGTGGAGAGAATAGAAAGAGCAAAAGCAGAAAAGCTTGTGGATCAAGATAAATACAGATCACTAAGTGGGGGAAAGAGGAAAAAACACATGAAAAACAAACAAGTAATGCAAAAAAAAAAAAAAAACAAACCAAAACCCAAAAATCACTCAGCACCTCTCACAAGCTAAATGACGCCCAGACAGCCTCTAAGTAATTTCCCTTTTGGAAGACAACAACCTTCCTTTATATACAGTTTTTATTGCTAAATATCACACCTTGTGATATGGACTGTCGTTTTGTCCCATTTATGTCAACTGTCCCATCTGTGTCCTCTACCAGCTTCTTGATTGCCACGTTGTGGTTTAAAACCAGCTGGAAATTAAAGTCCAAGCAGCCCCTTCCCTTCCCCCCCACCTCTTTGGTGATAAAGGGACATGGTGGAGAATAGCACCCTATACATTCCCACATGCCTCCAGGCTCCTTTCCCCTCATGGTAATTGTGAGAAAATCATCTCTGTCCTGGCTGAAATGAAAACACACCCTCATTCTGTTCACTCAGGGAGGCAAACGGAAAACTTTGACACTACAAGAATTCTTTATCAATGATCAAAACATTGATGTGTTAGCAACATTCCAAAGGTCCAAAACACAGCACCATATGGTCTGCTGTAAAGAAAGTTAAATTCTTCCTGGTCAGAACCAGTAGAAAAAGTAATTAAAAAATTACACTTCTGAAAAATACCAGTGAAATTTTATGTACTTAAATACATCTTTTATGTACTTGAAAATAATCTCTCATAGCTTGCACAGAAGTCAAACTGGGAAGAAGGAGGCAGTTGGATCAAAGTCCAAAGTAACCAAAAGGTATGGTACAATTGTTCTCTATTTTATTCAGTCTATTTTATCCATTTGAAATATGAGAAAAAATTTAACCGTGTTACCTGTAAGCAATTTACAAGTTTTGTATATAAAGACTTGCTACTAAATGGTTCTAAGTTTTTCTAATTTTTATACTTACATATTCTTTAGTCATATCTCCCAACACATCTTTGCATTCTTTCTTATCAACTATAGTTTATAATTTATAATGTACTTTACTTCAGTTTACCATTATAACAAGCCTGCTGATGTAAAAAAATTAGGAGGAAGATTTTTCTACAGCTGCTGTAAAATCAGATAGCTCCATGGATTTCAGTACAGTTTTGCTACTTATGCTCTCTCAACAAATAAGTGTTTACTATTACTACAGCTCTCTAAGAGAAGACTTTAGAGTACAAGGCAGCTTGTTCAGTTTTTTTCCTAATCAATATAGATTGGTGCTTCCAAAGGGTAACTAATCTAATTGTATGGAAAGCTAAATCTTCTAGAACTTCCTGTGTCAAATCATCTTGATAACATCTTAAAATTTATGCTGTAGGTGGCTGAAGCTGGATTGGGTAAAACCCACTGTGGCTATCTGTATGTGTAACAGAAGAAGTACATTTTATTCCCTCTCAGAATTTTATTTTATTCCCTCTATTTCCACGTTTTCTGTTCTGATACTGCTGTTTTTCAGAGACTTTTGGAAGAAAATAAACCCCAGGGTTTAGGGTTACTGTTTGTCAAGAATTTATTTTCTGATCCTTTCCTGATTTTTTATCATCCATAGCACTTTGAGATTGGTTTCAGCAAATCTGACACAGTGTGAGGAAACAAACATTATCGGCAGTGGAGTATACATAGAACAGAATGACTTCATGTTAGTATTTAACAAAAATGTTCCTCTGAAAATATGTATAAAGAATATAATAGAACATAAAACATAAAACATAAGGAGGGAAGTGCATGGAAACTTGAAACTATCACATTTATGTACACAGTGAACGCTGTTGGCTTAACAAAACTTCACCTATCAAATTTATAATAGTTGTAAATGCCAATAAAATGTGTCTTGGTATACTTAAAAGTGTACTTGAAAATGTACATCACACTTTCCAGAGGTTCAGGGCAAGTATAATTCACTTGTATAAGAATAGGGTCTTGACATTCTCAGCCACTTATGTTTAGAAGGATATAAAGGATTTCTGCACTGCAAGCCATCATTTGTTGGAAAGTTTTGGCCTCTGCATTTTTGTCTAACATGCATGAAATTTAAGAGCTCTAAAACATAAAAGAAGACCTCCTCCAGGCTTTTTGTGAATATACTAAAGCCAGTCAGTTTGCTAGAGAAAACTGTTAACAAAAACAAGCAGTAAGACAAATTGACTTCAACTGTGATGAGAGAAACAAAGCTTTCTTCCAGAAAAAAAAACCCCAAAAACATCATAGTAGAACAATGGGAATGAAGAGAGCCTGAAGAAAAGATTTTGATAGACACCAAACCTCTGACCTACTCTTTGAATATAGTTTTGCTGATTTTTTATAGAGGGCTTTCTCAGGAGGAAAAATGCTGACAGCAAATTCATATGAGAAAGGAAGAAAATATCAATTGTTCAAGCAGCAAGACAAAGCTGGCAGGAGAAAACTTGATCTTACACAGTAGTTTTCCAGGTCAGGCTTACCAAAGTTAAGGCACTTAGATATGAATTTTAATAATTTTTCTGTAGTATATAAATACAAGAGAAGTGACAGGCATAAGGGAATATGGCCACATGAAAGAGCACTTTAATCACAAACCAAGAAAGTTAATAAGTTTTTGATCACAGACTCGATATTTGTGACTGAAAGCGGAATAAAACAGCTACAATACCCCCAAAGCAAAGATCGGAAGAGC
>JAWWMS010000001.1:72323990-72335704 GCA_035048045.1 Chlorospingus semifuscus | reverse complement strand
GCTACAATACCCCCAAAGCAAACCACTGCACCCTTGCTGCTTTTCTGTTTTCTTTAATGATCAGACATGGGGAGAACAAATGGTAAGATATTGATGTGGATGTTATGAAGCTTTACTCTTCACTGCTGATTGTCAGCAAAATATTATGATCACCCACTAAGCAGGGATATATTATGCAGTCCTTTCAACAACAGTGCTATTACAATTTTGTTTGTTGATTTAGTTTACAAAAACATAAGAAACTATGGAAAGCTAACAAATAAAATTCAGCTGGTAGGTTATTTGTGTCAAGATTGCATGTTTTATTGGCCTCATTCTTTTATTGCAGCTTCAGGTGATATAACAGGAAGGCACAAACATCTATAGACAGACAAAACTTCAGCTTATTTCCTTTTCAAAACATTTTAATCTTGCACTGTTATCACAGCTCACCTGAATAATTTGCTAACAGAAGGGAGAACAGTGAAATAATGTGGAAATTATATGTCATTATTACGGTTCTTTAACTGAACATAAGATAAAGTATTTTCAATTAGGGGTAGGTGAAATTTATTAGTCCCTCATTAATATTGTTTAGGTAGTCAACGTTTAACAGCTGATATTACATAAACTGTTGCTTACTTCTAGAGATATTAATATGTTAACAATCAGTGAAGTGGTTCCCAGTATTTCATGGCTGCTGTTGAGCTGAGCTGTGGCAATGGTTTCTGTCAGTACCAAAGAGACCTTTGAGGAGTAGAGGCTCCTGCTGGGGTGGAATATCAGATACTGCAACTTGCACGTTTGAACACTACACACAAGCTATTGCAGAATCAAAAGCAAAACACTCTTCCCTTTCTGTTATCACAGCTGTCCTCCAGTCTCTGGAGACACACCTTGAGTTTTAAAGACAAAAAGGTTAATCATAAAGAAGGATAAAATAATAACCTTCCAGCATTATCAGTAGGAGAGCTTGGATTTAAAGGCTTATCACTAGTCGTAAGAAGAACTTAGTTTTATCTGAAATTTTCAGTGGTAATGAAATATGTGACTGAGAGCAATACAGTTTAAGTACCAAGATTCAAATGCATTTAGGACCATATTAACTGCAGTTTACAAGTGTAAGGCTCTGTGTATCAGCTTCTGATATTTTAATCAATTCAATGATCTTCATTTATGGGGTCAATTTTTCTGTAGCTGATAGTTTTAAAGAAACTTGCTTTCAACAAGGGAAAACTAACATATATGGTTAATACAAGATGTTGTAATACTAAAATTAAAATAAAATTTATTTCTAATCCTTTCTTGACCTTAAAAATAGAGTTTCCATGTACTCAAAAAGACCAAAAAGTGAATAAAAGTCATCAAACAGTTCTGAATAAAAATACGTAAAAATATTTTGGAAAATAAGTAGAAGGAGAAAGAAAGGATATTGTTTTATTGATAAGTCAGAGGAGAAAATAAAAGGAACTAAAGGCATATAGGATACATTCCACTGGGTTAGACAAGAAATGGGCCTGGTAAATCATTCCAAATTAATTGGCTTACAGAGCTGAGACTGTTACTGATGAAAAAAAAAAAATTATAATCCTGAGTTTTATTAGCTTTTGATACTGCTGTTGTAAAATTGCACTTTGACAAGATTTGCAGATAACAAAAACCAATAAAACTCCTTTCTGTAGAAAGGGAGCTTAAATACTACATTTGGAAAAATCTTTCCTATTTCTTTTGTCTTTGCACAGAAAGTATGTTATGAAAATATACCACTTTCTTAAGTTAGAAGTTTTCACAGAAAGAGGGTGTGTGTACCTGCCAGCAGACTCTGCTATGGTAGATATTTTTTCACACATGATTGCTTCTCAGCTTTAAATTTTTTTCTAAAATGGAATCATAACTCGCATGAAAAGAAAAATAAAATTTATTTTGTTGTTTTGTTTCTTTCATAATGAAGTCACAGGATATCACTGTGTCCATGTCTTGACTGAATAGCTCAACCAGTTTAATAATTAAAGTCAATACCTTGTAAAAAATCACTAGATAAATGCTCAGTGTTTGAAAACTTTGTGTAGGGTCTGAAGTTGAAAATTTGCTTAAACCGAGCCATAAAATTGTAGTCAATTCATCACATTGTCATGATCTGACAAGCCATTTCACAATCTGAGTCTATAAAAGAGACATTGCAATAGAAAGTGAGATTCAGGCAATTTGTGCTTTATTTTCTCAGTTAATATTCTTGATTTTTTGTGATTACAAAATTTACGTAATTCCCAGCATATATAAATGCAGCAGCACTTCATTGCTGGTGATTTTAGTTCTGGCTGAAACTCAAAGGAATTCTATAAAAGTTCTATTTTTCCACTTTTTGTCATGTGCAAACAAATATAGATCTGTAAAGTTAATTTATATGCAGACTTAGGAATCTAAAGGGATCTACCCCTTGCCTAGATCTTCAGACAGCTGTCTGTATCTTGCTAAAATACCTATGCTTAGACAAGCTGTGCTATAAGAATGTATTAAATTTCTCTCATAAGATCTGTTATGTTCTAGAACTTGAGGGAAGCCACTTGTTCTCTGCATGACACTTTTTTTTCAGACTGCATTTTGGTTGTAGTGATAGTGATCTTTTTGTATAGGAGATAAATAATTAGAATTTTTTCCTGAGATCAAGACAGCATTTATAGGTTTTAATGATGAATCCCACACATCTCAGGACAACAGAATTTTGTTAAAAAGAATCATTCTGTTAAAATGAATGTACAAACCCAGCCACTGAGCAATCAAGTATCCAAGGGTAACTGAGACCAGAAATAAATCAGGAAAGGGGAACCTTTTTATCTCCCGTGCAGCAACTTTTTAATGATGCAAGAATTTTAACCAAAAAAAAAGCTTACTGTATAAATTACTCACGAAGTTCTGGCTAAGGCACTCACATGCAAAAGGACAGTTATTGCTCTCCTTTTGGGTTTGTTATTCTTATAATGGTGTAATAAATAATAGATGCTCAAGATACAATTATTTGCCATTTCCTCTCCCATAAGGACACTCAAACTTTTCATGCAAGTATTTTCTGTAAGTTTTCCAGGTCCAAATTAGAGTTGCTGATTAAATTAAAGGGAACTTTTGGTACTGAATGGATATGACAAGGTCTACCTTATTTTTTCTTTAAAGACAAATAAAGTAGGAATAAAGATTGGTTTAGGTTTTTTTAATTGTCATCAGTCATTGAAGCAAAGAGTGGGAAAGTAGCTTATATGCGAAGACAGGTAACTTTTCACAACTGTACTGCAAGCTTGCTAAATTAATGCACTTAATAAGACACAGGAATTGTTTCACTTTCTGATCATGGCTCTTGGGACCAATTATCCAACTAGAATAAATCAATAGTTTCTATGAAGGAAAATATTTCTGCTGTATTTTTTTCACTAGAGGTGGATAGTAATTTTATTTCTCCTACACTGGGAGGAAGGTAATGACTGACAATACACAGCTTGAATATCTCTAGGGTAGGGACTCAGGCAGTTGTTTTGGTGTGGTTTTTTCACTGTCTAGGAAACTTGCAGCCTGACTCTTGATCAGGGTTTTTTGCTGGATATCAGACATAATGATAGAATAAATGTTTTCAGTCTTTGCTAAGCTAATAATCTGTGTGAGAGAGATGCAACGACAACTGAATTAATGAATGTTGAAGCTGTTTTGGAGTTAAGGAAATAATGGAAATTATGAGCAGATTCAACGAATGAGAAGACAGTTTAAGAATTCAGAAAAGAGAAATAATTCAGCTTAGAAGACAGAGGAAAAGACAGTGTTGCCAAAGAGATACAGGAATCATCTTTAATACTAAAATAAGGGCTCTGCATTTTGATACATTTGCATGTGGGACTCAAAGCTGGTCTTGTATTTTTTTAAAAGGAAAAAACTGCTAGAGAAAATTTTATTTTTATAAAAAGTCCTTTGTGTAGGCTTTTCATACAAAATATAGTTGAAAAATATTCAGATTATACTTACACATCTAATTTTAAAAAAATTTAAAATATTAGTTTTAAATTTTGATGCATATTATTGGAATAAATATCTTCTGGTTAACAAAATAACAAAAAATATGTAAAAAATAAGATTTCTTAGAATTTTGAACATGTGAAATGCTTCACAAACTGATATTTCTAATATCTATGAGCCCAGTTTGTAAGGGCAATACTCATAATAGATTACAAAGTTTCTGGGAGATGGGAGGTGTAAGAGTTTTCTTTAAAAAAATTGCTTACAGAAAAAAGGTTTAACATCTTTCTACTCACATTTATAAAATGTTTTTAAGTAATAGAATCTGGTTTGTGATATTTAGAGACTGAACTGATTATGCAAGGTGAAAGATAAAGGAAAAAGTAAAGGAAATAAGGTTACTTGAACAAATCACTGGCAAAGAGTTACCAGCAATTTCTGGAGTAGTGAATTCGAGGTGCCGGGAACAATGGTAACACATTCTAAAAACTACTTTTTTATTGAAACATGATTAATTTTTTAATATTAAAATATCCCTGATTCCAGTAGATATGAACTAGACTTGATATACCAGTGAATTTTTAATTTAGTATGGAAAGATTGAACATTCATTATTAATTTAAAAAGTTAAATGGGAGCTGAATCCAGGTAAATTCAGAGCCTATGTCAGATCACTAATGTTAATTATGCAGACACAATTAAAATAGGTGATATCATTTCATATGACAAAAATAATTACTTCATATTGGTCCATTATGAAAGCTATTTTCATATCCCAAGTGTCTTGCAACACCATTTCATTTAAAATAAAATTATATTTCATACATCTGACCCATCCACCTTTGAAGAGCCTTGTTTATTTCATGATGAGGTGGAAATAGCACAGAAATTTTATTAGGCCTCCATTGATAATCAATATAAGGTGGATCTAAGACGTTTATTAATTGCTCCAATGATATTTTAAACTCTCAGTTTCAAATCTGTTTTAAAAAAATAAATTATTTTACTTTGCTGACAGTACTATCTGTTAACAATAATAATTAAAAAGTGAGTACAAACAGAAGGTGAACACTATTCTAAACATTTGTGGTTTATATCCAACTTTTAACTCTAACCTCATCCTGAATATCAAGTCTAAATTATTAACCACATATGCCAAAGTAGTAATTTCATTTTTCTTTAGTGAGTAACTGTAAACATTATTCTTCAAGTGTATTTTAAATATTTTATGAAAGAGAATAAAATTTTAACTGAACAAGACCTCCTGCCTCAGGGTATGTTTTCTTTCTCTGATTAATGCAAGGAGTTTTCTTCTGTGACATTTCCAAGAAGTACTTTTGTCCCGACCACCACCAAGAGTGTCACTGCGGATTTTTTTGTTCTTTAGACTGTTTGAAAAATATCTTTCTTCCCCCAACTGATCTTTATTCAAATAAAAAAAGTGGTTTTTTCTTTCTTTGTGTTTAAATTGTACAACTCATTCCTGGGGAGAAAAAAAAGTATGTAGAAAATGTCTAGAAATATTCAAGGAAGACTGAACCAATCAAGGCTGGTATATTAAAATATACAGATGTAAAATCTATTTTAAGAAGTCCTAATCTCTCCAATAATGAAATGAGAAGAGGATCCTGGAGGATCTGGAGGAAAGAAATACAATGTATTTGTTGTGGTTTTCTACATTTTCTCAAATCATATCATACTGGCAGAATCAGAATTTTGGGGTAGGTTAACTTTGTTTTGAGCTTCTAGTATTGGGATTATATATGTTAAGATATATGTATAGTTTGAGAAACATTTTAGGAATAATGGAGACAACTAACAGCAAACGACCTGCTGAGTCAAAAAGTTCATTTAGCATAATAACTTGTCCTGACACAATTGTAGCACCAGTAACTACAACTGATATCCTGGAAAAGTAAAAACCATGGAGATATATATGTATATATATACATATATTTTCATTATACACACATATATATATTTTCATTATTGTTTCATGCTTTACTGAAAGCACTAAAAGAGATCAATTAATAGCACTCTCCTTGGTTAGTTTTATAATTACTAAATATATCAAGCAAGAAAAAATAATATGCAATTTCTATTAAGGTTCTGTTTTTACAGGGAAACAGCAAAAACCTTTAATGGAAGGCCTGTCCCAGAAAGCAGGAAAACAGACTGCCCCTACCCAGACTAAAGAGGGGTGTGTGTATATGTACAAACTAGGTTTTTGTTCCACAACTTCAGCCTAAGAGAATGTCTCTTATAGAGAAACCGATATTTGCTCTGTGAAGAATAACTTGTGAGACTGAATAAAAATTCATATGGGTGAATGAGTGTTCTGGAGAAGTTTTGGAATGCAAGGAGAAAAGATGCTGAGTGGAGATAAAATTTTTCTCTTTCACAGTTAAAGTATTGGGCTCAAATTTTGTAAAATTTAAAATACTCTTGCGGCATCCAAATCTCCTCATGAACCTCTTTGTCATATCCCTACAAACAAACCTGAAAGCACACAATATAAGTAATGTGTAAAAACTAGCCCTGAGGCACCATTTATCTGGTGAAATTATTGCCTGAGGAGTAATTTTGTTTTAATATTGCAGTCTTTTGATGCTTTTAATACCTGTGTAACTTCATGTAAATGCATAAATGTCTGAATGACTCTTCTCATAATATGACACAACTTGCTCAGATGAACAAGCTTCCACCTGAAATATCAAAGGCACAGAACCGGAGAATCATACAATATCTTGAGTTAGAAACTTCCACAAGGATCAAGTCTAGCCACTGACCCCACACAGGACCATCAGAAGAATCACACCGTGTGCCTGAGGCTGTTGTCCAAATGCTGTTTGAACTCTGCAAGTCTGGTGCTGTGACCACTGCCCTGGGGGGCCTGTTCCAGTGTCCACCCACCCTCTGGGTGAAGAACATTCTTCTAATATTCAGCTTAAACCTCCCCTGGCACAGCTCCAGGCCATTCTGTCAGGTGCTGTGACTGGTCACCACAGAGAAGAGATCAGTGTCTGCCCCTCCTCTTCCCCTCATGAGGAAGGTGTAACTGCAATGGGGTCTCCCCTCAGTCTCCTCCAGGCTGAACAGACCGAGCGACCTCAGCTGCTCCTCATATGGCTTCCCCTCTAGGTTCTTCATCATCTTGGGAGCCTTCCTTTGGACATTCTCTGACAGTCTAATATCTTTCTCATATAGTGGGACCAAAAACTGCACGCAGGATCCAAGTGGGCCCGGCACAGTGCAGAGCAGGACAACCCCCACCCTTGCCCAGCTGGAAATGCTGTGCCTGATGCACCCCAGGACACAGGTGACCCTCCTGGCTACCAGAGCTCACTGTGAGGTCTCCAATATGTTGTCAACCCACAGCCCCAAATCCCTTTCCATTACACTGCTTTTCAGCATCTCGTTCCCCAGTGTGTACGTACATCCAGGATTACCCCATCCCAGCTGCAGAATCTGGCACTTGCCCCTGTTGAACTTCATACAACTGTCAAGGTCTCTCTGCAGGGCCTCCCTCCCTTCCAGGGACTAAACAGCTCCTCCAAATTTTTATCATCTGCAAACCTACTTAGTGTCTCTTCCAGTCCTGCATCCATCTCATTTATGAAGATATTTAACAACACAGGGCTGAGGATGGAGGCCTGAAGAACCCCACTAGTGACAGGTCACCAGTCTAAGGTCACCCCATTCACTGAAACTCCTTGTGCCCAACCCATGAGGCACTTGCTCACCCACCACATGATGTGTTTACTCAGCTGTGGGCTAGACACTTTGTGGAGGATTCTGTGAAAGGCAGTATTGAATGTTTTATTGAAATCCATCAAGATTGTATGAACTGATACACCACTGATTAGGAATATTATAGAAAAAAAAAGCCAATTTTTAATGAATACTGCTTAAGCCTTGCTGAATTGAGAGGAAGGGAAAAAAAAGAAACTAAATTTGAACAGGGAGAAAATTACTGTGCTCTAAAGAAACATTAGTTGTTCTTGATATTTTGCCTAATAGAAAATAAGTAGATAAATATAATGGAAAAGATTTTAGTACCACATTTTAAATAGGCTGTCAAATTTCACAGTGCAGTTACACTTCAGTAGTACTCTGGAACCTGAGTCTACATATAAAGGGGTGAAGACATACTGTGAAAGCTACCCATGCTACATATTTTAGACTGCCAGACTCTTCTAACAGGAAGAATTCAGAAAAATTTTTTGTTTCCACTAGACGTAGAAGGAACTTAGATCACAGAATCATAGATTCATTTAGGCTGGAAAAAACATTCCAGGTTATCAAGTCTAACCAATGGACAGCTTGCTTAAAAGAGGTACCAATTATTTTTAGATAGCTGGCATTAAAGGAGGTCATTCCTATGCCCTGTATTGCTCCTTCTTTTCAGAGCAAAATGGAAAACAAAAATTTGTCTTCTTTACCTTGGTTATATTGCACCAACAGATGACATAGATGATATAGAGATTGATAAAAGTAATGTTAACCTCAAATGCCACTAGTCCTGAACATTATCAAGCTATTTCTTCCTTAAGATAAGAATATTTGCTTGTGTAGATCAAACTTTCTATGCAGGAGAAATTAGAAATGTGAAAGCTGTGCCTTAGGTTATTGTATTTCTCCATTAGCCATATTGATGTAAGTTTTCTCCTGAAGAATCAATGACTTGAAGAACAGCCAGCCAGACTTCAAGTACAGTGCATTTGCTAAATTGGTTTCAGTCTCTGCTTCTCTCACCATTTTCTACCCACCACACAATAAACATTTCTATTACACCTACACATGTAGCCAACTGATTGTCTTGTCGAAGACATTAGACTTATATCTGGAGAGATCCTCTGAGGAAGCCAGATTGATCACAGTATTTTTAAGGTATAGAGCCCCAAAAAGTAATACTTTAAAATATAAATACTAGTATTGTAATGCTAGATACACCAGTAAAATAATCCCCACATGCTCCCTTCAACTGAAGCAAGCTTTCTTCTTGTCTTTTATAAAGCTGTTTATTGCAGATGTCAAGGGTGCAGGTGTCAAGGTTTTGGGGCAGGGTGAGCTGCAGGGATGACCTCTGCAAGGAGAGAGCAGAGCTGCCCCAAATTGGACACAGCTGGTTCCAGTCAGCTCTAATGGACAGACCCCAGGACATAGCTGAGCCCAGGAAGCATACTTAAAAAAGGAAAATAATCAGTATACAGTGGTTGTGAGGGAGCAAATTGCAAAACCCTGTTGATCACCAATGTCAGAGAAGGAGAAAGGGCTCCATGCTGGAGCAGAGAAAAGTGTGAGATTGAAGGAGTATCACAGAAGAAATACTATTAGCTGTCTGCCAGACCCAGTGCCCATCACCCTGTGCCACATGGTAGGGCGAAGAAGTGTAGGAAATGCAGCAGTGATATCGAATGAAGAAGGACAGGTGAAAACCAAAATGGATTTTGAGTTTTTGGCACTTTTTTCTTACCATTCTTTTTCATTTTTAAGTGGCAGTAGATTAAATTACTTCTACCCAAGTTGTCTTGTTTGCCTATGATGACAATTGGTAAGTAAACACTGTTTCTTTATTTTGACAAATGAATTTTTCTGTCCCATTTCTCCCTCCATCTTACTGAAGAAACCACCTTGATGGGGCAGCTAGCTAAGTGCAACCCACCGCAATCTTAAATATTAAACAGTCCTGGAAGTCATTCCTTTCTCTTAATTATGATTGCCATTGATGCAATACAAATACATAGCTCAGTGAGCTATTGAAGCTGAAGTTCATGAGAGTAAGAGGTGTTCTTAGAATACTGATGCTACAGATAACATACATTTCTGATAAATTAGGAAACATGTATTTTAAGTCTTAGCTGAACTGGAGATCATCTCCTATCTTTTTTTTTTTTAAATAAAATATTATTTCAAGAATTTGTCTAACGCTGGTGTGGAAAATTGGCTGGGGATAAAATTAGCATTCCCTAACAGAAGTTACAGTGGTACAGGAATTATAGAGAGAAATGTAGTTGCTACTCCCTGAATGGAACACTGTTGCCATACTCACAGCCTATTCCCTGATGGTGACGGTGTTCACAGGGGTTCTTGGATTTGGGAAGAGACAAGGATCTGACTCCATGTTTCAGAAGGCTTGATTTATTATTTTATGATATACATTTCATTAAAACTATACTAAAAGAATAGAAGAAAGGTTTCATCAGAAGGCTAGCTAAGAATAGAAAAGAATGATAACAAAGGTTTGTGGCTTGGACAGAGAGCCTGAACCAGCTGGGCTGTGATTGCCCATTAATTACAAACAACTCTATGAGACCAATCACAGATCCACCTGTTGCATTCCACAGCAGCAGATAATCAATGTTTCCATTTTGTTCCTGAGGCCTCTCAGCTTCTCAGGAGGAAAAATCCTAAGGAAAGGACTTTTCATAAAAAGATGTCTGTGACACCTGATGATTCTTCATACATGCGATGTGCAACTGTAAGCACCCGCCGAGGGGGATGGAACAAGAGCTGGAGCAGAGTGGAGATACCTTGGCCAGGCTCTGTTGAAACCCCTGCAAGGAGTGGAAGTCGAAGGTACTTTGCAGAGGATCTGTTAACCAGGGGAGAAAGAAGATTTCCTGCTGCTGAGCTGGCACCTGTGGTGGAATTTCTCTCTTGAGATGAACTTGTTTAACTATAACCTAATTGTAATATTAATGCACTTTATTCCAAAGTTACCCACCTCCAAGGTATGACCACACCTCACTGGGCATGCCTGCTGTGGTTTTTTTAACTGCATCTTTAAAACTGAAGTGAGAGAATTTTACACCAATCAGTAACAAAGGTATGCATGGCTAGAGTGATTCAAGCTCCACCTACACATAACAAAATAGTATAAAAGTAAGTTGAGAATGGGGAAAATTTAAAGGCTCCATTGTATGTGCTGGAATCAGTTTATGGTCTGAACTTGTCTTTTCCCCCATAGGGACACCTATTGGATAAGAACCACACTTTATGCATGCTGAGCACTTTTATTGGGGATTAGAGCTTGTCTGTGTATTGCTTTGAATATGTTTTTGAAATCAGATACTATTGCCAACAATCCTCAGTGCATTTGTATCCCAAATACAGGGGAAAGAGCCACTGAGGGCTCTCCCTTATGCTGCTGGTGTGTGTCCATGAATAAAGCACTTGCACCATCCCCCAGTCAATTGGGATTGTCCAGCGAACTGTCCCCGTAATAGGACGCTGACAGACTGGTCAGGCACAAGCATCTCAGCTTTCCTGGGGTGTGGACAGACAAATCAACCATTAAATGGTTGAAGAAATCTCTTCACACTAAGGGTTGAGAAAATCGCCCCCTTCCACATGACTCAATGCCTGTTTGAATCAACCTTAGATTTTAACATTCATGAAAACCTCTGGGAATGAATGCGAGACCACAATAATATTTTGTATTTGCTATTTCCTGTTTCTGGTTGCTTTCTTTAAAATTATAATTGTTGCCTTATAAATTTCTATAATTGTTCCTAGATCTCAAATTTAATAACAGTATCAGTTGTTTTCTAGACTGAGGCTTTTTAAAATATTTGTAGCAGAAAAGTATGAAATTTTCATGTGACTACGGAGCAGGAAGGAAGCAAATGCAGAAAAGAAGTTTTGTCATCATGAAGAATATTACACTAGAAACTTAAAAGAATTTCTGGCATCTCTGAGAAAGGATTAATTATCTGCTCCAATTAGATCGGAAGAGC
>JAWWMS010000001.1:72247905-72308058 GCA_035048045.1 Chlorospingus semifuscus | reverse complement strand
TCTCAAACTCTTTCCAGTTTTGAAAGTATTTCTGACCATTGTAACAACTTCTGTTTCATTTTGGTGGGTAGAAATCTCAAATCTGAATGGGGAATTTAATATCTTTGTAAGTGGGAAGAGTTAGACACCTTAAAATGCAATTCTCGGAACCCAGAATAATATAATGAGTGAGGTAATCCATTGTTTGTGCATTAAGGTTAATATTTTTTTATTAGGCAAAGTGACACTTTTAGCAAAAATGGACAGAAGTCAATATAATTTGTGAAAAATTTCTCCAGGCTTTTACCTTCTCAGGTTTTTACCCATCCTGGTTCAGATCAATTCCTCCAGGACAGCAAATGTCAAGTAGATTGTCTGTGATGCAAAAGGTCATTAGTACCAGTTTCATGTAGAGGATGTTGAGGGGAAAGAAGACAGAGAGAAACTATGAAAGTAATTAATCTTCTAAGGGAAGGAGGGAATATGAAGTGAGCAAAAAGAACAGAGTTGAGGTGCATCATAGCCAATGGTGTAAATTGCTTAATTCCTCAATAATCTGACTCTAGATGACATTGTCATTCATTCTGGGGAGCAGAGTCAGAGTCAATTGAGAAATAAAGGTGAAATACCTGTCACAATCCACGGTCCACAATCACATCAATCACTCGGTTTTTCTGTTGTTTCTTGAAGTAAACAGCACAGAATAGAAACTGGTTTATGTACATAAAAACAGGGAATTTGCATTGTCTATTCTAAATCTCAAACATCACTGTACACTCTTCATTTGGCACAAATGTTTTCTGGATGCAAAATTTATTTCCATAATTACCTCCACATTTATAGTAAGTTAGTTGGTAGGTCTATTGGAAACCAAACTAAGATTATGACATTCTTTGCAGATGTAAAAACTGTGGGTTTCCTAATGCAGGTTAAAGAGAAAAATATACTTGCTGAGTAGATTAAGTCTATTTAACATCTAATCTGGATTTATGTAGGAAGCTAAAATCCCTTTAAAATTTAATTTGAATATTATAGTTCTGTATGCATAAACTTAGAATGTATCTTACTTACAAAGATGCATTCACATTTGTTATAATTAAAACTTAAAAGTGCATGTTGACATACAATTTAAGCAAAGAATTTTAAGAACATGCAAATGGAACAGTTACCACTTTGATGCAACTACCACCAAAGTTCAGAAGGGAAAAATTCTGTTTACTCCAGTGTCTTTTATTTTTCCTTTGGCTCCAAGATGCTTCTATCCCTTAACATAGAAAATCACACCTGTTCTTCACATCTCTTTTCATCTATAACCAACTATACTGTTTTCTTCCCCATCGTTGACTCTTTTTTCTTAATTAAAAAACAAAAAATAAAGAAGTCAGACTCTTTTCTTCGGGGATCTGAATAAAGAGGATGAAAATCAAAAGAGAGGAATTATATTAATGTAGTTAATGTAGCCTTTTCAGCCCATCTGGAAAGATTTCTTTTTTTTACGTTCCATTTGTGGAAAGAAAAGCATGGACATTAAGGAGCACTTGAAGAGTAAACTGGTGACATTTTAATTGCATTTCTGGAAACAGGTTAAGAGTAGTAAAATGGCCAAGAACCATAAGAAAGAGTAAAGAATGGTGTCTTGTGAAGCATATGAACCTTTAGGGAACTACTGTGAGATAGATATTCAATTTTGTCATTCTTCTTTTAGTGTGTTTGGACAGTGGCTCACTGGAAGACAGTACAGCTGCATTCTTGAGCTCACAGCTGTGAGCAAGATGTGAATTACATTATTCCAAAGTGTCTCAGTATGCACTCTGACCTATGACATTTTAGCCTGTTTAGAGTCCTCAAGGTTGCCTGCTTTTACCAGTCAGAGTAATTGTTTGGTTTTGTTTTTTTTTTTTTTTTCTCCATTAAGTGCTGAAATTCTACTTGTCAGGTCTAGGAGGTTGTTTTACTTTATGATCATTATAATTTCCTTTGTTCTTTTTTCTGTTGGCCTGTCAGATTGCAACTGCTTATAGAAGAGGAAAAGATAGTCTGTGATGAACCCACTGTGGTGAGGAAGGAAAGCAAAGGAGAGGCGAGAGTATTATTTCTTGCTCAATTCAGTGAGTTATTAAATAAGTCCTTTCTTCACATAATATTTTGTAAGTGAAAAACATATTCGTTTCATGACTACATAGATCAAAGCAAACAAAACAACTGCTGTCATCCTTTCACTGCTTATCAAGACAGGTTTTTTCCCAGGGTTTCTGGGTGCCTAGAATTGTCTTTATAGCCTTTTCTCAAAGCTAAAGTATAGCATTCAAAAAACACTAACTAGGCTAATTGTAACTCCATTTTAAAGCTGTTTTTTGGTCTTGAATGCCTACCCAACCTATGAGAGTGCTTCTTTAATGATTGTGTTCAAAATTTCCCTTAAGCTTAAGTATAGCAATTATAATGCATTTATAGCTTCCAATTAAATGCACTGAACACTTTATAGAAACCTTAGGCATTTCAGATGTTCTGAAATAGTCTAAGTATATTCAACAAGTTATATATTTAAACATTCTATTGTGAGATCTATAAAAAACTCATTAAAATATTTTCTGGACAATGGTATCATCTTCTTTTTGATTTAAGAGCTGACTTTCAGAGGTACAGATATTGGAAGTCCTTTAATTAGCTAAATCGCCACACATTTTAAAGCCTAGTTATGCTAATAAACATTTCTTCTCTGAACTATGAGTCATGGGGAGCACAGATATCTAGGCGAGCAATAAATGAGCTAACTCAGAAGCTCTAATTATATTGTACAGGTAATTGTAGAAGAACAGGGTTAATTAGCCTAGACACAGAACCTTTCCAATGGAAGCACGTTTTGTTTGTTGACTCAGCCAAGTATCTCTGTTTCATGTTGTGGAACACTCACTACTCCTGCTGCCAAAGACTTCCCCGTGGATATGAGAAAAAAAGAAGTTCAGTTGCGCAGCTCTTGTAAGTGCAAAAATAATTTTAGGCAATTCCCTAAATTCTCTTGTAACCATAATACAAAAATGGAATTCAATAATTGAATTTATAATGCTTTTTGTATGACACACATCTTTTTTGGTGAATTATACCTGGTTCCTTTAGATCACATTTTCCATGTAATTTATTTTTTAAGGAAAATATAATTAAAATTTTCTCCTAAATCTTTGCACTCGGGAGGTGAAACTTAGCAATTACAATATCATACATCTTAACAACACTGTATCTCACTTTTGGTTTGTGTTTATCAAGTTATGGTCTTTAAATTACTGAAGCATAGATGGTGTCTTCACTTGAAAATCAGAGATCACCCAGGACCATAATTCACTTTTTTAGTAACCCTCTTTCTGAACAAGAAAAAAAGAACAACATCCACTCTGTAAAATGCCTCATTTTATTTCAATTTTTCAAGTGGTTAGTTGCACTTTTTTCAATGAGGAAAAAAAACTGAGAAAGGTTTTGGTTTTTTCCCCACTCTGTTGTCTTCCCCATTGTTCTCATTACTAAAAATTAGCACAGGAAGATGTAAAAAATCACATCCTGAAAGGTAAACCTGTGCCAAAATTAATGAAAAATGGTTAAAAACAAGACTAATTCAAGTTCTTTAAATTTTAACATAAGTATTTTTTTAAATGCACTGAAATTTTTGCAACCAATGAGCTTAAATTTATCTTCTTTTATTAAAAAACCTTATCAGTTACCAAAAGAGTTATTAAGTTCCAGTTTTGATTAGGACACCAACATATGGTTATTAATACTGATCACTGTAAAAATGTGACAGCTAAAATATGTGTTCTATGGGAAACAAATAGAAATATATGAAATTATTTATTATTTAAACAATTATTTATGGTAGGGCCCATTTAATTTTATTTGAATTGTCTTCCTGAATAGAAATATTTTGAAGCTAGGACATTTTCTATGCTTAAAAATTGATATTGGGTAAAAAGATTACATGAAAATTAATGATTTCATCTGACAAGCACATAATAGGCAGTAACATTTCATGAAATTCTAGAGGCACTTAAGCTTTCTAGTAAAAATATTTTTTCACATAAGTACTTTCTGCATCTCTTTAAGAGCTCAGCAGTAAATGAAACCATAAATACAAAGTTTTTGGGATCCTAATTTGCAATGAAAATTAATATGAACCTAACAAAGTTTTGAATTACAATGACAAGCTTTTTTTTTTCAAGCTTCTTTCAGGAAGTACAGGTCACCTTCTTATATCTTTCTGGAAGTGCAAACCATCTCTCCTATGCTTTTTACTTTTGATCGTTATGAACAGTGGACAGGAGAAGCAGCAACAGTGCTGTCATGCCTGTGTGCCCTCCAGTGCAATCCTGAAGATTTGCCACTGTGTCACCCAGTTTTACAGCTTGTAGCCTGTAGTGCATCCTGGAGCAAGAGAAGAATGCCTGCTTCTCATCTAGCTCACTTAGTGAGCTGGGAAATGCACACTCAGACTAACGCTGTGTAGCGCACTTGACAACAAATTAATTGCTTAAACTCATTATTTGAACAGCAAATACCACTGATCACTTAGATGATAATTTTCTGCCGTATTTGATCTTCATATGTTTCAAAATAGAAACACAGCACACATTTTTGATTCTATTGCTGTAATTAAAGTTGAAAAAGGGGAAACAACACATGATTTAATTAAAGCAGTGTGCTTTAAAATGCAGAACTGCAATGAATGACTTGGTTAAATTTAGTAAAAGAGACTATTTTAATATACTATTAATTTCACACATTAATATACTATTAATTTCAAGACATATCAGAATTTAGTATATAGTTCTTGATGCTTTGAGGCTTATACTGAATTATAAAGCACAGAAAAATAAAAGCCATGCCTCTTCACAACAACAACATAAAAATTCTGTTCTGTGAAGACAGCAAAAAAAACTTCCCAGTATCTAAAGTTTGCAATACTGTTGCATTGTACAGCGAGTATCTACATAAGTGACCTTATGTTCACACATTTAGTATCTTAAAAATTGATATTATTCCACCTGAGTAGCCATATATGAAGATCATATTGAGTTACACCCTTGGCTTCTCACAATTTTTCATGCTGGGGCAATTGGTCCTTGTGCAGGATTAAACATTTCGAATTGGAGAATTGGAGTTCAGCTCTGGATCTGCAATGTTGCACGTGATAAATGCTCTGTAAGCCAACTGTCTCACTTGCATTGTGGAATTCTCTGATAGTCACGGTAGGCTGAATTTTTCATCATGGATTCAACAGTGTTCTGAGTGTTCAAGCTCTTTCACAGCCACACAGTGCCTCACTGAAGCCAGAAGTTTCTCTGCAATGTCCTGCTTGTATGGAGTAAATTAAAATACTGCAGCTCTATTTTTGATGCCATCTTATGCTGTCCTGTTCATGAAATATCTTTACATCCAAAGTACAATTTCAAAAACTGTTCACAACCCTTCAATCAGAAAATAAGTACTAAAGGTAGTAAGTTAATAATTACAACAGGTGCTTTAGGTAAGAAAAATAGATTTTTTTCCTGTGAAAATTTGATGCCGTTCTGTTGTGGATGAGAGGACTTGAAGTATTCCAGTGTTGCAGATTGCATCAACTTCACATTAGTGATATTTGGACAACTTTTGGAAATTATTATTATTAAACTTTTGAAAGGATTATGGATGTGACATTTAAATAGACACAAGAGGAAGAGCAATTAGCACTAAAAATAAATAAAATAAAATAAAATTTAAATATATATTGTAAGCTAATAAGTTTTGCATGAAATATAAAGACAATATACTGATTGAGTAACTTGAAAAGTGGTGATATTAGAAGCAACTTGTCTAACTTCAGAGAACAGGCGAGCTCCTTTTCATGTACATACATTTAGTATACTTTCAATAAAATGAAAAGGAAGTCTATTTTATATGAAAGCCAAATCTTTGGGGAGTTCACCAAAATGTGCATTTTTTTCTGCACAAAGTTTTTACTGAAAAAAATCCCCAAGAGTGAAAGTGGATACATATAATGAAATACATATTTTAAAAATTGCTTTATAAACTGATTTCCAAGGCCTGACCCTGGTTGTTGTCAATGAGAACATGCCATTTGTTAGTTGTAGTATTGTTTGGCTCAGCTTCAAGATGCAAACAGTGAGACTGGTCACGGTGTTGGAGCCTTTGTTTAAAATACAGTGAAATTAGAATACTTTTTAATTGAGAAGGGAATACAAAACCGTATTCTTTCCATAACTGCCTCATTCTTTCTATAACTGCCCCTAAAAGGCTTAAACAACATAATAAAAGTTCAAAATCAAACGATGACCGAAATACTGACCCACTAGAGATTGGTCTACTCTGATCGTGCAGAAGCAATCCCACAGGCATATCTGTAGTGATTCTATGCCCTCTCCTACTTAGTTTCCACTAGAATAATTATGTTAAAATTCCTGATTCCTGTTTAGTTCAATACCTCTATTCCATGCATTAATCATCTGTTGTGATTGGAGAGACACGGATTGGTAACCCCAGAACATGCTGTGCTACAAGATGTACTTGTTCCTCAGTTTTCTTACTGTCATTACATACACAGTGTAAGCCATACAAAGATAACGAAACAAGATCTAAACTGAGAAGTCAAGGCTCATCACTCCAGGCACAATGATGTGTTGACAGAGTATATGGTTTCCACATGCTCAATTAGCATTGTTTTTAACTTGCTCTGCCTTGCAAAGCAAGCAAGAAGACTTCTTGCTGTCCGGTAGAAAACCTTATTCACAGCTAGCTTAGCTTTTGTTAAAGTAGTGTTGCACTGCATGGTAAATAAGCCCCTTGACAGTCACTGTGGAATTGCTACATCACATGAAGCCAGGCTAGAATATATATTATAATTACAGATGATATACAAATGTGTAGTCAGTCTTCATAGTTGCCAAAAAACCCTCAAAAATTTAGAAATCAGACGCCTCAGAAGAAGTGTTGCAAAGTTACAGAACTAAAAATCTGATGCTCAGATTTGTAGGAAGTCTAGTCCAACTGTACTCACTGCTCCCATTGATATCAGTGGTGCAGATATTTTTTCATAAAACAGTTTCCTGAGTCACATTAAAATGTATCATGAAACGACATGTAAAATGCAGTGAACATGAAGAAGATGATTTTGTGCGGTATTTTGAAAGATGTAAATATAAAATGTATTTTAATACCAATCATCTAGCATTACACCCTGCTACAAAAACATAAAGTAAATCTATCCAATGACAGAAGTCAACATTAACTTTAATGATACATGTCAGGGTTTCTGAGGAAAATCAGAGGTGTGGTACATGTATAACATTGTGTTCAGGGGCACCCACAACAGCACTCAGTTGTCTTCAAACAACTCATATATTTATGAGATCACTCTGCTTGGGACAGCACAGAAACTCTACTTGCTGTCAGCTTGCAAATTATCATGAAGAGGCAAAAGTACTTCTGAATAAGGTGACAGTCACCTAGGGAATTAGAGCAATGTCATTTAAGTTTTAAGTTATTCTGTATTTCAAATTCTCTTGTTCTAGCTAATCCGTAAAATGTCAGATTCAAGACTGGAATCATCACCCTACCTTACATAGAAATCATAATGCATGGAGGAAAGAAATAGAGATACCCAAAAGTATACATCTGATGACAGATCCTTCAGTTATGCTGATCATTCAATAAAGAAATTTTACTTCTTACCCAAATCAGAAAATAACAAAACCGTACAGTGTAGCTTCCATGACTTCAATCAGGCAAAGTCTATCAGCTGTTTTAAAGAAAAAATAAAATCTAAATTTTTTCACCATTACATAGTTATATGATCATGGTTTAATTGTTATCTATCTGGTCAGATTAGTATTAATTCATTCTTCCTGAAAAATATATGAGTAGATAAACTGAATGTACCCAAATCCTAAGTGAGGTATGGCCAACTTGCCTGAAAATCATTCTTTCACATTAGTCTGTTATAAATTGAGAAATATCACATCAGTGGCTATAGGCCTTCACTTCAATAAAACTTATGCTTTTTCTGTCAGCTTATGCTTTTTCTTGTTTAACTGTAGAGCCAGACACTCAAGACACAAATTGAAAGCTGCCTAAAACAAATCTATTCTGCAGCATAAAATATTTTTGTCACTTTTTTGTCAAGTTGTAATTATGGCTCTCTGCTTGTTGAGATAAATATTTTAACATTAAAAAAAAAAAAAAAAGATTAACTATTCTAGATGTTCCTAATCATCTTCTTGCCCTTTATGAGTGGAAGAGATTTTCAGGAGAAATTGCTTCATGTTCTTCTCGGCACTGAGGTGTAGCACTCCAGCCAGTAGCTCTTTAAACCTCCAACTTGCCTTACTGAAGATATGTTTAAGGTTTGCCTATCTCTTGAATATGATAAAGAAATAGCCCAGCAAGCAGCACCTGTTATAGAAACAAAAGAGCAAAGAGAGTTGAGTTAAATGCTGGAAACCGTGGCTCCTAGAAAAAAACAATATTGTTGATCAGGTGCACTAAGCAGGCAGTGATTAGGAAATGACCAAGAGATTGTTGGGACAACAGAAAAAAGCAGTCAACAGGAAAAGAAAATAAAATAAGCATGATTATTTGTGACAAAGGGGAGAGATGGTGGTAGAAGCAGCCATCACAGGGCATCTGCACACAGGGAGTTCCACCTTGGGTGCAGAGGACACAGCCTGGGACAGCTGCTTGCTGCCATATGGGCAGATCTACTAGGATGATACCTTACCTGATGATTCCCTACCATCCCTTCCTCGGCAGGAAATCAGAATTATAGTCTGAGCTGGCACACCCACAGTGCCAAGAGGAAGGGTGTGCATACAGAGGAACCTGCACTCCCAGGTGTGGGACAATGTGACAGTGGTTGCCTGGCTGGTTGGAAAGGTGGTTAAATATGCACACCAGTGTGCAAAGGTGTATGTATGGATGGGAAGTCAGAATTCTTGGTTAATGTTGCATTAATTCTGAACAGCGACTGTTAATAGAGCAATAAACCACATCTGAACTATGAATTGAGCAGATTTTCTCTGCTAGAAAGCTCAGACATGCTGAGCATACCTGTACATTCTCTGCACATTCATGTTGTCCCAGTGAGATGTTCCCTCGACTTCCCCCTCAGTTGAGTGGAATTTTTTTTCCCTTAATATTGGGAAGGATTTCCTTGAAGATCAACCAATTCTCCTGGATCTCTTTGCTTTCTCCCATTTGATGCTACCATGCAGATCTCTGAACAAACTGAAATTGCTGTCTCTTGCCATGAAAATGAATTTAATGAATTTGACAATAATGAATTAAGGTAGAAAATAATTTTTATATGCAAATGAAAAGAAGCTCATTGTGCAGCACCCTGTCAAAGTACAGGCTTTGATTATTAATTACATTTGACATCTGGGAATTATTAATTACATTTGACATCTGGGAACTCAACTAGAACAAGTAAAAGGACAGCCATTTAAATTAAGTACCTCCAAATAAGTATTTAATTTCTGCTTAATAAGGTGATGAGAGATAGAGGTGAAGGAATAAATGCATGCAATTTAATATTTAACTATTCTGTTATTGAGAAATAAATAGGAAGTGAGACAGAAAAAACCCAGACATTAATTTTTTCAATTTATTTTGTCTGTGTCTCAAGGAGAAAAATTTCAATAGACTTGACAGCATCCATGTTCAGCTTAAATAAAAAGGAGATAAAATATTTAAAAGAAGATTACTAACCATGAATGTAGGCTATTAAACAAGTAATATGATGGAAATAAATATTTTGTGACCCTGAACTCTCCTAAATTGAAAAAGAGAGTCTGGCAGATATAAATAAAAATAATAATATTCATTAGGAGTGCAAATACCGTACCAAGAATAGTTCCATCTTCCTTAATACTTTCAAGGTGTTTACCTAAAAATCCCTATCCTTGGATGAGCTGAGAGATATATGAAAAGATTTTGGTCACCAGTCAGGAGAGCCTCTGGTGGCCTGGCTGATGCAACACTGGGATATGATCGTCCATGATATGAAACTAGATGATAGTGACTATTCAAATGGAAAAAAAACCAAGCCAAAACAAAACAATAAAGTTACCATTTTTCCTTTATATAAGGTCATTTAGAGTCCCAATTTAAAAAGTGTTTTAATTTTCAGGTACACTTGAGGGATATATTTTAACAGGCTGCATTTGGACAAATTACATGCCTCAGCATTCAAGTTGCATGTGATAAAATTGTTTTTGTAAAGATTATTCAGTCTCCTGTAAATTATTTAGCAATCAGATTTATTTTTTTCTATTGATTCATGCAAAACTGCAACAGAAAATCAAATCTAAAGAAAAGCAACTCAGGCTCTGTGCCACGGATCTAACACTTTCAGACAATAAAAATTGATAATCCAGATATTGCATTGTATTTTAAGATAGTTGTGTAAATAATCTACATACACTTTTACTTGAAATTTAACAAAATATTTTTGAATGTATCATAAAAGGCTGTAAGGTAGGTGGCAAGATGAGTCTGTCCTTCATATTTCAGAAAGTATGCCTGAAGCAGTCCTCCAGCAATGCAGTCTTACTGCCTATATTCCAGAGAATTCATAGTTTTGTAAGTGGGATGGATTATACAAGTTTCCATTGCAAACAAAAAAAACAACAAACCATCTTTTTCTTTTTTCCCAGGAGTATTTTGGTATATAAGAGGTTATAATTCAGCCTGTTTATAATGAACTTCACCAAAAACATAATGTACTAACAACATGTAGACCAAGTCCCTCAAATGTTTGCATTGCTACATTTCTCAGAGCCAGAAATACTTTGCACTTTAATATCCTGAATTCAAGATCTTAAACATTCTCAATAATTATTATGTTTGTTGTTGCTGAGTGCTAGAAATGCCTAAGTAGCACATGCTTAACAATGTCCAGGCTAAGAAAATTTGTTGCTAATAACAGTGTGTGGGCATTTTTCCATTTTCAACTGCAGATACAGCATTCAGTAGAATCATAGAACATTAAAGTTGGAAAAGACCTCCAAGACCCTCAAATCCAACCTCTGACTTGCCACCATGTCCACTAAACCACATTGTGATGTGCCACATCCACTCATTTTTACAGCACTTCCAGGAATGGTAACTCTGCCACTTCCCTGGGGAACCTGTTCCACTCCTTAGCCTTTCTTTCAGTGAAGAAATTTTTCCTAATATTTAACCTCAACTTACCCTGACGCAGCTTAAAGCTATTTCCCCTTTTTGTATCACTCATTGCCTGGGAGAAGAGGCTGCCCCTTCCCCCCATAAAAGTATATTTTAAGTGCAGTCCTCCAAAATCCTCCAGATTTTGTGGCAAAGTATCATTACTATACTTTTTTTTTTACAATATACTTTCAAAAATTTAGCACATATCCTATTCTTCAACCACAAGATATGGACTAATATCATTGAATTGAAAAACAAATATGTTGCTTCCAATTTACAGGTTTAAATAAGGATTTTTATGTTTGTTAATCCAGAAAGGCCTCCAAAATAAACAGAAAATTAATTGCAAAAAAAAATGCAAACAACTAATTTTTATTCTTCTTTGATTATTCTTCTATCTTAAATATTGGCATTAACAAAGTAAGCAAATACAAGAAATTCTTCAAACTCAACCAAAAAACTCACTGGATTTAAGTAGAGTTATAGTTATAGTTGTATATGCCTCCAGAGAACTTAATTCCTTCTGATTATGATGCCAAGCAGTTCTGCAAGTGTGAACAAAGAATATAGCAGACATTTAAAATTAAGCTGCCTGGGGCTTAAAAATACAATCAGAATTATTGCCTCCATCCCACCATTAGATGTGCTAATTCTAGAAAACTAAATAAGCAAACAGAATCCTCATTCAAACATATGTATTTTTTTAATAGGCATCAGCTGGAGTTTTCTTTTCATTTGTTTTCTTTTTTTTTGTAAAGAGATATTGACGTGTTTCTGTGACTAGGAATATTAATTGATCAATGACAGTGTCATTTCTAAGTTTGGGTTAACTTTTGTTGGCTTTTCTTCTTATGGTGTCATCCTTAAAAAATCTTAAAACACATCAGTTGATCCCCAGACAAAATAAGTGGCCTTTGATTTCTGTTTTCTCTGTACTGCTTAAATTAGATTAATTGATTTTCAGATGACACAGAAAAGAGGACAGCTACTGTTGTAGCTTTCCTCAGAGATGATATTAAAAATTAATCTTAGTGTGCCTGTTTCTAGAATTACTTGTTAATCTTTAATAAGAATGATCATTGAAAACAATGTGTTTAACTCTTTGATCGATTACAATGATGATCAAAAATAGAACTTATTTATTACTGTTACCCATATTTGTTAAACTGTGAGTTTGGTTCATAGATCTTGCTTTCTGTTAACCTTTACAGAACAGAATGCAACTAAATAATTGTCTATAACAGTAGGGGTTAGATGCCTACTTGCCAGGTGAATATCCAGTGCAATTGTAACTGCTGCAGAATGAGTGAACAATTGTAAAACATAAGGGTATAAGAAATAATTATAATTTTGAATAATTCTCACATGCAGGAAGTATGCTCATTATCAACCTTGCATACGTAAGTGAACTGACTGAACAATCAGATACTATAACAGAAACTGCAACATTACTGACCTTACAAATTATTCCCATCAAGTATCTAACATTTTTATCTCTTGAAGGACAAGCAGATCATGACACTTAGGAAGAGGGTATGCCCTGTACACAACAGGACATTCTGGTGTTGAGAACTGGTCTTGTCTTGGCCATACCTGGGTCTATGTGTCTGTGAGGTGTGGCAATACGCAAATGAAGAAGATCCATGTCTTTCTTGGGAATGTCCCCTATCTTTCCTGCTGCAAAGCCAGAGAGGATCCAAATCAGGCTGCCTTCAGGTGCAAGGAACATAAGAATTAAGGTCTTGATAGTACTTCTAGCTTCTGGTCACTTAAAGCAGATCAGTGGGAGGAACTAATTGCTCACCTCCCTGAGGGAAGTAGTGCCTTTGAAAAGTAGAGATGACATATTGGGCTCAAGGAGAGATGGTGTGTACTTCTGCTCTTGTTTTTGTTTAACATAAAGTAGATTTTGAGCTCATCAACCTTGGAGCAACTATGCTGCTATTACAAAGATAACAGTTATTTTGAGAAGATGAACAGAAGAATCTGCTATCATCTGCTATTTTCCTGCACAAGCAGATTTTTTGCTGGGAATGACAAAAAATCCAAAAATTAAAAAAAAAATTTCAAAAGAATACAATGAATATGTAGTGCCTATATGATAAATTCTGAAGTCCCATGGGACATTTAATCACCATTGAAATCCATCTTAAAAAACACTTTTGTAGTATGTTTAAATATCTAAAACTTGATAAAGGATTTTTAGTATAGCTCTTAAAAAATCCTTGTAAAACATTTAAAGATCTTAAAGGGTTTTTTTGTTTGTTTGTCTTTATTTTTAGTAAATATTTATTAACATAATTAGGTATTAGCCACTTAGGTACTGTTAAATTAACATTACCTCAGCAAATTTCAGTTGTTTGACTGTGATTTTTGACAACTTTTTTGAGGACTGCTTCTGATCCTATTGCTATGGAAACACTTTTGGACTGATAAACATGCCATTAGGAACACATCCAGTACCAGTATTCCAGATGAAATAGCAAAAATACATTATGAATTCCTGACCAATGTCATTAGAATAGTAGTATGCGTTGATGGGAAAAGAGACTTGAGTCTTCAAGTGTGTCCTTCACACAACACCCACTCCACCCCCTCCACACACCCCTGTTCATTTCTACTACCTCTGATAAGCAATCACCTAGAACAAAAATACCAGATGGGTAATTCAGGAGAAACTGTGTGAATTCTGCCATAATTGATGTATTCCAGAGACTGGGAGAGCTGAGATGTGACTTTGGTGCACTTCAGCCTGCAAAAGTGTTCAAAATACATCTAGAGATTGGGTTAGCTGGGCAAACTGGCCTATTGAGGCTGAAGGCAGCTTCTGGGTAGATACCCACTTCCAGAGGTATCCCTGAAGGGTTTGTCCAGCCCAAAGACAGGGGACACTCACTCTTGAATGAGTGAAAAAAAGCATTAAGATCTGGTCAAATACAAAGATAAAATCCTAAAATATCTACAAGGGAGTTTTTTACTGCTTTGAAATTGTGCATTCTTTAAGATCAAAGAGTGAAATTGTTTCTAGCCAAACCTGCTTATAATATAACTCACTAGCCCTAAGAGTCAGTGACCAAATCTGAGACTCAGTGGACCTAGCTGCACTTCAGTCTTTGATAAGTTCAGAAAGCAAGGGAGTCTCACTGAAGCTTGGGACACAACGGGAGCGATGAAGAGCTGATGATACTATAATCTGATGTAACAGAGAGTTATTATTTAGATATGGCATTAGCAACATTTAGATAGTGTATCAGCAATAGCAAACATCTAATCATAATCTTCCATGTAATCATTGTGTCCTATTTCTCATGTTGGAGAGCCTTCCCTCAAATACTCTGCTACATAATCTATGTTGAGAAGTTTCCAAAAATATATTTCCAAAAATATTTTCTATTTGTAAAAGCTCAGAAATGTACCTAAGAAAAGCAGAAAAACTTGGTTATATCTGTTTACAATGGATATGGCAAACTCTGGAGATGAGTAAGAAATATGTGTTTTGTGGCATAATAAAAAGTTACTGTAAGTTATAGTAGCTGTTCCACTTTCTGCACCAGACTTCATCATTGACAGTGTCTGCAGATATTAATGTCTTACATGGATTTGAGAATGTGTGATTTAAAGGAAGGCATTCAACATATTTACTGACAAATAGCTTTCCCAATAACTTCATCTAATAAACTGTTGAGATCCATTTTATAACACCTAACCTCATAAGCTATGCTTGTAAAAGCTTTTACATGAGGATCTGAGGAGTTTGATTTCAAAATTTTGCATATTTTAATTCTGAAAAAAACTTGGGTTTTGAGAATATCATCATCTTAGATTCATTGTATGAATATTATAAAGTTTAAAATGAGGTTACATAAAGAACCTGGTTATTTCATATTGTAGTCCAAATGAATTTTCTGAATCAAAAAAAAAACCCATCAAAAACAAATCTGTAAAAAATGGCTTTAAATTTGAACTTTAGTTTTTATTTTTTGTGTTTTGATGTCTGTTTCATTTTCCTTTCCCTGACATTAATTTATTTTCTCAAATAAAACAATCTTAGATATAGACTATAAGTGGACAGTTTACATGATCCAAGAATCTTCTTTCTAAGCTTTTTAAAACTTTTATCCTTCAATGTTTCTGCACCTAATTTAAACAATGCTGACTAGAATGTGTGCTATTATCTACATAAGTAGAGTTTCTTTCAAATATTTGGGTCTAAAATGAGTAATGAAACAACTTGGCATGTATTGATACAACAAACATATCCAGAGGCAACACATGCACTTGAACACCACAACTCACATGACTGAGTGGCAAATCAAATACGTAATCTTACAACAGTATTTTAATGTATTTAGGGTGGTGTTATGAGCTAGTAACACCAAAACTGGAAGCAGAGCCTGGCAGAGAAGCAGTTTGGCTGAAGTGACTGAATACAGATAAGCTCTTGCTGGAACTCTGCAAATGAGTCTGCATGTGTATGTTCTTTGCTGCTCCTTTTTGCTTCTAATCCTTTATGCCTATGGCAACAGCTAGACTGATACTCATATCATAGATAAAATTTGCTGAGATAAAAATACCATGGAGTGATAAATCCAAATCTAGCTTCACTAAATCTGAAGCAATAACCTTATGTTAATATTACTATCAAGCAAAAGAAAACCTGAATGCATGATATCATTGTGGTACAACTTAATAAAATCACCCATGTCCATATGAAGGAATGGACCACTGTTCCCCCTCCCCCCTCTCTTTCTAAAGCTCTTAAAACCATTAATATCTCTGGTATAAATAATACCAACCAAATAATATGACTCAGATCATCCAGATGCAGGCTCTGAGCATTATGAAAGAACAATGTGCCTGTATTATTCCAGCCAAAAACCAATTTCCTGCTTAACCAGTTTTTAAGGGTAGAGAATGTAATTATAAATCAGAAATATGGCAAAAATTCAAAGTGGTGGATGAAACATGGGGACAATGGTGTGGGGTGTCCCTTTGTGCTGACCCTTTTCCCTGAGTCAATTCCACAAAACATTCTGGCTCTGGTTTACTGGCTTTAGCTGCTATATTCAGTTGCAAACACCTACACAATAGATATGTAGAGCTGTATGTGCATCATCACAGATCTGTCTGAGCAAATGAGATATTCCATTTGTTTGCCAGGGAAGAAAATCCATTATAATGAATATGTTTGCTAGCCTGAAACATTATACTTAACTTTAATGGGAAAAGGAGCAAGAAAACACCTTCCTCCTTTTTCTTTCATTATGGATTATTAACAAAGTACAAGACTTCATTTCCCCTGCTCTAAAACAACCTTAATGAAACATGAGAGCAAAGAAATCTGCTAAGAAAATGAGTTTCTGGTGGAAAGGCATATGGTTTTTCGATGCTGTCTTTGCATTTCTCCATCTCCTTTCTACCTATCTTGAGATACTTTTAAGTATACTGCTCAGAGAGAGACAAAGAGAGAAGACTATTAATCATCTTATAAAAATTTTAAAAAAATAGTTAGGTTTAATTTTTTCCATTTATGGAAAATACCTGTAAAGGGTATTTATCTTTAAAAATTCATTTACTTTTTGGGAGAAAATATCTCAGCATGCCCAGGTTTTTTCTTCTGGCTTCAGACTAATAAAATCAAAGAAATTTCTGCCTAGTGTTAATTATTGTCTTTGCTATTTGGCCTAACTCTACTTTTTCAAGGCCTGGAGAATTAGCAGGTGTGACAAAGTTGTTTCATGCACAAAGTTAAATATTCCTGCAGATACTACAGGTTTGCATGGGAAAGTGTTGGCTCATTGAGATATTGAGCCTGTGCTTTTATGAAGATCAAAACAGAAGACTTTACATATTGCATGTCTAATGCTTTAATATTTGTTAAAGATATTTGCAGTTTTAGTCTGCCTTTTTTCTTACAGCCCACACAATCTGAAGCTTTGGTGACAGAGTTTAGGCAATGTATCATTATGCTCACTGCCTTCCACTGGTGCATTTTGAAGCTTTGTCATTCCATTTTCACTCAGAAGGTGTTTGTTGAGTGGAGTTGTTTTGGTTTTGGTTTTTTTGTGGAGTTGGGTTTTTCAATGCTGTCCCTGACAACATACTCATAGGCAAGCTCAGGAAGCATGGATTGGATGAGTGGACAGTGAGATGGATTTAGAATTGGCAAAACAGAAGATCCTAGAGGGCTGTATTCAGTAACCCAGGGTCTAGCTGAAGGTCTGTCACTAGTGGTGTCCCCCAGGGTTCCACACCAGACCCAGTACTGTTTAATTTATCCATCAATGACTTGGATGAAGGGACAGATGTGTCCTCCACAAGTTCACTGAGGACAAAAACCTGTGAGGAGCGGCCAATACCCCAGAGGGCTGTGCAGCCCTTCAGAAGGACCCAACAGTCAGCAGAGATGGGCAGAGGAGAATGATCTGAAATTCAACAAAGACAAATGCAGAGCCCTACACCTGGGAAAGAATAACCCCATGCAACAGCACAGGCTGGGGGCTGACCTGCTGGACAGCAGCTCTGCAGAGAGGGACCTAGGGGAGCTTGTGGACAACAAGCTGTCCATGAGGCAGCAATGCCCTTGTGGCCAAGCAGGACAATGGTGGCCTGGGGCGCATTAGGAAGAGCATAGTCAGCAGGATGAGGGAGGTGGTCCTGCCACATGCTCAGCCCTGATGAGGCCACATCTGGAGTGCTTTGTTCATTTCTGGGCTTCTCGGTACAAGAGACACATGGAACTCCTGTAGCAGGTCCAGTGGATGGCTATGATGATTGTTAGGGGCTGGAACATCTCTCTTATGAGGAAGGGCTGTGGGAGTTGAGCCTGCTCAGACTCAAAAAGAGATGACTGAGAGGGCACCTCATCAATGTCTATCAGTATTTGAAGGGAGGGTGACAAGAGGATGTTTCCAGGTACTTCTCGATGGTTCCAAGCAATAGGACAAGAGGCAATGGGCAGAAACTGACGCACAGGAAATTTCACCTGAACACAAGGAAGAACAACTTTACTGTGCAAGTGACTATCGCATTTCTATCTTCTTTTCTTTTCCTTGTCAGGATCGGGATTGAAAGCGCTCGAGACAGTATTTTGTGTTCAGACTCAGGTGTTTATTATTTCTTTTCTATATAACAGTCTTACAAGCTGTGAGTTCTGCAGTATTTCACTAACAAGCTACAAAAATGGCCCTGTATCTATCTTTACAAGGTCTTTAAAGGAAAAGCTATCCAGTTGAGAAATGACACATAAATTACTCACTTTTAACTCAATAACTAACCACTCGTGTCCCACAATGTGGACTTTTCTGTCCAATTACAAAATACCACCAAAACCCATGAAGAAGAAGGTGAAGAAAAAGGGCCAGCCACTGCCCTAAAACCCCCATCTTGCCTTGTATATATTGCTATATTCTAAAACCTTAAACTCTAAGTTTTCCACCCTGTGATATGACACACTTATATCCAAATTACACACCCATAATCCCAGTGTTATCAATTAATTTTGGAAGCCTCAGGTCAAATGTAGCATTCTGTGCCTTTCAGCACAGAAATTTTAAAATTCTCAGCGTCCAGAGTTCCAACAGGTGACCATTCACTGGAACAGATTGTTCAGAGATGTTGTGGATTCCCCCTTGCGGGAGTTATTCAAGAACATCCTGTGTGCAGTCTTGTGCAATGTGCTCTAGGATGACCCTGTTTGAGCAGAGAGGTTGGATCTGGGTATGGTGGGTATGATCCACTGTGGTCCCTCCCAACCTGACCTGTTCTGTGATTCTGTGAGTCCATACTACATGATATATAAAAAGTGAGCGTCACGGTTTAACCTGAGCTGTCAGCCAAGCACAAGGGAACCACTCATTCACTTCCCCACCAGGGAAGAGAATTGGAAGGCTAAAAGCTAGAAAATCTGTGGGTTGACTTAAGGAGAGTTTAGTAAGGAAAAGAAAAACCATGCAAACAAGTAAAACAAAATACTTGCAATTACTTGCAATTTATTTTGCAAAAACAAAATAAAAGCAATTACTTCATTGCTTCCCAGGAGCAGACAGGTGTACACACATTTCTTTCACATTTTTGTGGATTTTCTATGGGTTAAAATTTTTTTTAAAACCTTCAGTTTAAAAAAAAAAGAAAAGCAGAGAAAAAGACAGGAGAGGTAATGATGTCATTACATTGTATTACACTGTATTTGAGTAGTGCAAATGCCTGTATTCTGAAGAGGGACAAATTAGTGGTTTTAAAAATACCATTTTAATTTTCACAGACAAGTTTATCAAAAGTAATTTTTGCTGTAATATGTAACTCCTGTGGATATAATACTGAAGTTTTTCAGGGACTAAAATGAAGTGTATGGGGTGCGAAAAATAAGTCGTGGATATGTTTACTTGATCACTTAAAAAACTCAGTATCTGACTGTTTATGAAAATATATTCTGGATAGAAAAAAATTTTGGATTTCTTTACTCTGAGAGGGATTTTTTGAGTTTTGCAAGATGTAAGGTCAGGTATTTTAACCATATTTTCCTCTCTTATTCACCTCAGAATCATGCACGTGGCTCTATTGCATATCTTATAGTGGTTTTCAGCCTGGTAAAAAAAGTTTTAATGTTTGGGGTTTTTTAATATTTATTACACATAGACACATAGATATATAGACATATATCTTTTTATCCAAGAAACATTTAATGGAATCAGAAGAGGAAACTGACCAGCTTTTATTTTATCTAAAGAACTGCAGTCTTGTGGAGTTGAAACGCGTGTCAGAGAAATGACCCTGTTCCATCTCATGGAGCATTATTATACAATTAAAACAGTAATGTTCAAGACTGTTAGATTTTATAGTGCATTTCTACACTTTATTTCCTTCGTTGTTTTTTAGATAGCACACAATAAGAACTTGGTTTGCAAAAAAATAAGGCACTTAAATCCTGATTAATTGTCCCTGTAGGCAGTTGCATATGAAATAAAGACAAGATGTTAAATGGCATATACCTTTTTTATTCAGCTTCTGTATAGTCTGAGACCTTTCATTTTTACCATTAAGCCTAAGCAGCTAAGGACTACATAAACTCTGTTGGGGATCCTGATTGAAGATGAGTGCATTCCTACAGTTACATAATTAAACCTTGAAGAGGGAAGAGCTTATGATTTACTCTGTAATCTATTGTATGTGACTCACACTCAACTGCTAATTTTGACTCTTGGGCACTTAATCCTCCCTCAGCATGAGTGCAAGAGTAGCCTAGGTAAGTGATTTAGGACAATGTCAAATAGCAGGACTCCTAAAAATCAGTTACTTTCCTGTACTGTGATCTTTTAACTCAGTATCCACAAAGCTTCCTATGTTCATTTGTGGATCTATACCTCAATTGTTCATGGTTTGTAAATAAGATAATCAAATCTCAGATAATTTAAATCTCCTTTTAATTATTGTAGGGAATTTTTTGCAGAACTGGGATTACTGCCATGAGTACAATAGGTAATCCAAGGAAACTAATATTTTTGGTTTGTGGTTTATGCTTTCTACCTCTAAAAATCCAGAAATTGCATATGACTTATTTTGTTAAGGGCTCTTCTGCAAATGAAAACTCTAAGTGGAAAGGGAATATTATTTCTATTGTAATATGCAGTAATGTATTCCCTAACTGTGGAAATCTTCATTCAGATTCTGTGCAACAGCATGTCTGCATTGCATAATTTGTTTGTACTTGAGCTGGCTTACTGCTAGCAAATAAAAAAGAACCTGAAGCCAAATGACATTGATTACCTCACACCCACACTGTTTAAGCCTAGCATTCCTTATAAGCTTGTGCCAGAGACAACCTGTTGTTGGTAGTGATCTAACAATTAATAAGTGCAGAAAATGAGAAGGCATTGCGATCTCAGTTCTTTTCCATTTATCAGTTTAGAGCTACACTGAGGTCCCTGAAGTAACTCCTTAGATGGTAAGTCTGAGCACTCTGGAAACAACTAACATTATTTTAAATTTAACCTCACCTACGGCTTGATGATTAAAACATTTTTCATGCCAGAAAAGGTAGTTTGAATCTTCTAAAGAAGTGCAGTGAATTGAATCTGAGTGTCTTACAAATACATAAAAAGAGGATGGCTCCATTAACACAATGCTTTCTAAAGTAATCTAGATGTCTCATCCGGAATGCTTTCTGGTCCGGGAAGATTTTCAGCATATCCCCATATTAAGAGTTCAAATCAAGACATGATAAATGGTCTGAGTGAAGTGATAATGTCTTAATTTCAGCACAAGTTCTGGTTGCTATAGTTCCCTTCCCGTGGTTTTCTGTACATGTCTATATCACACAATGCTATGCAATTTACATATGGTGCTGCAAACTACCACTAGGTTAAAGATAATACAAATACCACAGATGTAATATTAGTAATTCCTGGTGACTTGTGTGAGCTCTGAAAGAAATGAAATTCAGGTCTCAAAGAAACAAATCTTCATCTTAGCAACTATCTATCAAAATAATTAATTTTATTTATTATATCATTCAACAGTTGCCTTTAAAACGTACCTTCAACCATTTTGCTGATCAAGACATATCTTTAGAAGAAAGAAGTGCAGCAAAGTTGGTAAAAGGATAAGAACCCAAGTTATGTGAGGAGTGGCTGAGGGAGCTGGGGTTATTTAGCCTGGAGGAAAGCAGGCTCATGGGGGACCTTATTGCTCTACAAGACCAGAGGTGGTAGAAAGGTGGGGGTCAGTCCCTTCTCCCAGATAGGAAGAGATATAGATACAAGAGGAAATGGGCTCAAGTTGGGTGAAGGAAGATTTAGATTGCATATCAGGAAACAAGTTTTCACTGGAAAAATTTTCAAGCATTGGAACAGGCTGCTGAAGGAAGTGATTGAGTCACAATTCCTGAAGGCATTAAAAAGATATTGTAGATGTGGACATGATTTAGTGGTGGACTTGGCAGTTCTGGGTTAATAGTTGGATTTGATGATATTAAGGGTCTTTTGCAATCTAAATGGTTGTGTGATTCTTTAAAGGCAAAACAAAAAGATTTGAAGAAAACATAAGACAACATTAAAACAACATAAGACATTTTCTATCAAAAAAAGGAACATGTAAAGTAATCTTCTGATAGTGTTAACATTGGAGTGACAACACTTAGAGAACCTACTACTCAAAAAAGAAAAGAAGAAAATATTTATGTTAAAGAACTGAATCAACATTGAAAATGATCAGTCACAATTAGCACAAGAAATTACAGCAATGGTTGGAGAAGCAACTAGTTCCTTTCCCAACAATATGAAAAATACAAATGTTGATCTATACAAAGTGAAATCTTCCTACAGCATGGTAAAATTGTAATTTTTCATGGGAGTTGTGAGTGGTACCTAATCCATCTTTAACTCTAGATTTGCATATATTTAAGTGCTTTAGATTTTGTTCTAATTTACGCAAATAAAGGTGTTATATTTCAAAGTGATCATATGGATTTGTGTCAATCATGAAAACTCTGTAATTAGACCAGGAATATTTTTTATTGAATTACTCTGGCATTTTATTAGAAAGAATTAAATATACCTGAATGAATTTATTATCTTATTACAGTTTTTCCTTTGAGCTGCTTTACATAATTTGAAACCACTTGCTGAGAGAAAACAAATGTAAAGCTTTTTGAAATATAATTTTCCCTTTTCCTTAATCAATGCAGAAACTGCTGGAATTACTTTCAGAAACACATAGTGTTGCATGTTTTAATATTTTTAATGGTATGAAAAATGAGACTTATTCACAAAATTAATATACTATGACAGAAAATAGAAATAAAAAAACAGACACTGAGTCATGGTTTCAGCTACAAACACCTATGGGTAATAGCTAGAAGTTTTGAACTACAAAATTTCCAATGTACTTTTAGAAAGATGGAAGAGACCAGGTGTGAGCAAATTTCCTAATTCTCACATTAAGAAGCTGCTGGTAAAGTTTGACTTAAATTTATCATGCCTAATTTGAGGATCCATATTGTACTATAGTGTGAGATTTATAAAACCTGCATCAGCAACCACTTGTCTAAAAAAAAACTATAGGAGAAAACACATGCTATAAAATAGCCAAAATGTAAAAAGTTAAGAGTCTAACAGCATAAAATTATTGCCATCAGATCCAACATCTTTAGAAAAAGATCAGAAATGAAAATGTGATTAGGAGAGACAAAGCCATTGATTTAAATAAAACTTCAATAAAATCTGCTTCCATTTCACAACTTAGTATTGTAGTTCAGGAATGCTTTTAAGTTTTTTTTTTAATGTCAAATATGAAGGGCAATGGCAGCTAGGAACTCAGATAGATAGATAAATATGTTGTGTGGTAGTCAAATGCCAGTGCAAAAGAACAGCTTTTATAAACTCCTATCTTTCATATATTTGAGTCTTTAATGAATGTCAGTTCCTGCTTTATTCAGTTTTGCTTTCTTCCTATGATATATAGATTTTCAATTTTATTTTGAGTCTTGTTTGGTTTATCTTTGCCTCCAGGACTGCATTACTGTGGAAAAGAAACAACAGAATATTTTCCTCAAAATGAGGTAGACATAGATGTGTTATTAACTGGAACTTCAGATAAGTAGTTTATGATTTTTATCTTGTTCTCCTCATATTCATTTCTGCAGCAGATGTTTAAATGAAACCCAAAGTATAAAACAATGGTTGCTTTATATGGGTACCCATAGGTATTTGCTGGCATAAATTTGAATTGTGGATTTTATGCTATGTGTTATTGATTAGAAGCAAGCATTTGAACTTACCTGTGAACAGAGAAAAGATTTATGCAGCAAGTTTCATCCAGCTGCAGAAGTCAGAAAATATTTGCATTAGTTCTGTCAATATTTTCACTGTGGTATATTATATTTTCATCATTAAGAACAACTGTTATGATGACTAGCCACAGAAAAATGGATCTCTTTTTTTGTTTTTTGCCCTTACAAAATTATTTAAAAGATATCATGTAAATTAATATTGACTTGTAATGGGATATGAAACAATATGAGGTCTTGTGTTTTAGTAACTGTTTCAACTTTGCGTTTGTATGTTTGCTTGGATTTTTTTTCCTTTTCTTTTGCACTGTATGGTCCTGGAGTAGACCTCTTCACAACTCACTAAATAGTACTCTGAAATAATCTAGATTAGAAGGTAAACTTGTACCTAAATTCTTATTGCTTTCATTCATGGGTTCATCCCAGAGTGACTGCACCACCATCAACTTTTTATAGTGGTTACAGCAACAAAAGAAAACAAAGACAAAAACCCAGGATAGGGAAACTCAGCATTCAACTGTGATTAAGACAAAAATCCTGGAATCATTGGACATGCCTAGAAAAGAGGTAAAATTCATAGGATAAGGAAATATGTTATGGGTTTATGGATTCTCAACAGAAAAAATACAGCAAAGCTTGATTTTTGGAAAATATTTGCAAGGAACAAGCTGGAAATTATAATGATTAGAAATTTGGGGACATTAAATTCTTGTAGAACTTCTCTGAAGTCTGCTTCTAGGTTAACACTTCTACTTTCACTCCTTCATAAACTGCTTATTTACAAACTGGAGTAAATCAGTTTTCATGCTGGTTAAGAAATCATTAGTGGCCATTAACCTACAGCTGTTCTTATAATAAAGGCATCTCAAATAGCTATATTTCTATAGCTATATTTAATATTTTTTCCGTTTTGTGGAATAAAGACACACATTTGTTGGGAGTTTATATTAGGTTTTTGTAAAATCTTTAAAGGTGTTGATGTCCTAAATATATTGGCATAATTTAAAAACAAGGTTAAAGTAACCCTACAAACTAATATATTTCATCAGTTCACTTGTTTTATATTCTTAAAAAAAAAACAACAAAAAAACTTTAATAAAATCTGATGCTCTTTTTTGTTGATTTTGGATATTTGGCTGTTTGGTTTTTTTGCTTGTTTTGTTTTTTTTCTTTGGTAGGATGAATCTTTGCAATCTAATCCAGGTGCTTATGTTGATTTGTATTCCCAAGGTGCTCCACTTCTCTCTGTTGACCATATAAAGGAAATTTCTCTGCCTCTGACCAGACAAGTAACTCTGGGTAACTGATGTTGGCTCATAAATTTTAGTTTTAAATAAACCGGGCAAAGCTAACTGTTTCAGCAGGTTTTGTAAGCTAACATATGTTTTGACTCTACTTTGCTGTCTTTCTTTCCTAATACAGTTTGAAGATGTGAGATAGTACCTCAGATATATCCTCTTCACTCTGTGAAAATGTGGATCTGGAAGATTAATCCAGTATACTAATCTTTTGTCTTTAACCTTATTAAGGAAACAGAACAGGATAAATACAGATCTTCAGGGGCAGTAAGCATTTATTTCCCCTATGAATATTATCTGTAACTGTTGTTACTACAATTCCCTGGATCCTCATGGTTATGAAGAGTTAAATGAGCTTAAAGGCTGTGGCCCTTTGCCTCTAGTCTGTCCTTTGGTTGAGACACATAAGCTCAGTGTGACCTTTCATGAGTAGAAATGAATAGGAATAAATTCTTTAGTGTTATTTTCAGATTTTCTTCATAGAATAAGGAATTTAGAAACAAATTGCAACTACACTGAGCCAATTACATTTGGAACTTAAGACCTTTTAATACTGTCTTTAACAAGTCATTAGAAAAATGTGCAAAAACCCCCTGACTTTAATTTGAACATTTTTGAGATACTCTACACTTAATCATGCTACTATTGAAGAGAAAGCTAAAACTCCCACTGATTTCAGTGGGCTCAGGATTATATACACAGCAGGGGACCAGACTCAGTAATCCATGAAGTCTTTTTCATCTCCATGTTACTACAATAGGAGCAGAAGTCTGCAGGAAGCATGATAATGTCTGGGTCGTAAGGCTTGAAAAGTTTGAAAGCTAGGACTTCCACATGAAAGATATTATTTTTGAGAAGTGAAACCAATATGGAAGAAACTGTGATTTTGAAATTAAGTTTCTATTGGTTATAAACATTAATAACTACAGGATACCAATATATCTGATACAGGTTTGTATTTTATAATTACTTTGGCTTAAGACTGCAATGGTTGTTTGAAATCTTTTCTTACTGTGAAAAGGGGCAGGATTTTAATTAGTTTTATTTCCAGCATTCAGCTGATGTGTATGGGTGACAAAGCCAAGTATGAGACGTGGAAATCATTGTGAAGTCTTTACTGCAGTATCAGTACATTTATTCAGGGCAGAACAACTGGAAATCAGCTTGAATGCCCTGTCAGTGAAACTAACTCACCATCCTTTTTTGCATTTCATGTTCTTTTCCTCATTAAAAACAGCAGCAGCTGTGCTAGTCTAAATTCACAGATTTTTTTTTTTTTTTTAATCCTCTTCTTTGACAATCAAATGCTCTAATTCTAGAAAGAGATAACTGCATCAGTTTTTCAGATTAGCCATTAGAAGTCAGGTTCAGATCTCAGAGCTGAGTGTAAGCATTGCAATATTGCAATTACTGGGTGATTCAGAATTCTAAAAATGGGCATTTAGGTATCTTACACCATTTAAAGTGTTTAAGAGTACCTGATTCAGAGGTCTCTTTCCTCTTTATAGGGAGCCAATACGACTTTCATAGCCATTTGGCTTTCTATATGCAAACAAATAATTAATCTTAGCTAGTAAATAGAAAACAGTGGTAGCAGGACTATATCTGTGTTCCCTCAGATTTCTCTGATAATAAGCTTGTGGCTCAGTTCCACTGCATCATGCCCCATGCCTTCCTCTCCATGTCAGCCATCTGCACCCGCCTGGGGTACAGAATACATCATTGTTGGAGAATAAATGCTCATATAGCTAGAAGACTTCTGATTTTAAGGATTATATTTAATCCATTCAAACTAATCATAAGTAGGTGATGTGAATCAGGAAAGTGCTTGAAGCATTTTGTGTATTTTTTCCCATCATTTGGGAGCACTGCATACACTGCATAGTTTGTTTTTGTTTTTTTTTTCATAAACCTCACAGTTTTCCATAGCAAGATACAGCCTAATTAATCTTTAAAGTGAGAAACAGGTTGCAATAGTGGCATATTTGATTTTTCACCTTAGGTCCTCCGTGCTGTTTAGAAATGTCTTAAAAACAAACTCTTTACACATTCTTGAAAAGATTTGTTGCCTTAATTTGATGAAAGTTTTGATTAAGGATCATCAGCCTGTTTAAATAAACAAAACATCAAGATTCAAGAAATTTCTCATAGGTTTTCATTTATTTCAACTAAAGTTGTAGTTCAAGTTGATTCCATTCAAAACCATCCAGAAAAAGAATTAGCCTCTCATATGATTGTCCTTTTAATGAAATAAAATAAATCAGCTTTAAACTAATGTGACAGTGACAAACTTGACATTGAACAATCTTTCCTTCTTTTTTTATATTTTTTAAAATTATTTTTTACTAAATTTGCACTTCTGAAAGATCCTGTGCAGGAGTCCCAGGAGTTGAAATTCCTTTTGTATTGACACAACAGATAACATAGGCTTTTTAGACAGCATTGGTGATCCTGCACTATCCTGACAGCATATCTTGACTTCAGCAAATTGAAACATTCTGAAACTGAAATGGTAGATATAATTCCCAGTTCTTGACTATGCTTAGATACATTCAGGGCTGTAACTTTAAAGCTTTAGATATATGTTTGTTTAGACACCTTACTCTTAGGAAACTGGTAATTTCTTTTCAAAGCAAAATTTAGGCAAACAGATTGCAGGCTGCCGTCAGCAGCAATGAACAATTCTTGATGTTCATAATATGAACTCAAGAAGCAGATAGTCATGGCATTATAAAAAGAGCTGTTTCAATGATATTTCTAAAGGCCATTTTGTTAATGTTTTGTTTGAAGCAGATATGTTTGCCAACATGAGATCAGGTTGGCTGTGACTTTGGCTGACTCTCACAGACCTCCAGAGGTGCAGAGCCCAGGACTGTTCAGGTCAACCATTTTAAGTATTGCACTACCCTTTTGGTTACAATTACTTTCCTAATGCCTCATATGAGCCTCTCAAGCCCCAGATTCTGGCCATTTGTCTTTGCTGTGTCACCTGGCCATTTTCACGTTTGTAACTCCCCCTCAGGTACAAGTAGACTGCCGTGAAACGACCCCTTAGCCTCCTCTTCAGGAGACTTAGCAGCCCCAGCTCCCTCTCCCTGTCTCATGAAGAACATACAATTGAGATAATGCATGATTTGGGTAGCCTTATGATGCATCTCTTCATATCTCAAAATCCTTTTTGAGTGAGGGATCCAAAATCTCAGTGCAGCATTCCAGAGGTGTCATCACCAGTGCTTGCACATCACTCAGGCTTTCCCTTTGGCCACTCTGCACTTCCCCAGAGATCAGGCTGGGTGGGCAAGAGATTGGGAGGGGGCAGACCTGAAAGACCCGACCTGACCCACAACACTTCTCACTTCCAAGGCAAGACTCTCATTCCAGTTTTACCCTGTTCCATGGGAGGGAAGAGGTAGCATGCAGCTGTATCAGTGTTTTGTTGTTAACTGTCATCAATGCAATGGTCTCCAAAACAGTAGCAACATTCTGTAAAAAAGCCCTAATTAAATTAAAGTCACAAAAGATTATCCAATCTTTTAGTATTTACAGAGATATCTGAAAGATTTAATTAGGTAAATAAAAACAGAGAACTCCAAATTTATAGGACATACATAACTGTAATTGAAATGTTTTCAATTTTAAAAGCCTATGTACATTATTTCATATTTACATTGAGATAACAGGGATCACAATCTGATTTCTTGCCTCTGGACTAGTAAAGTCCATTACAAAGGGTTTCTACCATCTTGTATACAGAAAATTAACAAATTAAATGCTTAATATATACAGGGTAGGCAACAGAAGTAATATAATGTTGATTTTTGATAAAGTCTATGAGGACTTTGCAAGTGTTAGTTTGGTTCAATACACCTATATTTGGTATCTATCTTAAGGCTGCTTTATTCTTCACAGTATCTTTCATTTGCTATATTGAATCTCAGGAAACTGTGAAGCCTGCAGGTATCTTCTGTGTCACTGAGTCTAGCATCCAGCAGGGAAGGGGAATGTATCTTTTCCTGAGAGGTCAAAAACTATTAAGGCACCACTGATTTTTTTTTTTTTTTTTTGTGGGGTTGGGTGGATAATTCTTTTAGTTGTGCAGCTGAATGCAGGCATGAAACCACTACTTTACACAAGCTATTATACTTTTATACTTAACCAGGAGGTTACTGTGAAAGTGCTCTTTTGGTGATGTGAAGAAAAAGAATAACTTTAGTGGAGAGTTTTCCTGAGTTAAAGGAAATCTTAGAGGATATAAAGACAGCTCTCTGTGTTTCTAACAAACACCATCCCCAGTCCTTATATAATATACATAAGTTTCTGGTGTATGTCAGTAAAGTAGAGGCAAAGTCAAGATATCAATCAAAATGTCCTAGGAACTTTGTATAAACACAGTTGTAAAAAAATATCATTCTTCTAACAAGGGTTTTCCTTTTCTTTTTTCTTACTTTTTTTTGAGAAGGCTGTTTAGCTACAGCTAAAGATCATACCTCTATATTAATGAGATCCCAGCTGAGTGATGGAAAGAGGTTTGGAAAAATAAGACAGTAACTTTATTTTACAGGTGGAATATGGTGATGTATTTTTTGATACACAGCATAGACCTCATAAAAATCATATAAATTCCCTTTAACTTTGAGTATTTTGAAGCTGTTGATTAGTATTGGCAGGTTTCCAGTTTCTTTAGAGTAATACCCCTTTAATTCTTCGTCAGCATTAATTTTCTGCTTTTGTGTCTACAACGTTTCAAAAACAATTTAAAAAAAAATAAATATATATATATATATATATTTCCCAAGAACTAGAGCATGAAACAATTTTCCAAGTAAATACAGCTGAATGACTTTCCAAGATATGGAAAAGACATACACAATGACTAATGGTAATGGTCTTATGCAGTTACATTATATAAGACTGTTAATATGATAACCCTAAGCAACTTCCTAAAAGAAAATTAAATATTGTTTAATAAAAAAAAATACAAACCACTTCAAAATAAAAATATTCTGTGAATCTGAAAACCTCCTTCGCTTAATTGAGTTGCAAACATCATCCTTAGATTAGTTTTATTTTTTTAGACAATTTTAATTTCCTGCTTGCATTGCTTCTTTTTTTTTCTGAAGTTAATATAGTCATATTAATATTTAAGAACTCTGCAATTGATAAAAAAGCAGCCTTCCAGAGACAAGTGTAATTTTACATAAAATGCAGTGGATCACCACTCTGAGTCTTGTTTTTAACTTTAGAGATGTTTTCAGAGTCGCCCCAATGAAATATCTAGAACTACCATTTTTTTGAATACAATTAATCCATGTACCTATTTGTGTTATTTATAAACAAAGCAAGATTAGTGTGACAATTAGAAAACTATGTAGCAGTTTAGATAATAAATTTTTCTTGACTAAAACTTCTATCAGTATCTGAGACCTTAAAAACTTGGTGATTTTTATTTACATTATGAACTTTGATCCCAAGTCCACCTTGGAAAAACACACATCAGTGTTTCCCAACGTCTACCAGAAACTTTGACAGCAAATACATTTTCAAATTTTGCTGTGCATGTCGGTATATGAAACATTAAGTTCAATGTTCTACATTTGGCACTGCTACCTTTCATTTAACCTTATTAAAACCAAAGGGGTCACCTCAAATTAATGACTCCATAAATTTGCCAAAGGTTTTCTTGATATTGTGACCGGGGAATTGCAGAATGTGAAGGAGTGATTGATGAGAGCTGCTCTGATATTGCAGTAATGAATTATCTGCACAGATAAACATGACCAATTGCTTTACCAAAGGAAATAATTGGAAACAAATCACAGTTGAAAGCAGATGAGAGCAAATTAGATTATCTTATCCTTAGCTCCCAATCTGACTGTAACACAAAACTGCAGTAGATTATCTGTCAGTTCCTCAGACCATTTGACAGCTTCAGATCAAAGCTGGTAAATCTGGACTCCATCTCCTCTGTGTCCTTAGATGAGGTAACTGTAGACAGTAACCAAGATTCTGGAGGCAAGGCTAAGGGCTGATCCAACAGTCTTGTCATCTGGTTGTAGAATGTGTTCCAACCATGACTATCCTGATGACCTCCACTTGACTTGTGCCAGCAGGTAAAGATGCTTTTCTTCTTAGCAACACCAAGCTGCATATTTCACTCCAGAAGTGATGAGCAAAGGAGAAGTATCATAATCCTGGTCCTGCTGGTGACAACCTTGCTTGTGCAGGCCAGAGGATGTACATGGCATGTGAGTTGGAGGCTCATTAACCTGGAAGACAGACACGTATTGCTAGCTGGTGCATTATTTTCTAAATTAATGAAATAGTGGAGCCTATATAAATGCACAAAAATACCTGCAGAATACATGTGTTTTATGATGCAGGCATTTTTCCTGCTTCAATTTTTTTTTTAATGCATACCGCCAAGCAGTATGTGAGTGACCAGATCATCTGCTCATTCTCACTGCACTAGAAACAGGTCACTGTTTCAAATCTGCCAGGAAAAAACCCAAAAAATAGCAGGAAAAAATGTACAATTATTTGCGTCCCTGTTTGGATATGAAAGACAAATGGAAAAAACTCCTAGCACAATAACCTTTATTCACATATGAGAACAGTCTGTTGAGTGAAAAGGGCTTAGTCAAGTAGGGACTGCACTCTATTTGGCATACAATGTATTTTACTTTTTATTCTTTCTTCTCTCTTAACAACTGTTTCTCCTTTTTTAACTCTTTGCCAATAATACATTTAAAAAAAAAATTTAAAGCCGCTGAAGATTTTGCTACTACAAAGTTTTATACATATGAGGGATACAATATGTACATGAATAATTCAATCTAGGTGTCTGACAGCTATGCCTGTAGACTTTAAGACACATATGCTTTCCTTCATTTGAAATTAAGTGATTTACTCTATTTAACTATGTTTTATTACCATTAAAAGTAGCTCAATAAATTGCTGAGTTAAAATAACAAATAACTTGGCTCAAGCTGAGTAGTAATTTATGTACGAAGTAATTAAGCCTGAAAAATGGAAAGAAATACAAGTTTCAGAACATATCTGAAGGGAATCAGGTCTTTAACCTCCTCTGCTGGCCTTACCACTAATGTCAGTATAAATTTAATGTGTGCTGTATTACAGACACTTGAATCTTCCTGATTTCTTACCATGGAAGAATATATTGTAAATTTTCTGGGTTTTCCAACTGACCTCTCACAACCTGATTGATTTATACCTATTTCTTCTTGTGTCAGTGCTGACAGTTCTTAATTCTTTGCATATTTATAGAGGTGAAAAAAAATATGTCTCCTAAGATTTTGTGGTTTTATGCTAAACTTTTGTACTGTCTTATTTGGTAGGTTCTTCTTTCTCTGAACATTTATGAATTTTACAAATCTGCAGAAACTTTCCCTACTGTTAAGTCGCAAGAACTGCACACCATATTTACCCATTCCTTGTAAAATGCCACTGGAACTTCATTACCAGAATAAAAAAGATACACTATCATACTTTGGAGTATATGTTTGTATATCTTTGTTACCTAATCTTCTTAGGATAAACTAATATGCCTCAGCTAATTTTAACTGGTCGCAAAATTATCTCAATCTATACGCTTTCTTTACATTTTTCCCATTTGATGAGCAGAAAATCTATTACACAATTCTATATTACCATTGATGACAGTTTATATGGCCTCCAGATGCTGGCAGATCAAGATTACATAAACATGAAACACGTTTCATTATCTATCCCACACTACCTTTATAAAGTAACATTGATATTTTCTCATATACCTGGTATTCTTGAATATATTATTTACACAATTATGTTTCTGACTGGATTGGTAACATGTTTTAACTGTAAATCCTGAATAAAATTATGTAATATGTTATGGGCTTTGCATATAACTAGGAAGAGTAGGAGTAGTGGAAGAAGTAGGACTACTGCAGTTGTTAATTATTTCTAAGTACTAGTCTTAAAGTAGAAGCAGCATATACATTTTCAATTTATTAAAGAAATAGTAAGTGGAACCTAGGAGAACTTAATTAAATTTAGTTGATACTATTTAGGAAAAAAAAAATTAATTTGGTGCTCATTGTATAAAAATACTTTCGAATATGATTCTCTGAATTTACATATATATGAGCATAATTTCTTTCAATTCTTTATAAAGGCATCAATTGAATTAATCAATGCATTAAATTATCTTTTATTGATTAGCAGAATAAAGTTTGCTTCTATGCAGAGAAAAAGCCAGTATTTCTTTGTTAACAAAGTGTGATGAAATGTCCTCCTAGACTGAAATAAATTATTCAAAACATTTAGAAAGGTACCTGAAGCCAAGAAATTAATGACATAGGAGGTTTTTTGGTGCTTCCATCATGATATGATTACATGATATTCTAGAAGAAAATAATAAATGCTGTATTGTATTGAAGTTCATATGTTGTAAGAAAAATACTTCAGAAAAGAAAACTGTTCAAACTAAAGGATAGCATTCCATGACACTAGAAACAAAAGCATATATTCTAGCAACGTGCTTAATTCAAGGGCAGACTAAAAAAGTGCTGCTTCATTAAGGTGAGTCAAAGCTAAATAAATTATAATGGCAATGTTTTAAAGTCAGATCTTGAGACATAGTCTAGGTAGTGCTAGGAAAAAATTCTCTCTATTTGAATGAAAACAGATTTGAAGAATTGCAGGAACAGGAACAGAAAATCTGAGCATTTCTTATCCCTTGAAGAAGAAATTAGCTTATTCAGAGAACAGAGAAGGAACATACAGAAAACATGACCTAGAAAAGGTCTAGGAGAAAAACCATTGCTGCTATTGTAAGAAATAGCTGCCATAGATACTACACTTGTCTGATCTAAAGCTTTGTACAGCCTAAATTGTGAAAGAAAGTGTGGTATGCAAGGCCTTGAATCCTGGTTCTCCAGTTTCTCAGGACAGAAATTCATTGCAGCACAGCTGTATTTTCTTAGCACTGATTGTGATACGCAGAATATGCATCGGGACACGTGAATGCAGCTTGGAAATTGCTAAGCATTAATCTAGACTCCAGTATTCAAAAACAATCCTTGCTAGCAAATGTGGGATGGAATATCTCATCAGCCATTTTCCTTTCTAGCTCTAGGATTTTTCACCTGTGAAATACTCTGTAGGACTATTGCCACTAGAAAAAGGACCTTAGTTACTCACTGATATAGCTGTGGAATTTGAATTCACCAGTTTAAGTTGGATAGCTGAGCAAATTTTCTCCCAGTATTTCTTAAAAGTAAGAGCCGCTAAATATATTTTCTCACATAATTGTGCTTTCACTTATTATTTAACAAGTACAAAACATGAATATTACTAGCTGAAAGGATTTGTGATAAGTTAGAAGGAGCTAACAGTTTTCTGTCTAGTTTTTTCACCACCAGAAATCAGAACAGCTCCATTGCATGCTTCTCAATACTGACACTTTTCTGCACTGCTGTCTTTGGAATGAAAAAGGTAAATGGCATAATATATTTGTCTTTTTTATTGTACCATAAAAAAGGGAATAAAAATAAAGGAATCCAAATAATTAAAAAATTATTAATAATGAAAAAAATCTGGAGCTTTAAAAAAAATAAGAAAGGTCCATTACATTTCTGCTATTTGATGTCTTAATGGTCAGCAGTAGAAATCTGCAATGAAGAAATGTGCAATTTTTTAATAAATTCAGTCCATTTTACTAATTAGGTTTTTGCCATCCAAGCACAAACATGGACCTGGTCTTCTTCATCCCAAAAAAGTAAAGTCAGAAGAATTGCATGTAGTACAGTCAGTGAGGCCTGTCCATCTCAAGCAAATATGTGGATGCTTACTTCAAGTATGTGTGCTTTGTGGGCAATTTTATCTCAGGACAGAGGGAAATGAGGGTTGCTGGAGAAGGTGGCTTAAGAACATTTAGGGATTCCTCATGGAGTTTTGTTACTGCCTTTGGCAGAATCAGAGGAAAATGATCCAGCCAGAACCTTGCCTACGACCTTGTGGGACAGCTTCAGAGAAAGAGAAAGCAGCAGTGTAAAAAACTGTGGAATAATTGAGATTGAGAGAACTCAAAACCAGACAAGAAAAAAGGTTGGTGTTTTCCTTTCACTTATTATGGGGGATATTCCTGCCTCTATACAGAACCTTGACCACAGAGAAAAAAAAGGGTCACAGTTAACATAGATTGAATTTTTTTCTGATGAATACTTTAATAATATGTTTTGTTCCTTTATTTGATTTTTGACTGCAATAAGACATTTTCAAAGATTTCTCCAGATTTCCTCCAATATATGGAGGCTTTTAATTCTGCACTGCTACAAATATGTCCATATATCAGCTTCATCTCAACAGGGTTTTTTTTCAGTTTAATAACATGCCTAGTGATACAGTTTGGTGTTAAAGAAAACATATACAAAATTTAAGACAATTGTTAAATTAAACAGTTAATTTTGCTTGTTAAGAACACTAAATAAGAACAGCATATTTAGACCTTTCTTGAAGTAATGAAATCAGAGAATGGTTTGGTATGGAAGGGACCTTTAAGCCCCTCTAGTCTAACCCCCTTGCTGTATGAGTTGTATGCTGTATCACTCAAATAGAGTGGGTTGCTCAGAGGCCAGTCCAACCTGGCCTTGAATATTTCCAGGGATGGGGCATCTACCACCTTCTCAGGAAACTTGTTCCAGTGTTGCTTCTTGTCTGCTTGCATAAAATGAATTCAATGTTTTCTTCCTGATCTATGTGTCATGTCTTTACTGGGCAAAAAGTATCATAAAGCCATGGACTTATGCCAAGCTGACCTGAAGTAATGCAGCAGAGAATATAGTTCTGTACTGTTAATGGAATCAGTCAAGGATCTTATCTTTTTAATCCTTGTTAAAAGGAAAGGGGAAGAAGAATAGGAAGAAAAATTATAAAGAAAAAGAAAGAGGAAAAAAAGAGAAGATCTAAAGAAAATCACAGACAAAACAACAAATGTAACTTGTTTCAGTGTATCCTCCTTTCCAATAATTCTTTTGCTGGCGCATCTTTACTCTATTATAGGCACTTGCCCTTGAAGTTGAATTACTACATTCACGAATACTTTTTATTTCCATACTTACATGAATAATATTTCTATACTCACAATTTCCATAAGCTTTAAGACATCTTTAAGGCTATGACAGGAAATCACTTTTATCAAATTGATGGGGAAACACCGAGAAGCTTGGGATTCAAACCAAAGTCACAATTACATATTCGTTATGCAAAGTTCAGAGTTAACCTATCATTGTTGAGATTGAGTTTATACAAATTCCATGAGATAAATATGAATTCTGAGCAAAAATTTAAAATAACACAATATCCTTTAGAAAAGAGTATCCTATCATTGCAAATATCATATAGGAAATGACATGAGTTTTGTTAGCTTTGGTTTTTGGGTTTTTATGCCTAAAGAAAACCACATCACTATTCCCATGAAAAAAATTAACTGAAACAGTCCTTTCAGTTACTAAAATGTACTCTCAGTTGCTAAAAAATAAATTAGTAAATAAACAAACAAAAAGAAAAATGGACGGTGAAGGGACCTAGAGAGGGTGCAAAGAGAGACTGAGTAATCTTTTTGTGCTGCCCTGGCAGTTTATAGCACAATCCAGAAAAGTGTCCCTGCAGGAACTGGCAGAATCTGTGAAAAGGGGATGAATACAGCCTACTTGCCGGGATAATTGTATCACACAATGAGGGATAAATTAAGAAGTTATACATGTGATACACCATCTGTGTCTGTTTTTGTTATTTTCTCCATATACATCTGTTTCTATTCAGCTATAGGGCAACACTCCATCATATTATGCAGACCAGAATAACACAGAAAGTTCAGTTTTGTTGACAAAAAGAAACTTCTCTTCCTAAATATATGGTAAGCCAGCAGAGTAATTTTTGATCAGTAAGCTTTGAAAATCACAACAAGAGTGTTGATCCAAATATATTCAAATTTTATGTTTGATATTTATAACTCTGGATGAAGATCTCCAGATTTCAACATGTAGTTGTAAATTCAGTCAGATGCTACAGTGGCAGGTATTTAGTTTTTGGTCCCAGCTGGAATGTAACTGAAATATGGAGAAAAAGAGAAAATAAATTTTAAAATATACACTATATACACACAGAGGTCAACCTAGAAACAAAACAAAGAATGATATTCAATTGTATTGGTGAACTGTAATGATTTTATATCTGATCTTGGTTCCTGGCTGGATACTAAGCTTGGGGATATTCCTTAGCATCTTTCTCGCCTACTCCTCTCCTGACCTAGCAGAACAGCTTCGACAGCTAATCAGCAAACCAGTACTTGATGTACTTACTGTTGGATAATGTCTCAAAGGTAGCTTTTCAGGCACTTCAGAAGTGATTGGTATAACTGTTGCTCATGTAGTTTCCTTTTTTTTTTACCCTATAATTACATCTAACTAATCTGGCTTTAAAATTCTAGAGCTTTTCAAATGCAGAAACAATATAATGTCACACTCAGAGAAAGAAATATAATCTAGTAAATGCTGAAACCTTGCAAAGCTGGACAAACAGCTTGGAGTTGCAGAGGAGTGGAGAGATGGTATGTATTCTTACATGAACCAGAAAATACAGCTTCATGCAGTCACTGTAAATTGCATATGTATAAAATATATAGGGTCCTTCTGAACTATAATTGAGGAAATTGAAATACAGAAATGTAAGTACTGTCTCTCGTTGCTGCAAATCAGAATATTATTCAGGAAAGAGAATTGAACCAACAAATCCAGCATTTTTTTTCTCACTCAGTCACTGTGATAAATTCCATATTTTCTAGATAGTCTTAGTAAGCTAATTCTACCATTTTTGTAGTACTCTCAGATACTGATCTCAACAAGATTTCAATATGTTCCTCATTAACTTTTTATTTTTCCCTCTGGAAAGACCACCTATCAAAAAAACCAGTATGGCTGAGAATCACAAAGGAAGGAGCTTTGAGAAGGACTGCAGATGTTCATAGTGTGGTCTTTGAATGACTTGCCAGGTCTTGAATTGTTTCTGGAATGTGGTTAGATTCTAGGGCGACATTTAAAATAATAACATTGGTAAATGTATTTCCTTCCATGGCAATGCTCATATCTAACAGAGCTCAAGACTGAGAGACAGAATTCTTTCTACAATGAACAGGTTTTAGTATGAGAGAACATTCCTGAAAGAACAGAAAGAACAAAAAACAATAGACCATAACCGGATTCTTTCAAGGATTCTGTGTTTTCCTTAATGGAAAGCTAAAAGAGGAAGGGTCATAAAATTGTTAAACCCTTTCTTAACACAGTTCTTACAACTTCTAGTTGAGCTTATTATATTTTTGCTTAGTATCCCACTAAGCCTAGTAATTAGGGGGAGCAAGACAATAAAATTTCTATCACCTCAAAATCCTTTCTTAAATATATGAAAAGAAGATAAAAGCCCATATTATACATTAAAATTTTGATTGTAAATATCATTATGTGCAATTTGAATGTTCACACAACGCCTTTAATTTGTGTGTTTATTTTTCCTGTACTGAGCATATACTCAGGGCAGGAGGGGGAGTGGGGTCTTTATCAACAATAATACACGTGGATGTTGTAGTTCTTCCCTACAAATTACTTGGAATGAAAAAACTTGTCATGTTAGGGAAAAATAACCAATGTGAATTGGTTATTTCTATGTGCTTTCCCTGAGATACATCCTGGATGACATTTTAGTGGTGCTCATATCACCTAATGCCAAGAATTCACCATCTTGTGAGAAAAATGTAGAAAGGATTGATTATTTTACAACATTTTTATCTCATAAACGAGCAAATATGTAGAAAAGTTGTAGACACAGATGCCTGAGCTCAAGAAAAATATTATAAAAACTTCAATCTAGTTTTTAGAGGAAAATATATATTATACCAAGAAGGAAAAACAATAAAACAAACAAAACAAACTACATACACCTTTTTGGGGGTCTAACAGATGTGGTATTGTAAATGTTCAATTGTCAATTGCACTCCTGTCTATTCCAATGTAATACCCTGGGGACTCATTTTCTGCCTAATATCATTTGTCATTGAGCATTTTAGCTCCGAGGTTCAAGACAAATTTAGATATAAATGCTCATACTGGAACAATGAGGGTTGTACACACTCTTTGCAAAGCAGCTTAATGATCAGACCAGTCATTCTTTAAGTAGGAGAACTGAGTTCTCACTCTTAATTACAGTCCACAGCTTTCCCATCCCAGAAAAATTCCTTACTGGAAGATAAAAAATTGGCAACTGGTAGAATAATTTTCAATTAAAATTACAGGATTACCAAAATCAACAACATTGTGAAACCATAAAAATGGGTAAATTATGTTCCCATTTCTGGTTACAGAGGTGAGGTATGATGTGTTAGGAATTCTGCTCTTAGTCTTCTATGTTTTTTGTTGGTGGGAAATTTTTCAGTTTATTCTGATTTGCAGGGGTAGCTTTTGGTGCTGTCTTTGGTGTTGTTTTTTCCTCCCATGATAATATTTTGTAAAACATAAAAAAAATCAAGTAATCAAAACCATAAAATCATTTTTGTACATACCATATCCTTATTAATTCATGCCACTTAGCAGATTTGTCACTATCACTACCTCCCTTATCGTTGTGTTGGTCAGATTTGTATGTTCTGGTTTGTTTATCCCTTGGCCAGGTAAAGTTAAAGGAGCAGACACATTGCTTCCACATGCCCTTGCTGCACTCAGCTAGTCAATATTATGAGTCACAGCTGCCTCCAGTTTTTCTTTTATTGCCAAACTGAGCAAGTAATTTTGTGGAGAAAACTTCAAAAGCTTCAGAAGCTCAAGAGCACATACATTTTTGGGTTTGTAGCAGAGATTTGGCTCCAATTTCCCAATGTACAAATACATTAATATCCAAAATGAACCTTCCAGTATGTTTAAAAGGCTATTTTTAAAGTTTTGAGCTGTCAAAATAGACGGATTCTTATTCATAAGGTGAAGCTTATAGTGACTGTTTGGTAGATAGAAGAGGAATAGGGAAGGGAGGTATCACCATTTCTACGAAGAGAAATTTATTACCAAATCTTCAGACAGATTTTTTAAGAATCCATGTTATAAATCTGACTATTGTGTACAGATGATAAAGTGTCAAGTACAGGTGATAACTCATATGGTGTCAGTATTTCAAATCCAGCAGAGCCCTTTGCCTGTATGTCTGCTATACCTACTGGTTTTCTTAGAGACCTTAGTGTCCCACAGTATTTTCAAAGACCTGAGTGCAAAAAATTACAAATTCAAATATATAATTAATCACAGGTGAAACCGTTAAATTTGCAACTGTACATGAATCTTTATGACTGAAATTTATACCCACCTTCACTATAACAGTGATTGAGGCCACTGGAGTCTGGTTCAATTCCACTGTCATCAATAAACCTTTGGAAAAACAATTGCACTTGACCTACATTGAGAGGGTAGGAGATCAAGTATAAAAACAGACATTTAAGTGAATACCATAAAATCATTCTATGGAATGACATTTAAAGACCTATGATGGGCAGCTTACTGGAATTAATTTCCTGGGAACAGAAGTAGAAATAGAATTAATTACTCAGAGGAAATAAAAAGCAGAAAAAAAGTGAAAAGTAGAAAAAATAGAACATTGACATGCTATCTTTTCTTTTCAGCATTAATTTACAGATAAGAGTCATCAAGAAACAATGTGGTGATTATGCCAAATATTGATCAAATAAAGAAAATTAATACTATTTCCTTGATGCAAATATGTTATTTTAAAGCTTTCTCTAACTAATCTTATTATTAAATGAGCTAAATTGCTAACAATAGTGTATGGGTGGGAGGACCAGTAGAATAAATAATAAGGACCACAGAGTCCTTATTATTAAAATTATTATTTATTATTTAAATAACTAATTTCAGACTGCAGAGACAGATATTAAACAAAAAAAAATATATATATAGATGTGTATATACTTTCTGATGAAGCCACAGTCTTTTGGGGATGTTCTTTTCAGTTTTGTATTTAAAACAGTAGATGTAAAATTTTGGTTGTAGACATAGAAAAGATATTTTTTATCAAAGATGAATCATCTAAGTATCTGAATACAGAATTTAATTAAATTTCTTCATAATTGGGCAGTACCTTTATTATGAAATGTCTTTTGATACACTGAACAGAAAAATAATATCTAATATGAAGAGCTCTGAAATTACAAGATCCCTAGCCCCCTCCTCTGCCTCCCATAAACTCAAGATTCTAGTCTTTCTCAATCATCTCTTTCATTAAAAACCAATAAAATAAAAATGTAAAAAGATAATCACAGCAACAATTAAACTGGGTCTTACTCGTTGATTGTGAAAATTTAATATGAATGTATAGAAAATGCAGTTCTAATCAAGAAAAATTCATTCAATTTGGTTGGCTTGCTCTTGGAATAAAGAAATAGGACCTCACAGAAAAACTGAATCTTGCATATATTGCTTGCTAGACTATTTATCACACCCCTGAAGGAATACTTGGATGTTCACTTTGTCTTTTTTATAGTTTATTAGTTGTTTTTTGGTTACTCTAAAGCTATGTTCAGGATTCAAACCCACTCTTATTCACCAACCATTTGCAGAAATAAAAGAAAGCAGTTGGTGGTTTTCTTTCTGAAAAAGCTCTTGGCCTCATTATCTCTTTATCCACAGCTTGTTTTCTCTAATTTTAAAGTATCACCTTATCTGACACTGAAAGTGCATGATTACTTTTTTATTGGTGTAAATCTATGTACATTTAGTAGATTGCAATCATTTATGATCTCTTTTATAAAAATGTGGTTTCTGCTCTCTTGTTTTTGTTTCTGATACTCAAATCAGTCATTTTTTTGTCCATCTAAAATTGAGCAGGAAAGGCAATGTGTTATTGCTAGACTTTGATATGTTTCTTAGTTTTATGTGTAGCTGCATTTTCTGTTTCTGATTGATACAAATGAACATGACCTGAAGTCAGCAATTAATGCATTAGCCAGTGATCTACAAGATAAATGTTATTCATAACATATTTTGACTTTTACAATTTTATTAATTCCATTGTCTGCATCATCTTGCATCTTGTGATCATTAAGCTGGGAGGTAAACTTCAGGCACTTATTGTGTTAGGTTTTCAACTTTGAATCCTTTCAAATTACTTTTTTCAGAATTGATTTGTAAGATAATATTTATATTCTGTCCTTTAGTGATAGAGTTTGCCATAGGAAATGACACTTTATTCCTTCTGCAGTGGTTTTAAGCACAGTGATTCCATTTCCTTTTTATAGTATCTATAGTTTGTTATCATCAACATAAATCAAATAATTTCCTACTTATATCTGTGCATATACCATAAAATTTTCTCCATTACAACTCTGATACATAACTTAGCTGGTCATATAGAATAAGACTAGGAAGCAGATTTAGTATAATGCACCCATTATCTACAAAAACCCCAAGAATCAAATAAATATGAGATAAATCTGAACATAGAGCATTCCCAAAGTTACCTGCTATGTTAGCTGCACAGCAGTTTTTAAAAAGTTTGAATTGATGTAAATTAATGTGAAATTTCCTACATTGACATAACATCTAGATTGGTTATTTACTGTTAGTCATTAAAAAGGGGAATTTATCAAAATCGATATTATTAAGAGTCTCATAACTTAGCCTTAAGATAAATCTAAAGTAAAAGTGAGTTTACTGACAGACAGAGTAAAATAAGCAGAGCAGAAAGATGTGCTACTACCTTACTGTGAGCTTGCCTAAAATACTTCTTTAGGAGTAGAACAGCGACAGGTGAAGTGCCTGGCAGCTGCAACTGTCCTCACAAGATCTAGAAGGGGTGAAATTTGAAAGGTTCTTCTCATTGTACATATTCCACTGATTCCCCCACCTGCTACTCCCATTTCTTTTATTGAAGACTAATGACATTTTTCATGTAAAAGATTGGAGTGTATGTGAAGACAGAAATTAGGCCATACTCTTGCAGTCTTATCTTATGTCTTAAGTGTTTTTTCCATTCTCTTCATTCTCTTTCCCTTGCCAGCCTAAAGCTGTAAAAAGAGAGAATCCTTAAACTCTTCTTTCATATGAGCGAGAAACGAAGATAAACTACGTGTCCTGGTTGAAAAGGCTTTCTCTTTTGAAGCTACAGGCTTCCTAGAGAATCTCAGGAATTAATTCCTCCCTCTGAACTTCCTTCAAAACTGTCACAAAAGAGGAGACAAGGTTTCTATTTTTTGTCAGAGTGGAATTCATTTTTGTTACAGTAGCTAATACAGGGCTAAGTTTTGGATGTGTGTTGAAAATAACGTTGAAAACACAAAGATGTTTTTGTTATTGCTGAGCAGCGCTTGCACAGCGCTTTCAGCTCCTTACATGACCCCACCAGCAAGGAGGCTGGGAGTGCTCAAAAAGTTGTGAGGTGACACAGATGGGAGAGCTGACCCTAGCCAGCCAAAGGGATATTCCAGACCATATGGCATCATGGCCTGCAATAAACTAGGGGGATGGTTGGCTGGGGGCTGCTTCACAGGAAATGGCTGGGCATCACTTGTCTTCTCGTTTTTATATATTTCTCTCTCTGTCTCTTATTTTCCTTCCCACTACAATATTTTAAATTATAATAATTTTCACTATTTTATTTTCTCATATTTCAATTAACAAATTGTTCTTATCTCAACCCATAAATTTTCTCACTTTTATCCTTTCAATTCTCTTCCTCTCATCCTGCTGAAGGGGAGTGAATGAGCAGCTGTGTGGTGCTTAGTTGCCAACTGGGATTAAATGATGACATGAAGGGTTTGAATATACAAGGGAAATTTATATAAAATTTAACAGGGGTTAGTTGTGTATATTAAGAATAAAAAAAATCGTGATTAACAGATTTCAATGATATGTGTAGAACTCTCAAACAGATTTAGACAGGATAGAGACTAAACTGTAGAACACCACAGGACCAGTTCTTTAACCTTATCTCCTCTGCTTCTGCACCACTTCTATCCTTCCTATCAGGAGCATGAGAAAAATATACATATGAACTATGAAATAATTTTTATGTTTGTTTTCTTCCTTCATTTTTTCAAGTATTTATTGTTGTCTGGCTTGATTTATGGATGACTTTATGAGTGTATAAACATAAATATTCATTTATACAGGATCTTTTATTTTGATCACACAGAGAATGTTTTTAGCCTCTGCAATATCTGAAAAAAACAACTAATTTGATGAACAGAATTAATTTGTCCACTTCTTAATAAAGATTACAGTCATAAGTTATGAGGTTAGTCACACCAACAGAAGTAGTTGTTAAGCTAAATTATTCAATGAGTGATGAAATACGTTTAACCACATTTCTTCCATCAAGAAAATAGTATCTAGCCATTACCCTTATGTCTCTTCAGAAACAGAAGATGCTTATATGCAATTCAAAACATGAATTATGTAGACAGTTTTCCAGCATTTTTCTGTAAATAAAATTGGCATTTAGAAAGCAAGAGGGAAAGAAGAGAGTGTAGCATTTTTATAAGAATTAATTTTTTTAACAGCAAATTTCAGACTTACAGTCTCTTCTCCACAAACTGGCAACAGTATTATAAATACTGATCTTTATTTCAGGTCCTTCAGGCTGCAGCTGATGAAAATAAAGAAAAAAATGGTGTTTCTAAAAACAGCTGCTTATATAGTTTACCTCTCTCTTTTTCTGCTGCATACAGTGTTATTGAAGAAAAATATTTTGGTGTTTAAAGATATACGACTGGTTATCACATGAAAGCTATATAAGCTGTTTAAAGCTTATATCATATTTATAAGTTATATAAAGCTATATAATAGCTATGGTTGTCACATGAAAGCTAAGAATATGTCATAATAAAATCATAGAATGGCTTGAGTTGGAAAGGACCTTAAAAATCATCCAGTTCCAAGTCCCTTTCCATGTGCAGGGACACCTTTCACTGCACCAAGTTGCTCATAGTCCCATCCAAACTGGCCTTGAACACTGCCAGGAATGGGGAAATCACACCTTTTCTGGACAATCTGCGACAGTGCAGTAAATAACTTCTTCCTAATACCTAATCTAAATCTACTCTTTCATTTATAGCCATTCACCACACTAAATGCTGTTGTAAAACATCTCTGTCCACCTTTCTTCAGGTGCAAGATGGAGCAGGAGGAGTGTCAGTATCGAATTGGCATGATTTGTGAATATATCAAAGTCCTTAGAAATTAAAAAAACTAAGTATGCAAGTATGCAGGTAATACTAAGGATAAACAACCAAGGACTTCAAATAGACTGATCTTTTTTTACTTCTTATCACAGAATCAAAGAATACTCTGATTCGGAAGGGATCCACAAGGATCACTCAACCCAACTTCTGGCCCAAAACACACTTCTTATCCCTCTACTCTTCCACATTGATTTCTCCAAAGTCCCATTTGATTCCCACTTTCCCTGCCTCTACTTCCTCACCTAAACATTGTAAATAAGTAAACCTGCCCCAGCCTTGAAGGGTGATGGTCGTTCCCCCCGGGCCCACAGGGATGAGAGTCTCCAGGAATAGCTCTGGGAGGGTCAGACCAGCAGCTTGTATTTCCAACAGAGGTGTTACTTCCCCACCTGTCATTTCTCCCCCGTGTCTTGTCATTTCTCCCCTTTCTTGTATTGGTAGAAATAAGTGTTTAATTAGGTAAACTAGTTGTCACCAACATATATAAACAGTTGCTCTGTTTCATTGCTTCATCAAAGTTTGATGAAAAGTTGTCACAGGTAAGAGCTTTACAATGTTCCCTTCAGTCCAATAATTACTGGGAGGTTTGCTTGTTTAGACCAAAATTTAACTTTCTTTATATGTGTCCTTGAGTTCCTCCTTTTCCAAGCAGACAACAGTCTCTTTGACATGAATCAAGCCAAGCAGTAGAAGGTCTGCTGTGCTGGTTAGGTATAGGAGCTGAGTATAACACTAGGATTAATAAGTAATCAACAGCTTTTAAAAGTACAATTTCAACAGGCAAGAAATATACACCCTTTAAAAATCTGGAATGGTATTGTCAGCTTACACAACTTTAATTGCATCAGAGGACTGACTGTAAGTATGTTAAATAGTGTAGCCCAGAGGGGAAGCCACAGGAAGAACAGCTGAGGTCACTTACCTTGTTTAGTCTGGGGGAGGCTGAAGGGAGACCTCATTGCAGACTCCAACTTCCTCATGAGAGGAAGAGGAGGGACAGACACTGATCCCTTCTCTCCTGGCCAGTGACAGGACTCAGGGAAACAACATACAGCTGAGTCAGGTAAGGTTAATTTAGATATTATGAAAAAGTTCTTCCCCCAGAGGGTTGTTGGGCACTGGAATAGGTTCCCCAGGGCAGAGGTCACAGCACCACCCTGACAGTTTAAGAAGCCTTTGGAAAATGCTCTTGGGTACATGGTGTGATTCTTGGGTCAGTCCTGTGCAGGACAAGGACTTGGATGATTCTTGTGGGTTCTTCCAGCTCAGGATATTCTATGATTCTATGATAACTATAATTTCAACACTGAGAATGAAATTTGTAAGAGATCCTTTTCTGACTTCTGAAATACTTTAAATATCCTGTCTAGTGAAATCTAGTCCACATTAATGGTGTACTAAATTACCTGAATGAGCAAAAAAACAAAGCAGAGACTGACACATGTGCAAAGCCATATTCTCAGGCACCAGATGTTCTTACTACACAAGTTGTTGTCATTAAAATGAAAAACACATGCTCCTTGCTTGTGACTTTCCATCACTTATGCCAGGCTTCTGATAACAGGCTTTTTCCAGGCAGTGGCTCCAGCTGTGTTGCTTCATTTCTATGCATGGGTTGAGCACATGAACTCAGACTCTGCAGAGGAGCCAATGTGTATGAGTCCTGTGCTCTGCTTTGTTTAGGATTTACCCTGCCAGGTCTTGCTTCTTGCACAGAACAGACATATTCTAGCATTATTTTTCTTTATGGATTTTTTTTCATTTCTTATGTTGTTTCTTTTTAATACTTGACATATCTAATTACTGAAGGAATGCATTAATTTCATAGGAAAAATGTTTCATAGAAAATGCTTCTGTTCATGTAAGAGCTCCTAAAGGAAAAAATCTACAGCCAATTATGATATGCAGACATACCAAATAACAGTAACAAAAATCTCCCAATCTCCCTACCAGCTAGTTTGCTAATACTGACAGAAAAATACATAATTTTTCTTAACCCTTGATATTGATATTTCTATCACTTTTAATTAAACTGATTTCTCATATTTTGTTGTTCAGTTGATCAACAAATTTTGCTGCGCTTCAAAATAATGCAACTGGAGTGCAAACTGAATGCAAGAACTGATCTATAACTTACAAATCTCAATTTCCTAAGCAAATAGTGAAGCCAGCATCTAGTAAAATTCAGATTAATAAAATGACAAAGAGAATTTTTATAACAAAACAGGAAAATAAAAATAGGGTTGAAACCTTAGTCATCCAAAATTAATGATGGTGTTTGGCTGTAGCATCCTTGCTTATGGAACTATCAAAAAAATTGCTAATTTTTGCTTCTATTACAATCAAGATACTAATGAGCTTGCCTTTTAAAAAAATTTGATTGCTCTAAATTGCAGACATTGCAACATAGCAAGAATTATACTAAATAGAAAATTCCAATCAGTTCCATATTTCAGTGACCAAATCTGCAACAAAAAAAAAAAAAAAAAAAAAAAAAAAAAAAAAAAAAAAAAAAAAATCAAAGGCTAATATTATCAGTAACAATTTTGAAAATTTTCCCAACTGACATGATGAGTTGTCCCCATCCAGTATCTAAACATCCACACAGTGTGTCTCATTCTCCTCTTCTTAAAGTAGGATGGAAGAGAGAAGTAAAGCAATATCTGAAAAATCAGCACGGAGACAGTTTAGAAAGTGAAGGGTAGAGGAAAATAACACGTGATACAAAGCCAATCATTCACCACTTTTCACAAGCAAACTGATGCCCAGCTGCCTTGGAGGACCGTGCCACTGCTTTTTAATCTACTACTAGGGGTCAGTTTTGGGTCAGCTGTGCCATTCATGTTCCCCCATAATTTCTTGCTCACTTTCACACTAGTTCTGGAGCAGGACAAACTGGGGGGAAAAACAGAACTCCCCCCCCCAAAACAAGAAAAACAAAGAAAAAAACAAATAAAAACTACATAAAATACCCAAAATAAACAAAGCAAAAATTCCAAACAAACAAAAAACAAAACAAAAATTAAAAAAAAGATTAAAATCAAAACCACAAAAAACACACACAAAAAAAGGAAAAAGGGTAAATTTGTAATTTACAAAGCCTTGGTCTGTTCTAAGCATTATTTAGCAGTACCAAAACACTAAAGTCTTACCCACTCTTTTTACCAGCAACCCAAAATACTGCATCATATGGGCTGCTATGAAGAAAGCTAGCACCATCCCAACAAGAGCCAGTACAAGTGATTTACTTCCCAGTCAAAAAATAACCTAGTTTTGATGATCAATACATGGTTTCTCAAACTGATTGATTTTTTTAAAATTTTTTTTATTCCTACAAGCAAAATGGCTAACATCAATTTCTGCCATGTAGCAAGAATGAGCTACTTTTGTTGGACTGCAGGATGTTCTATTCACAACATCTCCCAGAGTACGTCATGGAAACGCATCAGTTGCTAATTGAATTAGAAAGCCTTCTCCAAATTCTCTCTGTTCTTCTATCAGCAACAGAAGATGACAAACTGTGCCCATATTTTTGGGCATGGCAGTGAGAAGTAATGATAACGGGGTAAGAGAAGATAATCAGATGGTTACCTAATGTCATAAGCATTTCAACAGCAGCAATTAAAATTACTGAGACATATGACATTTGTAGAATATTTTGAAATTCAGAAATTATGTCACATGAAACTGCTGACTGTATAAAATGAAAAAAACCAAGTAGGCTGTTACACAGAGATTTATTTCTTGGTCTTCCTTTGTATAAACCAAAGTTACATCCCTAGCCCTAAACTCTGGCACATACATCCACTTTTTCTCAGAACTACCATTCTCAGGCTTTAGCTCTCAGAACTGTGTAATTCAGATCTTGCTACTGTAACTGCTAATAGAGATGAGACTCTTGGAGGATGGTCCTGCTCAGCATGCCTGAGACAGGATAATACCCTCACGGGTGTGCTGCAACTGCATGTTAGGAGTGTGTTTGAAGGAAAAGCCATAGAAGCAGCACTGAGGAGTGATAGGTAGTCCCAACTGATCTGATATTTCACAAGAACATGAAGACTTAGCTTCCCTGAAAAGATCAATATGACTGACTAGGAGCACTAGAAGTGAAGACTTGAAGGTAATCTACAATCAACAGTTACAGCAAATACTACAACTCTCAGAAATAAGAATAGTTTACTCAGCACTGTTTAGCTTCTGAGGTTGTAAGCAGTTCAAAATAGACTCAGCAAAAAAAAGCTAACCAAACCAAAATGCTTAACAACTCATATAAAAAACTAATCTGTTTCTTCTTCAATTGAGGATTTCATATGATTCAGTTAAGTGAAAAATAAGACTTTAGTTGTTTTGTTTTAATTGCCAATTTTGCATTATGGCTGATTTTATTGTTAATAAGATTATAGAAAATAAAGTGGATCCTCAGAAAGAACAGAGTTATTGGTGTTCTTTCTGTTTATGAGCATTGTTTCCTGCTTATTTTGCTTCTGACATCCAGAAGGAGCTCTGCTAATTTTGCTTCTGACATCTAGAAGGAGCTTATTTAAAGGTTAATACTGATTTAATAGTTGACATTAAATTTCTAGAGTTAAAATATTTTGAACTCGCCTATCATATGGTAAGCAAATTCTATTTGTTTGTTATATGTAATATATTTTAAGAAAAAATAAATATGTTTTCCGTATTAAAATTATGACATATTTTCAAATATTAAATATTTCAAATATAAAACAAGTAAAGCCAAATAAAAACGAAGTAAGGATTCCTGGAGCTCTTCCACTGCCATTTTTATATATCCCTCATGTGCTCTGTTGGAGTTCTGATTATGAGTTGTCGGAGAAGAAAAATATATCTTCTCAGTAACCCACTGATGAAAAGCAAAGTTTTTTTCTTTTATATTCATAAAAATTCATATTTTTATGAATTTGGGTTTGTTTGTTTGTTTTTGGTTTTTTTTTGCTTTAACTGCAGAGAATGTTGTCTCCTCTGATTCTTCTTCATTCTCCCTCACAGGAAGAAGCTACTCCCCCCTTGCTAACCAAGTTAATCTCTTTTTCCACTGTTTCTTCTTGACTACAGGAGAACTGATTCTCAATTCTCTGGTTAAACCAGAGTGTTCATTTGTATGCCCTTAGATGCAGGGAGCCTCTTGCCCAGTTGAAGGTGCAGAACCCAGGCTTAGCAGGTGTAGTGTATGCTTTAACACAGTGCTAGAATTTCTGTTTCTTTGATGTGGGTAAGGCATCCTTTCTTCATATGGTTTTCCATTTCAACAGATTATCACACAGGTTTTGCCACAAAGCCCCAGACCTTCAGAGGGGAAAAACACTATAAACACCTCTCTAAACTCCTCCTCACACCTTGCCACCCTGTCTGTCTAGGGCAGGTTCCTATGTAGCATCATCAAGGGTTGGCTAAACACAAAACCAAATTCGTAAAACACACCAATACAAGCATTCTGGCTACTCAGGAAAATTCAAGAACTGAAGGGTGATTGCAACAAGGCAGGAAACACATATCCCAGAGGAGGAGAATGGAGAAGAGCCATTGTTATATTCCCCTGTTAATTGACTTCTGAAGGGAAAGAGGAGAAAATTCTAAGTTAAATCTCCACAAGTTCTTTCCTGGATTACTGAGATGGCAGCAGAGCACAGCCCAAACATCACATTAGGTAAAAGACCTAATACTGTTTCTACCACAGTATTTGCCAGGCAAAATGATAAAAATCCAGAACAAATAGAAAAAGCTGAACACAGATAGGTTGGAGGAAAGCAAGAGAGAGCGCACACCACAGAGCAGATGAAGGAAAAAAGGAATCGGTATCAAAAGCTATCAAGTCAACACTGTGACAAGCAACAGCAAGCAGCTACCTGCCAACTACCTGCTGAACTGCTACAGCAACTATGAATGAAGACTAGTGTATTCCAATCAAATCTAAATTATCAAAAAATTCCCAAGATCCATGTTGGCCTCTAAACAGGGCTTTGGTGGCTTGACCCCAGCCGAAAACAGAGCACTCACAGAAACACTCACTCCCTGTCCTCCCCAGCAAGATGGGGGAGTGAAGCAGAAGAGCAAAACCTGCAATTTCACTGCCAGAGATAAAGAACATTTAACAGGCAAGGAAGAAGAGAAAAAAAAAAACAAATGAAACCAAAGAAAGTTAAAATGTGCGCAAAACAACACTCTCCAAAAACAAGCAATTTAATTGTAGCTGCTCACCTCCCTCCACAAGGAGGTCAATGCCCAGAATGTCTCTGAGCAACAGCTGTTTTGTAAATTATACCTCCCCAATTTTATTGCTGAAAAATATGTTCCATGCTCTGAAATAATTTTCTTTTCACTGTTTGTCTACTTTCACTATTATGTTGAGTCCTAACCTCTTGCCCATATCCTCACTGTTGCTCACAGTAGCAGCAGAATGAAAAGCTTGATACCATGAAAGCAAAGTCCAGCAATAAATACAACATAGATCTGTTATCATCAGTACTTTAGTCAAAAATCTAAATCTAAACCACAGCTCTTTCTGGGCTGTTGGGAAGAAAAACTCCATCCCTGTCAGACCCAAGCATGCCTAGTTAGATATATTAAAATTTGCTTTATTTGCATCTAGATGAAGGGAGATTTCATTTATATTTAAGAATGTATGAAAATGTATTCTGAGCTACCTATCATAATCTCTCTATTATCAGTTGATGTCATTAACATTTTTCACTTTGCTGATAAGCACAAAAGTTTGGGGAGGCTTGCAAATCTCTTTGGGGAGAGACATGATCTAGAGAGAAAAGATATCACCTATTTAGATATTCTTGTCTGTGAGGTAGCTTGTATCATCCTGTTTTTTTGCAGCACTAAGCATGAGTATTACTACATAAACTACATTTCCATATACAGTTTTGTTATACAGTTATATATATAGTGTTATGTATATGGTTATATGCATTTTATGCATATATTAATTTTACATAGAATTTTTAAAAGATCTTAAAGTTTCAAAAAATGGAAAAGCTATTTCAGTAAATATGAGAAAGTTATTGTTGTGTTGCTTAGGACGTAGTCCATTAAATTTTCTGGGTGATGATTGAACTGTATGCTCTATTTTCTGACTTGATTGCCAGATGGTTAGTTTTATTAGGATTGACCTGTTAGCCATGGGACAATATAAGAAAAAACTTACTGTGCAGGTGTAATTACAGCCAGAGAAGAATGAGGTAAGAACGTGTCAGAGGAACAATTCTGCAGACACCAAGGTCTGCAGAAGGGGGGAAAGATTCTGCAAGCACCTGAGCTGTTTCCTTTGCAACAATGATGCAGCCCATGGGGAAGCAGCTGTACCCCTGAAACCCATGGAGATCCATGGGGATCCAGAGATCCACCACTGAAGCAAGTGGGTGCTCAAAAGAGAGCTGTGAGCCCATGAGAAATCTGCTCTGTGCTGGAGCAGATTACTGGCAGGGACCTGTGGACTCATTTAGAGAGGAGCCCACACTGGAATGGGTTTCTGGTAGGACCTGTGACCCTGTGGGTGACCCACTTTGGAGCAGGCTGTGCCTGAAGGACTGCAGCCCATGGAAGAGTGACCCATGCTGCAGCAGTTTGCAGCTTAGATCCACATCGGAGCAGTTTGTGGAGAGCATTCTCCTGTGGGAGGGACCCCACGGTGCAGTAGGGGAAGGACTCCTTTTCCTGTGCAGCAAGAGAAAAAATATGACCATAACCCCCATTCCCTGTCTCATTGCTGAGGGGAATGAAGGCAGAGCCTGGGAAGGAGAAAGAGGTGTTTTTAAATGTGGTCTTTTAGGATAACCTGAATGAAACAGACTTTAGTTCAAGGCAACTTAGTAATGCAGTAATAGTGCTCACTAAGGGGAAGTAATGCAATAATGAGAATTAGTGACGTACTGAAGCATACAAGATGTTGTGGGTCAAGAAAAATTGTAGGCTTTTATTTCCTCCTAAAATTATTAGAGATTCTATTGAAAAGAAATCAAAGAGATATAGAAATATATATGTATATAGGAATCATGAATATATAAAATATAAACCTATGGCAATTGTATCACAGCCATACTTCTTTAAAACATAGAAAATGTGTTTATATTATTTAAACAATCCTGTTTCAAATATAAGTAAATACTAGGTATTTTAAATGTAGGTTTGTTTTTTTAATCTAAACCAGCTTTAGTGCTTTTATTTAATTATCTGTTGATTATGATTTAGCATGTTCTGGCTCCACATCTGTGAGCAAGGTTAATGACACACCACAGCAGTCACTATTTAGCAAACAGCAGGTTGTTGTTACAGGGTACCACAGCCCAGAGCATCATCAGACACCTCCGCTGGGAAGGGCACAGGGCATCAGGTGCCTCTGAGGTCAGGACAGGCAGGGCATTAGCCTGTGGGAGGTGTTGGGGTCAGGCCTAGTGGGGGGAACCAGAGTCACACAGCCCCAGAATGGCTGGAGAGGGCTGTGGGCATGAGGCCAGGCTGAAGGTCAACAAGAAATCTAGTCCAGCAAAGGAAATAGGGACAGAAGGGTGGCTGTGAGGGAGCTGGACCAGATCCAGGGACTTTGCAGTGGGGATTTGAGGGCAGACAAACCCCCTACAGTGATGTTGTCCTGGTTTTGGCTGGGATAGAGGTAAATTCCCTCTTAGTAGCTGGTACAGCGTTGTGTTTTGTATTTAGGATGAGAACAAAACACACCATTTTAGGTGGGTTTGAGTAGTGTTTACCCTAAATCAAGGACATTTCAGTTTCTCATGTTCTGACAGTGTGCACATACATAAGAAGCCAGGAGAGAGCACAGCCAGGACAGCTGACCCAACCCGGACAAAGGGATATCCTATATCCCAGAATGTTGTGCTCAGCACATAAACTGGGGACATTTGGCCAGGAAATATTTTGCTGCTTTGGGCCAGGCATGGCATCAGCGAGCTGGTGGTGAGCAGTTACATTGTGCATCACTTCTCTTGGGTGATGCTTGTACTCTTTTTCATTTTCATTACTACCATTATTGTGCTATAGTTTGTTTCAGTTATAAAATTGTTTTTGTCTCAACCTTTTTTTTCCCTTGATTTTCTTCCACACTGAGGGCAGGGAGGGGGCATAGGGGAGGAGTGAATATCTCTACGGTTCTTTTGTGGCTGAATCATGACAGATGGTAAAGGCAAGCAGACCCAGCCAGGGAATTCTAGACATTGAGAAAACCAGAGAAGGATGAAACAGACTGCAAGAAGAAAAGACTGCAAAATGGTTTCAAAGGGACTGCACAACTTTGGGAATGGTTGTTGTGCTCTCTCCACACTGTTGACCGCTTCCCAGCAAAGAGGGAAGGAAGGATGAAGGTGAGTGATGGGGGGAATTCAGCACCCTTTGCTCAGTGGAAATTACCACTGTCAACATGAAGACCCAAGGGCCATCAAAGAGAATGAGCACAACCCTGCTGCAGAGGGGCAGGTGCAATAAAGACTTCTGTTTAACACTTTTTAGTGTATTGTACAAAAGTTTTTCCTGTATTAATTTAAACTAAAGGTGTTACTGCCACTAGACTAATGGTCACTCTTTGATCCATTTCAATTTGGTAACTTAGAATTTCATTAGGCAAACAATATTTACCTTGTTCTAGACATGAATTCTATTTTCTCTCTATATAATTTTGACTGCAACAGTACAGGTGATAAATACAACTGTTGCTACTTAATATCTAATAGAAAACAACTATTGATACATTAAAATATACATAAAATAATTATTACATATTATTACATATACTAAAATATATAAATCAATTAAATAGATGAAGGTAAGATATTGAAAAGGCTATTCTCTCTTTCAGAAACAGTAATTAAAGAATCAGTTTTAAGTTTTGTAGTTATTTCAGAATAGCCCTACAGTACTAACAGATTTACCAAAAAATCTAGAAAACAAAATTTTCAAGTTGAACATCAATAGAATTTATCGTAAACTGTTAGAAAATGCGTAATCCCCTTAGAAATTTCCATTTCTCAACCATCCTCTATTTCAAGCCAACCTTTTAATTTATATTTCAGTATTTATGTTAGAAATGAATAGCATATGACTTATTTCGTAAATAATGTCATAATTAAATAGCTACAACATAATCTCCAAAAATGATTTAGTGTATAGTGACAATGAGTTATGCAATGTTTACAATTGTGAACAAATAATTTTTATTATCTAAGTTCTACAGAAGGATATTATCATGCAAGAACAACCTTGGGTGTTGTAATCTGCCATCTGCTTTAAAAATGTGCAAGTAGAAAACTATAATGAAGAATGATTTGAAGACAAATAGGTGAGTTGTATGACATGGTTTTTTCTTATAAAAAACCCATGCACAGAAAAATATTTGAAGCTTACTTATGTCCGATTTTAAAATGGATGGATATAAAACATCACATTTTTTTACAGAGATATGACTACATGCTACACTGGATGGCTATTTGATATTTTCTGAGGTAAGGTCTGTGCTTCAAACACTGGTGGTGTTGTCAATAAAGAAGATGGCACATCCAAGTTATCTCTGTACAAGTTACGTATCTATTTCAGTAATAAAGTGAAAGTAACCATGACATCTCCTGCCATTTCAACAAACAGTGCCTGATAATGACTAATTTAACATAAACCATCTTAAAATCATTTAAAACTTTTGCTTTTGTGGGGGAAATTTAACTTTTCTTCTGATTTGAGTTTTTTCCTTGCATTACATCTTCATCTAATTTCTACCACTTGCAAATTTGTGTTTTATTATTGCAAACCTTCTGTCATTTAAAATGTTAGTAATGTTAGTAACTGCAAACTCTTAGTAATGTGAAATGTGGTATACACACACTCTTATAATCTTAATCATTCTATATTCATGGGATTCTGACCAAAAAAGTAGTTTTAAATCCTCCTGATAGAAAAAGCTTTTTGAAACTTGTGTCAAGTTCTTTTTTGCTGGCTGTATGGTTTATTTTAAGATTGATTTTTGAATTGTACTATCTACCTTGCAGAACACTTGCAGGAGTTGATCTATATTGCTAATGAATGTACAGATGTATCTATACTTAGTAAACTGAAAATTTAGTGTGGCTGTGTTAAAGACAGAAAATCAGATTTTCTTTCAAATTTTCAATATTGTTGGTGCTTAGTTCTTAATCATTATTAAACATTGCAATTACATATTCAAAGAATTATTAATGATGAAAAATATACTATTTTTTTATTATCAGTATACAATACCATGGAAATGACATTGGTTTAGCAGAGTTGGGTATGATCCTTGACAGTTCCTAGACCCAGGGGTTAAGGTTGTCAGACTTGAGAACTGGGCAACAAAGAGATGCAAAGTAAAGACTTCCTCCTTTCCTCCCTGTTTCATTTTTTCACTGCCAGTACCCAAAACAAAACCAGGTTATTTCATACGCAATTAATATCTTTTGAGGGCCAAAACTTGGTCTGGTTTTCCTTGTCTTGTAAAAGTATTATGTTTTACTAGATGCTCTTTGAGTCTTCTCTGCAGGATCATTTGGCATTTACCAGATATCTCTGCTCCTTTTTCTATATCTTATCGATGTTGCACTTTTTTACTTGACCTCTTGTACTTTATTTTAAATTCATAGTGGAGATTTCCTTCTCTCTCATTTGAATAACATATTGTTTATGCTTTTTTTCTTCCTTTATTTTGGCTCTGCTTGGCTTCACTTTTAGATGTTCTGTTAATATTGCTGAAATGCTTTTTCTTCTCATTATTTTCCAGTTACTCAGGTTGTGTAGATAAGTGCAATTACAATATTATTAAGTGAACTGATGCAACCTCAGAGTGCTTGTACAGGTTTTGTTTTTGTTTTTTTCTTTCCCAGTTATTTCCCTTATTACAAACAAAAGTGACTACCAATACCATCACAGTCATAATACATTTTAATATTGTGTTGCTGAAATAATTGTGGGAACAGGCATTATCTGAGTAGTTGATTTACACGTAGTTTAAGAAATTAATCACAGTTTAGATTTACCTCTTAGAAGAAACTAGATGATGTGTACAGGAAACATCTTACAAACCCCTGCCTAGGGTGCAAATGTTTCTTATACTTTCTTGGATACCAAATTCACCCTTCTGAACCTAGCTGTAGTGTAGTTGTCAGCCAGAATGACTATTTTGCATTAAGTTATTGATGCATATAGTGGGTAATCCAGGTTTACATCTCTGTATGATGGATACCATGTGACCCCTACTTAATCTCAGTGTATCTAATCAAAATTATATTTAATAATGCAGGTATGGTTATTGCACAGTTACTCAGTGTACCTAAATATAAATATGTATTCAACCAAAAACACACAGAGAGATTATTACATTGTGTACTTGAATACTTACATGAATCTGCTCAGAAACTGTACCTTTCATAGTGAGATGATATCTAAGTGTATTCTCCAAGGGACTCTTCAAAGATGAATCCTCATTCTAGGACTGATTGCTGTTACAGAGGATTCTGAACAGGGAGCCAAACCCTGTAGCTGGAGAACCTCTCCATGGGTACACCTATACAACAGTGTTTTGCCTAATATTGTACTGTCTCATGGTTTTCATCACCAGAAGGGATACAAGATTTATCATCTTTCTGTTTTGTTTTCTTGTCTATTTTTTTCTCTAACTCATGTTTGCGCCCTTCTTCTTGGAATCAAGAACGAACAGGCACCTTGCCAGTGCACAAGAGCCTACACTGCAGAAAAAACACATTCAATAGTCACAGCTATATGTGGAAGTTCCACAATTCAGATCAAACTATCAGAAATAAAAAGAACACTATGTTTTGTAGACACAGACCAAACTCTCTAAGTGTTCAAAGTAGGTGTAATTTCTCAGGGACTCTGAGTATCCTTCTGAAATACTGAGGTGCTGGTCAATGGCTCTTTGACTCACTGGAGCAAAAGGAGACTACTTTCTGTAACATGACATAAGGTTACAGAAACCTATAGTACTGTTTCTGTGGATTATTAAATATATAGCAGAAGTGGCATAACACGAAATTTGGTGAGAAAAAAAGAACCACAGATAAAGATTTTTGCAAAATAAAAAGAGGAAGAAATAATGATTGCCTAGAGGTGCCATGGAAAAGACATGGAAACTTTTATTGGTCTGCAACATTTTCTTCCATGGAAATATATTAAAGTTAACTCCAATTTCTATTAGTATGGTAAAAATGCTTTAAAGAGAACTTTTACTCAAGCTTGATTTCACAAAATATATTATAAAGAGGTTCTTTTGTGTTGAACTACTTTTAGACATAATGGCTATCCAGGTCACTGTTAAATCCCAACAATTCTTTCACAGAACCGCCCCCATTCATCAGAAAATTTTAAACTCAAGTGTTTTGAGAAATATCTAGACCTTGTATCATGGCTGTCTGCACCACCAGTTGTTCATGTAGCCCAGTTTAAAGCACAAATCCAAATCCTTACTAATATATTATCTATGTATCTGACATTAGAGTAGAAAAGAGGCTTGAAATCAGATGTGCTGTTGTCTAGGAAGGAAAATTAGTTCAGTAGAACGAACACAAAATATTGAGTCTTTTCAGATACATGCTTTTTTCTTGGTTTTGTTTGTTAGTTTTTAACCAAGCAGTGAATTTAAATGGTCTCTTGCCTATACTACTGAACTTTGTAAAACTGAAATTGCTTTCACAGCTCTCCTGGATTTCTGTGGACAAAAATTGAGTTTATAATTACTCTGTTGATGTCTCTGTTGATGAAACTGAGATATCTTGGAAATTTTTTATAGTATTTTGAAACTATTTTATTCATATAAAGTGAAAAACATTATAAAATGTCAAGGAAAATTCACTTGAATAATATAAGTGAACACAGAAATGAATAGTTTTGCAATATATTGCTATAGCAACAAAGCAAAATACTTTATTCCTTAACTTACTGTGAAAGGTGTTTGATATGTGATGATAGCACAAAGAGTACATGTGGTGTATAGAGATCTCATTCATTCAAAACTTACCAACATAATAAAGAAAAGTGTAATTTAACCAATATAATAGGGATTTTTTTATGATAGGCACAAATCTCTGGTAAGGAACAACCAAAACATTTTTGTCTAAATCTTGACAGTTATTGACTCTTATGGAAAGAAAGGATGTCTTCATCTCACAGAAAGTTAAAAGTGCCTTTGTCAGGTTAAATGATTCTATTTATTTGTTGGCTTATCTTTCATTTTAATTGTTAAAAAAATAATCATACCTTTGATATCACAGAGAAATAGCTTTTTCAGTAATAAACTTAATTTATGTTAACTTTCCAGGAATAACTTAGAACTTATATTTTTAGCAGCAATTTCTCAAGTTAATTGCTCAAGTTCAGCCATAAAATTATGGGAAGATGTTTTTCCTGGTTTTAGTTTTACCAAGGCTTATTTCAGAAATCTTAAAAGTAGTTGCTTTTCTTGACATTAGAATTAAATTTTCTCCTGATCTTTACTCGGCAATGTTTTCCTCAAACTTTAGATTAGTCTATTGCAGTGACTTGTGAGGGTTCCTCAGGGTGAGAGAGATAGACGAGAATCCTGGTTCATGATCAGAAGGCTG
>JAWWMS010000001.1:72207009-72241652 GCA_035048045.1 Chlorospingus semifuscus | reverse complement strand
ATATCAAAATCTGAGCACCCATTGGTTTGACCACAGCATCCCAGAATTCCCACTTCTTCCTGGTCAAACCAGCACAATAGAATATTTGTTAACTGAAGCAAACTGGACATGCACAAATACCTAGACCCTTATGGGAAGCACAGGTGAGTGCTGAGGAAGGTGGGTGATGACATCGCAAGGACAACCTCAATAATATTTGATCAATCATGGTGACTGGGAGAAGTGCCTGCAGACTGAAGGAAAGGAAGTTTAACTCTTACCTTAAAGAAAGTGAAGAAGGAAGAACTGGAGAAATACAGCTCAATTAGTCCCACCTCAGTCCCTGGGAGCAGCTAACCCTGGAAATCTTTTCCAGGCACATGAATACCAAGAAAATCATTAGGAATAGTTAGCATGTATTCACCAAGGGGAAATCAGGCTTGGCTTGATGAACTTACATGATGAAATAGCTGTCCTGATAGATGAGAGAAGAGAGTGAATGGTCTACCCAAACTTCACTGAGGCCTTTGACTCCAGCTCTCATGGGATTCTCACAGACAAGCTGTTGGTGTATGGGCTGGGTGAGCAGACAGGGGGGCAGACTGAAAACTGCTTGAGTGCCTGTGCCCAGAGGATGGTGACCAGCAACATAAGGTGTAGCTGAAGGCCAGTAACCAGCACTGTACCCCAGAGGTACTGGGTAAGGTCCCTTTCATCATCTTCATCAATGGTCTGGGTGGTGGGACAGACTGTACCCCCACAAGATGACAGGTGACACAAACTGAGAGGAGTAGGTGATATGCCAGACAACTGTGCTCTGGACTGTACCCCCACAAGATGACAGGTGACACAAACTGAGAGGAGTAGGTGATACGCCAGACAACAAGGACTGCAACCTATTCTAGCGGGAAGCATCCCTTCCCAAGATGGTGGGGTTGAAACTAGATGATTCTTAAGGTCCCTTCCAACTCAAGCCTATCTGTGATTTCTAAGATTTCCATGATTACTTGGAACAAATGTAAGAAAGCAGCTCAACAAAGTGTTTTTTAAATATTTTATCAAGTTTAGTATGCTTAGAATTAAGACCCATGTAGCTTAACAAAAAAAGGAAAATAAATAAAATATATACAAAACAATATAGAAGCTGGTAACTCCCAACCTATTTGTTTCAACAGAAGTAAATTATTTTCCTCCAAATTGTGTAGTTGAGAAGTAACTGACTTCCTCCTGATTTTTGATGTTTTTGGCCAAGCTACATTAGTTTGCCCAATTCACTAGACATCAACATTGCATCTGTTATTCAAGTGTGCTGTTGTTCAACTATTCATTTTTAAATAGACACCCTAGCTAGGTATTTTCAAGCTGAGAAATACCTCAGTATTTCTCGGTAGCACATGTTACTGGCACTGTAATACAGACAGTAGCCTTCAATCAAGTTTGGTAACTTAGGTGTGCAACTTGAATCCACTTAGTGTGCATGACCACACTGACCTATGTCGTTCAGTTCTAGATTTTCCACCTGATTTAGATTAAAGAGGTAGGTATCCTAAATAATCTCAGGTACAGGTTCAAGTAAGCTAATTCATCAATACAACTCCAATTAAGTAAAGTAAAATAAGTTTCAGCGATTAATTCTTTCAGAATATAGCTGCAAGGATCTCAATTTAAACCATGACACCTAAATAGGGATTAATTTGAAATTTGAAAGTTACCATAATGGTTTAGTCAAGCTGAGCAGACTAATCCAATTGGCAGTTTTGTCTCATTCAAATACAATGACATTTCTGGTATTCAATTTATGGGGGAAAATCTTTGTTGCTATATTGCAAACTGTGAGAATGGGACACCATGAGAGGTCATAATTACTCCTTGGGTTTTTTTGCTTATTAATCTTCTCCTTTTTCACAACAGCATCTTTTTTTTTTTTTTTTTAACTCAGATACCAAATTTGGATGCCAGTATTTGTTACTCAGCATCACATAAACTTTTCTTCTGAAAGATCTTTCTTTAGAAGCTTGCTTTAATTGCCTTTTTTTCTCTTCTTTTTCTTTCTCAGTCAGTACTGCTTCACCATATGGCAGTAGGCTTTTAACTAATAAGTTGGCACTTAGAGAAGAAAGGGATGAATATTGTTTATGGTTAACTTTATATCACAGGTGCACTTCCAGATAAAAAGAGTGTGTTCAAGTGCCAGCAAGGCATAGAACATTTGATTATATTGCTTACCATCTCTGAGAAACAAACAAGGACTGAATATTCAGTCTTGACATATTTTAAACTACATTATTTTCCCTCATGTCCATGAAATGTCTTTACTATCAAAGCAAAGACAGCTTATTAGAATTCACTGAAAATCTCAAGGAGATGCTTAATCATGATAGATCAGGGTCTGTGAGTCCTGGGGAAAGGTATTTTATCAAAGCATTTAGATGAAACACCTTTTTGAAAGCTTGTTTGTAGGAAAGTAACCCATTGTTTGCTTCAGCTGGTAATTCTGCTTATGTTACAAGAATAGAAGAACTAGAATTACTTTGCGGTTACAATTTACTTGGTGGCTGTGATTATTACTTCTAAATGCCACCTTACTGTTGGAAGGTCAAGTTGGCACAGAGGGTCAGGCTAAGATGAAGGTGACTATCAGCCAATATAATCTCAGAAGTGCCCATCTGAAACTCTACATTAATATTTAGACTAGGTCATACACCTAATTGTGCAAACTTGATGGACTTAGACAACTTAATTAGAACATCCCCTGGAGGCCACTTTGGATACAAGCACATGAATAACATTAAAACCTTCTGAACACACAAAGGTGGATAATATTTGGAAAAAAAAAAAAAAAAAAAAGTAAGTTTACAAAAATCAAGGATGGAATTCAATTCCAGGTCATATACTCCTAAACTGAAGTGTCTAGATGTGGTGCCTGTTGGTTATAAGTTTATGCTATCAGGATACTCAAATTAAAACAAACCCAAATTTCATTGGTTTCATCATGGGGGTCTCATAATACTTGAAGCTCATTAGAGTAAGCCACCTGGCTGTGTGCTAGTAAAGCCCAAAGACTCTAGTCTCCTCTAAAATCTGTGTCAGACCCTTCAGGCTTACAAGAGGGCTTCAGATACTTAGCCACTAGACAGGCTTTTACACAGTTATGTTTCACCCCTATTCAATATTGTTGATGGAATCTGGAGATCTAAGTTGTCTTATGATAAGTTTAATTGTTTATATTTAAATGGAATATTATTACTGATGTTCTTCATCAGTAGCAATCCTGGTATGCTCCTGCAAAATCTTCATTAGGGAGAGCTTTACTTGTCAGTCTTAGAAATACAAATCAAATTCAGTGTATTACTTTACTCCTAGGTATTGTCTTTTGTCCCCACAACATGATATAATGATCATCCTTTGTTTATGGAGTTAAGATCTAATGGAAATGTTCCCAAACAGCCACCCCAAATCTGTGAAGCATGAGAACCCTTATTTATTAAAATAATTTCACTGAAGATTTTTCTGGTGAGTAATGTCTTTTCTCACTTAAAAATTTACTACCAGAGGAATTCGGTTTGATATTTGAAATAGTGGCATGTTTTATAGTTATTGTTTCTTTCTATGGCTATGAGAGCAAGGGTTGTTTAACATCGCTGCATTGCACAGAAGCTGAAATAAAATGTAAAGATAAGTGTATATAGATATAGAGTATTATTTGCTCTGAGCTGTAACAGCTGTGTTACAGTGTTTACTGCCACGAATTCCAGATGGAAACAATGTTGTAATTCATGAATTTTCTAGGGAAAAAGAGGCTATATGCCCTTGGAAAAAAGCTACCTATATCAATGACTGCAAAAGGAAAACTCCCCAGTTTGGTTAAATAAATCTGATTTGTTACAAGAAAGGCCCAAAATCAGCAGCTTTTTGTTGTGTTTTTTTTTTTTTTTTTTAAGCTGCATAATGAAGCAATGACTCACACCCAAAGTACTACACAGGTTTCAGACAGATAAGTTGATATAAAAGCTGGAGTAATACAAGTGAATCTAGACTGTATTTTAAAATATACTGCTGTCCACACTTTATTAAACCCTATTAACAAAGCTGATTTAATAACTGCTTAACTTAAAGCTTGTTGTAAACCTAAGCTAGTGAGGCATTGTTTTTTATCAAACCAAGCTTATGAGGGAGAGCGAATGGAAATTTATGAATATTGTTAATCTATGCTGACTTTGATTTTCAGGCAAAATGAAAACAGCTTCACAGGAAGAAGAGCTACATTTGGAAAGATTTTCCCTTTCATCCTGCGGAGGAATTTGTTACTTCCTGCGGTTTATTTTTCCTTGAAAACATGGATCTTTTGCACAGATTCAGAAAGAAATATACAAAAGTAAATATTAAAAAGGTATCACTTGAACTATCTCTGCAAAAATATCTTTCTCATTTAAACTTAAAATTTGAGACTTCTGGGCTTTTTTCATTTCATCATAAAACTGAGTTCTTAAGATGGAAACATTTTGACAGCTGATGCAAAGCCCCCCAAACCATTACTATGTATATCAGAAAGTTTTATTTTATTTCAGTACTTCTTTTCTATTATAAAATTATTGGGTCTGTGTCCCGCATTTAAATGAGCTGTCATGGTTCAGGAATGGTACTCTCCAAACCGCACTGCCACGTGTTCACTCCTGCCCTCCCCTTGCCACCTGTGGTGGGATGGAGGAGAGAACTGGAGGAACAAAAGGTAAAGGTCTCAGCTTGAGAGAACAACAATTTACAGAAACAGAAATGAGGTCAGAAAACAAACAGCAACAATTACACTATTAATAAGAAAAATGTACAAGAGAGAGGGGAGTGGTTCACACACAAAATGCTCAGAACCAGGGTTACCCTGATCTCTTCCTCCGCCACAGGAACACAACCAGAATTCCTTCTCCAGGAAAGAGACTCTGCTCCTCCCACCTCTAGCAAAGACAAAAAGTGGTATAGAATAGCCTCTGTGTCCTAGCCATTCTCCCTCCTTAGCAGATACTGCAAAAATTAGCCCTGTCCTGGCCAGAACCAAGACATAAACTTAATAAATATATTCATTTATAACTAGGAGGAATTCTTAATGCAATCAGCCCAAAGCAACTGACCAAGACAAACACTTTATATTTTTATAGTATTATTTAAGTAAATTGCATTAAATATTTTTATTATTAAAAATAACATAGACCACACACACTCAAAGAGACAAAAAGTATGTCCTCACAGGGCAATAGTAAGAAGTGGAGATGTCAAATAAATATTCTGAAAAAAGCTTTCCCTCTCAACAAGAAAAAAATAGACACTTTAGACCATGAGTCACACGGCTTGTTTAAAGTCTGCTTTAAAGAAAAGATTAAATGTAACTAAAAATACTTGTTTGTTCTCTACTGACTCTAAATAAAGACTAGATGTTGACCTTAAGAATACATGCTTACATGAGAGACATTTAAACAAATTTGTCTCCAGACTCGAGACATGTGAAAGACTCCTCCTCCACCAATCTTTTAGGATTAGTAAATTTATGTCTGGGCTTTATATGGGTTACGTTTGTTTTGGTTTGATTTGTTTGTTGCCTTGGGTATAACAAGTTTTTAGCTGAATTTATTTTCAAAATCTGAAGGAACACACAATGATTTCTTCAGGATGTAAATCAATGTCTAAGATTTATTCTGGCTACTAAAATATATTGCCTTATGTGAGTCATCCCTAGCATGTAAGAAGACTAAGCTAACTGAGGAGACAGAACAAGTATTTCCAAATCTAAGCAATTTCAAGGGCTCTCAAAAAACCCCCAAACACAGAAGCTGAAAAACTTTGAAAACATTTCAATGTCTGAGAAGCTCAAGTCTAAACATGACAATATTGAGGAAGATTTTTGCACATTAATAAAGGAAAGATAATAAATGCTTTAGAAATTTCTGTTAATGGTACAAAATATGATATTCTCTGACAGAATTTTTCTCTCCTTATTAGTCATGCTGAGAAAACATAGAATTTATATTAAAATGGTATTAATTGTCATGAAAATTGGAAGAAGAAAATTTTAAAAGTGCATTTTCAATAGGTTTGTTTTGTCTACAACTGACTACAAAAGCATTCATTTTTGACAGGTGGTATTGTGAAACAGAGGTAGAGCTGCTATTTATAGCATGAAAAAAAGTCTTGAAATATACATGCAGACTTGTCCTAGGAAAATAGAAGATAAGAGAAACCATTTTTTTTCCTACAAACCATAAAGGTATAGACTTAAGAATTCCCAATTAAGTATGGAAAGGAAATTTTGCATGTATAACAACCTCTGATTTGAAAGTCAGTTTGAGCAACTGCATTGGCAGATGAACTTTTCCTGTGAGAAATTGCAATAATTAGGCTACAAAAATAACTTTTGAAGAGGCAGTACTTATATAAATAGTATTATGCAGGATGAGAGTACAGAAATAAGACTTTGGATATATGCATGTACACGGTGAGAACTATAAAAATATTGTTGTCTGAGATTCATTGCTGATAATTTGTTGAAGAAAGCCCAGGCTAGTAAAATGTAAATGTAAAAAACTCTTAAAGCATGGTTCACACTTACATTTGACTTGCTCAGTGTTTTATTCTAAGTATATAGGATTTTGGCAGCAACAATACATGTAGAATATTTTTGGGTGTTGGCACAGTATAATCAACTGTTCAATGCATTATATTAATGAAACATTTAAATTCTGACTCAACCTTGTAAAACTGAAAAAGTTTAGGAACTGAGACTTTTTGCTCCTGCTTACATATTTTATGAATCTACCCATTATCTATTGCTATGAAATGAAATGGATTTCTATGAGGAATGAAGTATTTTCCCTTGCAGAAGAATCTTATGGCACTGTGGTTCACAGATTGTATGACTGTATGCTTTCTTCTTAGTAACATGGAAGTAAGGCTACAAAGAATATTATAGTGAGGGTCCTTACAATAGAAGCAAGGGTATCTTTTACAAGTGAAAAATGAACATTATAGCCTGGAGGAATCCAACACGTCAGCCAAGTCTAATGTCCACTTCAGCAGTCAGCAGGCATTCAGCTGAATACAAAGAACAATTTCTCAGCTTGAATTTCGTGAAGAAATACTGCAAATTCATCACAGAACAGATATTTAGCGTACCAAGCATATGGACAATTAAAATATCTTGAATGCACAGACCCAGGTCAAAACACATAATACAGAAATAAATTGAGAGAAAATAGCACTCAAAGCAATCAAATGAAAAATTCCTAATGTTCTTGCTGAATTAGTTGAATGATACAGATAAGTAAGGGATATTTTTTGTTGGCAAAAACCTTCCTATTCATTTAGAGGTGTAGAGGTTGGCTAGAGACATTAACTTAACATCCAGCACTTGATGCTGGTATTTACGCCTACACTGCTTATTCCATGGAAATGAACAGAAGGGATTGTTCTGCAGACACTGATGTGAATATTACAGTTGAAAGAATACATATTCTTGAAATTGCTGGCAGCTACATAGTGTAAGTTCAGATGCCTATTTTTTGCAAAGAAAATTTTAAAAAGGTAGTTGTGATAAACATGTATTCAATTATCCCCAAATAGACCAGTGTAATTCAAGTTGCAGCAAGATATTTTCCTGCTTGTGAGTTCTCTTTTATTTCCACTTACAGTGTTTCATGGCTTGTTTTAAAATGTTTTCCATCATTGCATTTACCAAAACAACCTAGTACATAGTGATGCAAATTGAAATTCTCAGTCTTCTGTGACTTCCATCCTTAAGATCCTTACATGAAAAATTACTTTTTTTTTTTCCAATCAGGGAGTGTAAAAAGTACTATAAGAATGTCGGTACTCAGGATGAATTGGGCTGAAAGTCCCATAAGTTATATTACATATTTTACATGATTATGCCCTCTTGGTGAACTGGGTTTTGTACTGCTGCATGACACTTCACTGTACCGTGCATTACTTGATTTTTTCTGTTTCTGAGCATCACAGAATGAAGTCCAGATGCTCAGGAAAAAAAAAAAAGAATGAAAGAGAAGAAAAAAAGGCAAAAAACCCCAAACAAAACCAAAAAACCACCCACCCCAACAAACAAAAAAAAAAAAAAAAAAAAGAAAAAGCCCCACATAAACCCCACAATCCTAAAATATCATGAAACTCTAAAGTATATTTATTTTTTGTACTATATAAAAGGAAGAGTAAAATGTGACTAAATGCTTTATATAAATCATCATAAAGTAGGTCTCTGCTATCTATCTAACCCCCATTTTTACCATATTATCTCCTCCTCAGATACTGCTGTTGCCTAGTAGGGAATCAGAAATACCATGCCCTGTGGTGATTAATTTCCCTTAATGTTAAAGAAGGAATCTGTAGACATGACTTCAGCAAAAGCTACAACTTTTTATCATGTCATTTTGCTATCATCTATCTTTGCTTCCTGGTCCTGCAAAACCCCATAAAGCCACTTTCCAGTCTCATACTATAAACCTCTATCTAGTCAGTACAGATGAAGGCTACTAATAGTCAATCTGCTTCATTTGTCCCTTCCACATTTTCATTGTGCAAATTAAAGATTTAGGATTTTTTTCCCCATTTTGCTATTGCAAACAAGAGAACTAGATTCTAGGCAGAAGATCTGCTGCCGTCTGTCAGATACAGTTGTTCTGATTTGCCACTACATTATTAATTAAATTCTTGTCAGTTCAGAAAAAAAAAATATTACAGGTAGCTACATTTAAAGAAAAGGATAAGAATTCATATTTCTTCCCATTAAAATTTCACTTTTGTTTCTAAAACACAGAGACTTGTACTGTTCTGTGCATAATTTACTTACATCTAAACCACATATTTTCAATCTTTGAAGTTTTCTATGTTACTTATACCAAAACTATGCATATACTTAGGAAGAATGGCTGGTCTAGAAACACTTCCTGATGTTTTCAACACTAGATATTTAGCTCTTAGATTTACAGCTTTCATTTATTTTCAAGACCATATGTTTGATATTATATTGACATCTATTGACAATGTGCTTTTCAGTAACACACACACACACAGAAAAAAATACATGAAGGTAATGTAATTGTTTTGTTCTAAGTAAATGAAGTAAGATCCTCTTCATCTATCAGGTCCCTCTTGCTGGGTTGCTTGAAGCAAACTCCAAATGTGAGGTTTCCTTTGCTGTCTTGGCCCCTAATTTTCACCCATAGTCTCTCAACCTGTTCATTATTATTTTTGAAAGATTATTCTGTGCAGTCAGTCCATTTTTCTACAAAAACACTCCTCTCTCTCCTTCCTTCCCTGTCTCTTCTGAATGGTTTATAGCTGCTCATTGCAGTGTTTCAGTAATTCAGTTCATTCTGGCACTTTTTCCATTGATAGCCGACAGGTCATGTTTCTAGATGGACAGTGGCTATCAACTCCTGGTTTTTAGCCATGCATTGATATAGAGTTGGGACTCATACGTCAACTTAGAGGAACATGTCCTAATTCCTTTGAAGCATTGCACTATGGTTTTTCCCCTGTTGATTCCTAGAATATCAGGAGGGCTTGGGTCTTTGTTACTCAAAACTCCACCCCCTCCTAAATCTAGCTAAAAACTCATAATTCTGGCCAGTTTGTACTTTATCCTTATTTAAAATTTTCTTCGTATGTTTATTTTTCCAAAAGAAGGAGTTTTCATGTATTCAACAAACAAACTAAACAAAGAACCAATAAAACTTATTTCTTTTATGAAGTGCCTCGGAGGTTAGAGAATTCATTAAGAAAGAAGCAAGCTGCTAAATCTTTTCACATCTCCAGGCTCCCCTTGGCATCTTACTTTAAATATAAATCTGCAGCTCACTCTAATTAAATATGACAGTACAAAGAACCTCACTTTCTCCCATCCAAGTGATTAAGAGTCACACCTGTGGCAAAGATTAAAAAATAGTCCTTGGAAAAAAAGTCCTTGGAGAGTGAAACTCTTCAAACATATGTTCAGGATATGCACTTGGACAAAGTCTGTTTTCCTGGAATGTTCTTAAACAAGAATTGTTCTACCAATCTTTTGCTTGTTTGTTAATTTTCCATTCTTGACAGATATTGAATGAAACACACATGCCAAAGATTACCTTTCTCTCTGGTAAACACCTTAAGCACTAGACAAATAAGTAAGGATAAGTGGAATATTAAAGGTGAATATTTTCCTTTCATATCTTATCCTATCTGATGCTTGCCACAAAAGACACACACGTATAGTGGTTTTTATTCTCTCAAGCAGAGTTACAAGTCATTTCTCTGGCAGTTTAAATGAATCTGATTTTATTTGAAATATATTGAATTACTAGAATGGCCAGTCACCTGTCTCAGCTGAAAGGTTTGACTGACAACTGGAAATGCAGACCCAGCAACTTTCTGATTTGACTACTAGACACTAGCATTCCTTAGAAAATCGTTCTAAACACACCCTTTAAAGATAAAGACCAGCAATGGTACCGTCAGTCCCACAGTCTGTTTGCACATGCAGGTCCATGCCTACACCTTTCCCATGCTGGCCCATGTGTTCTGTGCATGCTCAGGGTGTCAGACCATCAATATTGGACTAAGGTGACCATAAGTAAGACCTATTTCCTATTTTCCCTGTAAGTAAGACCTATTTGGGTTAATGGCATTATCTACATGTTTAATCGTTTTTTAAGGAGAATTACCTAAACATTAAATACACTTTTTTTTTTTTTTCTTAAGAATGCTAGATCAGATTGGGTAGTGACTAATATGTAATATTGTCCAACAAAAGTTTTATGCTGTCATTTTTCTTCAGCAGGTCCCATGTAAATTTATACATATCCTCAGACCTACTCAATATGCTTTGCATTTGTGATACCTTTGGAAAGATGTCTTCCTTCTTTCTTTAAATCTTTTTTTTTTTTTTTTACTTTTCTTCCCTAAAGGAAAAGAAGCTCTCAGGTTTTAAAGGCTTCCTTCAATAAGTAGCTAGGAATAGGTAATCATGCCACAGAAAGAAGCAAGCCTTGGGTTGCTAGAGGCATAGCTCTCAATGGGATTTGTTTCATGTACACTTATTTTATAAACAGAGCTGAACAGAGTATAAATTCAAGTCTGTTCATTATCATGACTTCTATCATATAAGTGTCTAATTAACTAAATGCAAAACAGTAGTTCTTTCTGTTCATGATCATAAAATGTCCTTGACTGGTACTAACATTTTGATCCCAGCTATTTTTCTAACTCATTTTTTTTATTGACATCAATACTTTCTCAAATGTGGCTCCATAAAATAAAATATTACTGATGTTGTAGGTCTGCAAAATGCATCAGATCAAAACTGCTGTTTGGGATCCACTTCTGATGCAATTATCGCCCAATGAGCACACCAAGATAGAGCTATAGGCATCCTTCACCTATCAGATCAATCTGTGTCAACCCACATATTTCCTGTGAAGTTTTTAAACTCAGTTTAGTTTTTTAAGGCTATATTCATTTTATCACCTTAGAAATACAAGCTGAAGTGCTGAAATTGAATCCATGGTGGTTCTATCACAGATGTTTCTCTTAAAAATGTGCTTTTCAGTTATCTTTTAATGCTTCACTGGAGACTGAAGTTAAGTTCCTATCTCTTTGAATTGCAATCAATCCAACCTTTCTCACTTTCATCTGGGTGACTCTAATTGAAATAAGCCTCAACACATATTTTTTCCACAGCTCCTTCCACTGGCTTTTCTTTTACTTGATGTGATTTATTTCCCACAGTCCTAGAGGCTTCTAGCAATGTTTGAGTCATGCTTCAGACTGTCAAAAGTGGTGGTATACTGTCTATTAATTACTGTCTCTGCTGCCATTCACTTTAGTGCCCAAAGGAATCTTCATAATAAATTCAACTTCTGTAAAATATTCCAAAATATCCATTAATATCCAGAATGGGTCAAAAGACATTAATGGTTTTTATTGTTTTATTTATTTAAAGTAAAATTGAAAATTAAACTTTCTAGAAAGGTATTTGGTAATTTTGTCATTTAAAAATCTTGTCTCCACACCCACAAAGGACTACAGATAGATTATGGCAGATGAGGAGCCCCAAACATACTCTGCCTGGCTCTTCCCAGGCTTGCCACAGGGATGGATCATCAGCCCACCAAAGGTCCATCTTCACAAGTCCAGAGAATACAGGGGAGCACAATGGCAAGCTGGAAACCTGACATAATAGCCTCAGCCTAAATATCCAAGTGTGAAATCCAGCAGGAGGAGTCAAGGGAAGGAGAGACATTCTCCAGAACACTTTTCAGATTGATGGGGGGAGCTACTCAGGGGCTGTGGGGACCATTATAAGATAGAGTGGAAGAGAATTTTGAGATTGTAAAAGGCTCATTTTGGGATACTTAGAGGAGGTACAAATGGCAGTAAAAGGGAGAGGGTTAGATGACTTGGGGGCTAACAATTGTGGGAAACAGGAGGATAAGGGGATAAAAGGGAGGAGCTGGTTCATGAGCTTGTCTGGCTATGCCCTGTGCCTGATCAGAGACATCTGTCATGTCCTCCCATTAAATCCCTTTCGAACTCTAACCTGGGTGAGGACTCTTGGTCCTGTGTGTATGAGGGTGTGAGCTGATCTCTGCTTTCAGCTGTTCCCCAGCAAAGGCCTCTCCTATATGTGCATTTTTGGGAGTCTGGGTTGCCAGCAGCTGGAGTGAGAGCAGGTGAGCCAGAGAGTGAAGAGAAGGTCAGGCTGAAGCCCATTGAAGGTCAGGCTGAATGGCTGAGCCCATTGCTGCTGTTTGTTTTCATGCCCCTGAAATGACTGTGTGAGGACTGGGGCTGTTGCCCATGTATGCATGTGAGTGAATGTGTATATACCTCTGTGTGTGTGTGGTTTGTGCACTTGTGTCTGCTGGACATTTTCAGCCTCTCTGTGGCTGGGACCTGGGGCTATGGAGCCTCATCTCTCTTGGGCTGTCAAATCCTGAGTGGTGGACTTTCCTCTAACAATATTACATATTAAAAATTGGATTTCAAAGCAATATTCCAACTTGGGATTTTTTTTGTCATTTTCAATATACTATATTATTTTTCTCAATTTTATCATCTGTAAGAAATATTTAGTCTGTCCTACTATAGACATTTTATTTTATTATCTTATTCTAGACATTAAGATTGCTGTAGTTTGAAGATTTAATCCTCTGCTTTGATAGAATCACAGACTACTGGTTACTCAAAATGCTTTAATAGATAGACTAAAAGAAATACAATGTGAAAGCACTTTGTAATACTTTGACAGAAAAAAATAAAAACCCAGAATCTATTAGCAATATTTTATTTTTGTAAAATAAGGTATAATAATATTAAGATAAAAGTAATTCCAAAATTCATTTTAAAAATTAAAAGGTAGAAAAAGGAGTTACATGAAACACTTTCCATTAAACAATACTAATTTAATTCATCCTCTCAATACTAATTAGGTCCTTGCCGCTCTTTCAATCTGTAGCGGTTATGTTACTACTGATTTTTAGTATTTTTAAGCACATTTTAATGTTAGGAAAAATATTTAGAAAGTTTATCTCAACTCAGTTTTTTAGGTCTAATTGGAATTTATATAAAAAGTATAATTAAGAAAGGACGAATACATTTATGTTATGTAAAAGAAAGAGAGGAACTTGAGCTGAAATCCATTTAAGTTATCTGCTGTTAAAAGACATGAGATTTAAATTTCTTTAGGAAAGGACTATGCTAAAGAAATTATGTAAATTTAAATAGATGTTTTTAAAAGAAACTGGAGAAGGGAAGCCACAATCTCAGTTCAAGAAACATATAAGAGTACAGCAGAGTTCTAGTTTCAGACAGGTTCTGCAATCTTATCAGTGTTAACTGACCTACCGTATTTGCAAAACTTATTTCCACTTGTTTGAATAATTGCAAAGCCTTTCCTTTACAATTCTGGTAATTTTTTTTATTGGGGATTTAACACAGAATTCTGTAAATTTTTGAAAAGGAATAAATACATATTACTTTTGCTTGGCAAAGTAGTTCTTTCTTTTCTTTTTTGCTTTCACATCTCTCCTCAAAATGCTTGAAAGTATTTTATTTTTACAGAAATTGATAGTAGCCTTGATGCTACATGTTTCAATAAAAGATGGGATTCTTAATGCATCTTGAAAAGTATTTGAGAATCATAACTTAGCAACTAATTTGCTTGCAATAATTTTCTACTACCACATCACATAAGCACCTTGCAGAATCACAATTTAAGACTTTCAAATATTTTTATCTTATCTTACATGAAGAAAAACACAAAGAATTCTGAAAAGAACCCAAAAAGTGAACAATCTCTATGTTATTGAATCTGTGAAATGATCAGGATTCACAACAATGTAGTTCGGAGACAAGAGCGTGTATACTATCTATATACATCCTTCTGATTGAAATTTAATTTATAAAACATTAAAGTACTTCAAATTTTAAAAAAGAAAAATTGATCTTTATTATGTCTTGGAATGTTTTATATGTAATGAGCAACTTTTCAGTACTTTTCAGTGTATGAGCAGGAATATGAGACAACAAGTTAAACTTTTAAAAATCGCTACTGGACAATACATATTTTTCCAAAGATCTAAACATCATATTTAATGATAAAGTAATTCTTAAATTACCTTTAGAATGTCAAGTGCTGCCAAATGATGTTTCTAAAACACAGATGGTCTAAAATTTTTCAACAATGAAGAGATCTATCAAATCGCATTATCACATTACCGTGAGAAATAGGCATGGATTTACATTAAAGTTATTTCCATTTTTTGCATGTAAGAGCTATCATTTATTTATTACATAAAATAAACAATGAAGCATTAACACAGCTATGTGACTTCCTATTTCTAAGCAAATATGTTCTAATTATAATTTATTTTCAATTTAAACGGGTCACATAAACCTCTATCTGAATAAGTATCGCATTCATGAAAACAAGGAAATCGAGCAGTTTTTCAATGGCAGTGACTGAAATACTGGAAAAAAGACAATTACAAAATAATTAGCATAATGTCATAACCTTGAGCAATTAGAGGCTTAAGGGGTAACAACCATACTCATGAAAGTTCCATTTCTTGAACTAGAGTAATTTAGAGCATGTATTCCATTAAAAATAAATGCGCTTTATTTCTGGTGTCATTCTTTAGGAAAGAGAGAGCAATAGAATGAATATTTATTTATTGCTGAATTCTGAAGATCTCACAGGTGAATATTTTCATACATATGTATTTGTTCTTCAATTCAAATTATGGCTTGGAGATAACAGTGGGAAGAACCATCTAATTATTATTTTTCAGAAAAATAAGCTAATACAAATGATGGCAATTCATTTCAAGTTTTTGTAATTTAAATGTATAAATAAAATCTAGTGTTGAAATTTAGGTGCTTAAATCTTGATGATAAATTTTCATAATTTGAAATTTTCAGGTGTTTCATGTCTGACCTCTACCTATTGCTATAGGAAGGCATGATTATTTTATAGGTGCTTTATCTGGCAACCCAGACACTGGTACCCTATATGCTAGCAATTAATAAGTGGCTTAAATCCATAAAAGCTAAGGCAAATAAATTCAGCTGAATATGAAATTAAGGGCTAGTCTTATAGCTACATTGGCAATTTTAGAAATCTAGGCCCAAATATGCAAAACATATGAAGTGAAAGAGCAAATCTAAAACATTAACATGACAGTGACTCAAGTGTCCAACATTAAATGGGGGAGAGAATGGCAAAGGTAAATACCACAAATATGATTGAAATAAAGGCAGTTTAATAGTCAAAACAGAAGTTGGGTCCACAAGCAAAAAAAAGTAAGGAACTCATTCACTGCTTCCCATGGGCAGACAGGTGCTTAGCATCTCCAGGAAAGCAGCTCTCTCAAGTGCAATGGTTACTTGGGAAGGCAAACACCGCCACTCCCAATGTGTCCCCTTCCTCCTTCTTCCCCACCTTTCACTGCTGAGCATGGCACTGAGTGGTGTGCAATATTCCTTGGGTATTCCATTGGGGTCAGCTGTCCTGGCTGCGTCCTCTCCAGGCTTCTTGGGCACCTTCAGGCTCTTCTCTGGCAGGGCTGTGTGGGACACAGAGACAGCCTTGGCACTGGGCAGGTGCTGCTCAGTAATGAGTACAACATCAGCGTGCTCTCAGTACTGTTCTCAGAACAAACCCAAACCACAGCACCATAGCGTCTGCTAAGAAGAAATAACTCTATCCCAGTCCAAACTGGTACACATGGGTGTTTTCTTTATTCTCCTACAGAATAAAAAAAAAGAAAAGAAAAAAAAATGTAAGGATCCAAGAAAAATTACTTTACAAGGATGTACATCACCATCATTTAAAACCCTTAATATTTACTCTTAGAGAACACACTGTATTTTATCAGAGGCATGGTATTACTTCAAAAATTAAACAATTTCCCCCAAAGTTTTTATATAGCATGTAGTATTTTAAATAATAAATAAAAACATTTTCTTCATTTTCTTCTAAGCTGTTTTATTATTTCATTAAATCAAATGTGATAGGTGCTGTTCTGGTTTGAAAATATCTTGCATAAGAAAAATAAAATAGCCACGCAAACATAAATGTGGGTAAAGTCCTGTCATGCAGAAATCACTTGGGAAAACATTGACAATATCAATGACTTTTCTGCAGATGATAACTTTTTCAAGAAAAGCCTTGCATAATGATGGATAGAAAAATATACTGGGAACATGTACCTCTTAACTCTTTCCTTAGAGGATTTTGTTATTGTATATATAGCAACAGTCTCTATTACTGAAAAACTGTATCAGTCCCTATGAGACACATAAGTTGAGCTGTCCTAATAAAAATAGAAAGAATCGATATCTTTTGATGTAAGATCTAGAATTTAAAAGTAATTATCCTAATAACTTCATTTTCATTGTAAAATTGGTTCTTCTTGTTTGGGTTTTTTTTCCTCTTATCATTTATTTTTAAGATTTGTCGTCTTTTAAAAATGTTTGAATTTTAAAGAAAAAAAATGAAAGCATTAATCCAGTGAAATCTCATATATATACATATATACATATGTGTGTGTGTGTGTGTGTGTTTGTGTGTGTATTATAGCTGACTATTTTATCCTAGCTCCCTCTCACAGCTAATAGAGAGAAAAAGAATATTTGAGTTTCAGTTTACCTTAAGACACTGTAGTGGATTAACCTTGACTTCAGCAGGGCAGGTGGAGAAAAATAAGATCAAAAATCTTTGATGTAAATAAAAAAAGTTTAATGAAGAGAAGAAAAGGCTGCATGGAGAAGTAAAACAAAAAAAAGTAAACTTATTTTTTACTTCCCATCAGATGGTGATGTCCAGACACTTCCTGTGAAGTAGGGCCGCAGTACCCATGGCAGCTGCTTTGGGAGACAAACACCTTAAAAATAAATGTCCCTATTTTCCTCCTTTCTCTTATTTTTTATTGTTGAGCATGACATCATATAGCATGGAATATCCATTTGGTCAGTCTGGGTCAACTCTCCCAGACTGACATTACTACCAGACCTCCCTCACAGCCACTCCTTAAACCTTCCTGCCCACCCTGCTCTGCTGGCCTTTGGTGGTGCTAGCAAGTTGGAGAGATAGTCTTGATGGTGTGCAGCAGTAGCCAAAACTCTGGTGTCTTAGCTGTTTTACTGCAAACCCAAAGCACACCACTATGAGGGCAGCTGTAGAGAAAGTTAACTCCTTCCCAGCCAGACCCAAAAAAGAAGCATTAAAAAGGAGGAAATTAGTAATAGGCAGGCACCCACTTCTACTTTTATAATATACACCTTCCTTTGATGTGAAAACTAATTGAGAGGAATCCTCCACCCTAAATACCTGCCATCAAATCAGATATGCTCCTTTAAAAAATGGATGTTTATCTCAATGTTTATGATGTGAATTAAGAACTCACCCAATCATACAACTCTCATCTTGGCCAGATTTACATCTTTCAGCAGACAGATGCTTAGAGGAATGAGCAGCCAGCAAATTGTCACAGATATGTGTCTACCATCCCTGAGCAAAAAAAATGGATTTTCTAGTTCTTCTCAAGACCAAGGTTTATTTTTCCACTCCCTTTGGGCAGTAGTTATGGGCAATTATGCAGAATCACAGAACCACAAGCTGGATCAGGCTGGGAGGGAATGGAGTGGGTCATCTCATCCAACCTCCCAGCTCAAGCATAGTCTTCCCAGAGTAAGTTGTACAGGATTGTGACTAGATGGTTCTTGAGTATCCTCAGTGGGTGACACTCCACAACCTCTCTGGGCAGTCTGTTCCAGTGCTCCATCACTTGCATGGTAAAGATGTTCTTCCTAATTCATTGAGCATTCATTTCGAGCATGATCTCTGTGCTTTGAAGTACACATTCAGGAGAGCAACTAGAAAATAACTTATTCTAGGAGCAAGCAAACTCAACTGGAAGAACCCATCTTACTGAACTGAGTGATTTTGATTATTGTCCTGATTTCTACAAGAATTGTTTTATTGGTTTCTGTTTGCTTGTTTGTTTGGTTGTTTGTTTTTTTAAACCAGAGCTAAAGAGGAGTTTAAAATTCTCTAAAATAAAGAAAGTAATTGCCTATCTACAATCCTTTTCTCACTGCTTGGATATTATGTTTCTATGTATATTCAATTAAGATATCTTTAAAATAAAATTCTAAGAAAATATAGATCTACTTTTAGACTTGTAAATTAAAAAAGAAAAGAAACATCTCTCTGCAGCTCTTGGTATAGTGCTCAAGAAGCATGATTTGCATCTTGACCATTTCCTCAGCACTTTTTAATTAGTATCTTCATTCAGCCATATAGTAAATTTGCTGACTGACCACTGAAGGGTTCAGCAGGTTGACTGCCCTGAACTGCCATTTGGGATTCCAAAAATCCTACAATGTAAAAGGCAGTTAGTTCAAGTCTTCTTGTTTGTATTCTCAGCTTCGCAGTGGAAGTAGCTAAATTACACTGAATTCCCTAATTGTTGCCTAACTACATGTATTAAGGCTGCATCATGTCAGGATACTCTATGTTTTCTGTAAAGATGTGCCCCCTGGTGTTTCACATCAGTGCTATTGGATATAGGACTATCAGGAAAAGTACCACAACCAGAATTTGGTCCTATTTATGTATTCTGTACAGTGACTTACGTTTTCATTTATACCATTTCAAATGGAAGCAATTTTCTTTCTGCTTTATTTCTAGAACTATAAATTTTATATTTATTGTCTTTTCCCCCTATAAAGAGCTTATGTTTAATTTTGAATCTACTAATATACCCTTTTTTGAAGTCTTCCTGTCAACTGTTTATGATAAATATGTTGCTGCACACTGAAGTTAAAAATGATTACAAATCTAAGTTCATAAATGAAATAAAAAATAAAACCAGAACCCATTTCCTAGAATAACACAGTATTTTCTAAAAGAATAATGGAAATAATGTAAAAGATCATAGACTATTATTAGGGCTTCCTTTACTGCAGTGAAAAGAAACAATAGAATTAATTCATTTAGGCTTCTACAATCTGTGTAAATCTGCCCACATTATCAAAGGAAAAGGAAAGAGAAGATAAAAAAACCTAAAAGCATATAATCATATAGATAATATGATACCTTAACTTTTGCACATTTTCATTTCTAGAGACAAATGTAATGAATTTGTGCCTAAACACTACCATTCAAAAAACAGTTTTGCACTTTCATGCCTTGAAGGTTAAATTGTTTTTTTTACTTCTGACCATTTCTGAGCTCAGTACTTAATATTGGGTAATATGTCAGGTGATAATCAGAGGTCAAACAACGGCTCAGAAATATTCAGGAGAATCGTTTCAGCAAAGGCTCCCTGGAAAATGAAAGGATGTAAAGAATGTATTCAAGTTTCAAATTTCTGGCAATGCAGAAAATATTGTGCTATCTTTTGGAGCAGTACTTCAAGACAAAGAGAAATCTTGTCAACTTTTTGTTCTTAAAAAGAGAAAAGTCTGGTACAGAACCAACAAACTTAAGGTATTCTAAAAATTATTACTCCACTTTATTGAAACCTTTGAAAGGAAGCCAAAGGGAACATTTGCTGTGACTTAACCCACTGCCCCCTGAGTGTATGATTTCAACTTCCCCTACCCATCAGTTTGGGCATAGAATGCAGAGAGTGAGCTTTAGCAAGAACATTAGAACAAGCCATCAAGATGTACTATACTGTTATTTACAGCTTTCCTCAGAAAGTTCTTCAATATCAGTGAACAGTTCATGCCTCACCAAGCATGGCCCCAAAGACTGTATCTAGGTTTTATGTGCTTTTTTTCTCATATAGTTTTTCTTTTATAGGTGAAATGTTATATACACTTACATTTTCTGTGCTACTGCTTCTCCCCTCCTACTTTTAAATAATGAAATTTATTTCTAAGTCGTTTAGCATCATATCTTTTAGTCTGGATATTCTGTATTTCCCTGCTACAATTACGATTCCTTTGAAATAATTAAGAGAGTGAGGCACAAAAGACTTATTCCAGTCTTATTTGAAAGGACAGATTCCATATTTTCTGCCATCCAGGAGATTGGCAAGAACTATGGCACTTAATTTATGCATGACTGACAGTCAGGAAAGTCACATTTTTCATTTTGTTATAACTGTGGTATATCTGCACACCAGGACCGTGCCTCTGTGCATGTGTAGTGCTCCTGTCATCACCTCCCAGGGTGGTCCAGAATCTCTCCTGGCAGACATCTCCAGGAAAGAGCTTGGAGACTGCTTTTAAAGGAGGAGTCACTCTGAAACTTCTTCCACCAGCTTTAATTGGTTCTCGTGATGCCATATATTGTGGAATATCTATTTGGTCAGTGAGGGTCATCTGTGCTGACTGCATCCTCTCCCAGCTCTTTGTGCATCTCCGGCCTCCTCACTGCTGGGATGAGGTGAGGGGCTCAAAATGTCTTGACACTGTGTAAACACTGCTCAGCAACAACTAAAGCATTCCTGCATCATCAGTTCTGTTGTCAGCACAAATTCAAAATTTATCCCCATACTAGGTACTATGAAGAAATTTATCCCAGCCAAAACCAGTGTAATATTAAAATACAGAAATTTATTTCTCCATGAGCAATGGAATGTCAAAAATCTTACAAAAGTGCATACTTAAAATGGAGGAACAAAAATCCAAAACTCCCTAAACCACCCAGGAAATATTCACCACCAGATCACTTGAATAAAAATCCAAAACCCCCTAAACCATCCAGGAAATACAGTCACCACTGGATCATTTGAGATCTTCCAATGAAGAGTTTATAGAAATGACCAAAAACATTAGGAAGTCATAATTCCATTTTATATCCACTACACTACTTGCCCCTGGAGATCCTGTGTAAGATTGTGCTTGAGAACATTATTTGCTCTACACAGGAGTGTTGAATGCTCATCTCCTAAAGCATATGTGGAACATACTGTTTCTTTTCTCCTAGGGTGAAAGACATGGCTAGGAATATGAGAAAAGTCTATGTTGACAGTTGTAGCATCAGGATTTTGCCATGGAGATACATAATTCTGCACTTATAAAGCAAATTAAATTTGAGGATGTTCTTAATGTTCAAGAGATCAAGATGAAATCTTTTAAATAAAAAAAACAAACAACAAACAAAAATTTTTAAAAACTTCTTGATTTGTGACTATTACATGGTATCCAAGGCATGAGACAATATTTCAACTTGCTATTACAGACATGTAGCTTTCTGTTTAGAGAACTGTGAGCTCTTAATAAGGATGGCAGTTAAATTGTTCACTGACAAGACAAATCAAAAGAAAATACAGGGGGACAAGCCGTCCTTCTACAGAACATATTTTTCTCAGCTCATAGCCTATTTCAATTAGTGACCAACTGTAAAACCATCTAGGTGCCTTGCCTTGCCTTGCCTTTCCTCTCTGCCTCACCCTGCCTCATCTCACCTCATTTGAAAATATGTAGGAGATAATGAAAGGAAAGACACTAAAATCCACGTATCATGGCAATTACAGAATCCAAATGAAATACATATTTTTAAGCCAGAGGTCATCATTTTCAGAAAGGTAGAATAGGTGCCACAGGGATTATCTAGCATGACAGAAGGAGCAGAGCCAGAGTAATAAATACAGAAATAATGTAAGTAATGATGGAAAAGCAGAACAGGAAAGGACAGGAGACAGGTGGATAGCAGGGAAGACCATAGCCTACCCTAGACCTGTGTCCTGTATCCTACATCAGAATAAAGAGGGAAAGGGCAGTACGTGGAAGCAATAGGGGCTGAAAACTTCAAAAGGAACGATAATCTGGAAGGATAAATGAAGTGGAAATGAAATAGACTGAAAGAGAAGATAGAAATAGAAAGCAGGTAGGGTAGGGGAGCATTAAACTATTATAACACTTGTCTCCATAGACCTGTTCAAGTGTACCTGCAAACAGAGCTTGGGAGAATTCAACAAAACTTCTCTGTGATTTCTGTCTTGGGCACAGGTATTTTTCTTCATCAAACTGATGATGTAGCACATTACTAATTATCAGAGTGACAGCACTATGATGATGTGCTACATTAATACATCATCAGAGTAGCTGTGATAAGAGCTGACAGTCTGGTGATGCATTAGTCTGGTCCATCACAAAAGAAACATATATACCATAAAGATGTAATATAGATATCACTAAGTTTTTGTTGCCATTTCTTACTTATTCATTCACTTTCATGTAAGACAATACCAAAAGCATTGTGAATATTGTGATTCTAAAACAAAACAAGGTGTCCCACTATATTTGAAGGAAGAAAGAATTCTAAAATTAAGAAGTTTAGTTGATTATAAGGCCAGTTTGGAGGGGGCTCTGAGCAGCATGATCTATTGGAATGTATCCCTGCTGTTCACTAGGCAGGGGGACTGCCACAAGATGATCTTTAATGTCTCTTTCAACCCAAACCATCCTATGATATTGTCATTATTTTCACGTGTATCAATATCCATTAAAGAATACAGTGAACCACATAAAATTATCAATTTATGATTATATGGAAGGTCTCCTAGGTAAAAAATGTGTCTGCATACATGATTGGAAAGCTTTTAACATTTCAGTGATATGTATTTTTATTATTATTATTATCACGAGAATTTTTGAAGGGCAAACAAGATAAAGAATTACTGAGTTTGGCTTCATAAGCTCAAACTGAAAATATTAATCAATACTTCTGACACTAAATTTCTCCATCACAGTATCATTTGACCCTACATGGACTGGTAGGAATGAGAAAAATTCTCTAGAGGTATTGCCTGGATGCTTATGGGTGCATTGGTGGGTCACAACAAGAAATCTCTGGTTACTTTACAAACTTTTGTGGCACTGGTTTTAATGTAAGTGGGTAGTTGGATCATGTTCTCATGGTCAGCTTCTCCTGAATCCTCCTCTGTTATTCATTTCTTCATTCTTCAACCTCAGAGCATTGTATTTTTTATGTAGTCATTCCTTAGGGGAAGGTTCTTCCTTTTGCCCAAGTTGTAACTCATCTTGTGGGTTAGTTGTGTCGAACAGCTCAAGGTTGAGTTCATGTTTAACTTCCCCTTGCATGACCTTGAGGCCAGGCCATTGCTCAGCCTGGGACAGCAAACAGTCAGTCACTGATCCATCACTCACATTCTGAGATACAGAGCTGCCTGTTGTGTGCCTCTTGTAACATAGCCACTTGTTTGAAAAGTACTTCTTGCTGGGCACACTTGACACTGTGGCATCCACCACTGTGTTTAGGTGTTAGAGAGGCTTCCTGCTGCTGGAAACCCATGCAGCCTGAGGTCTGGAGAGCTATTTCGGTCCTTTTGAGATCAGTTTGGGTAGAAACGACAGCGTTGCTTTTCTTTCAGCAGGCCACCGTCAGCTTGTACTTTTATTAAATGGTAGTTCTTTTGAAAGATGTTATACTTCTAACTCCCTGGAGATCTCAAGCTTCCAGGTAGTTTTGCATGGCCACTTCCTAGCTGGGACAACCACCAGGTTTGCAGCATAAACCTGTGGGTGAGCAAAGCAGGCAGCAACCCTGTTATACTTTGCCATTTTCAGTTTGAACTCCCTGCAGGGGCCAGAAGCACTGCCCCACTTTCTTCTGCACCTCTCGTGAGACCTGGCACTGGGTGGCTGGTACATGCTTTTACTACTTCATAGAAGTTTTTAGGGCTTAAACTGTACACTTGGTAGACAAGTTAACTACTGATGATATTTAATACAGTGTCCTATTAAATTGCATTGGAGTATTCTTAGCTTAAAAAGATCAAAATCATACAGAAATGTAGTTTTTATTCTGCTGACTTGTATTTCTATCTTTTTGAAAACTTACTGATAATGTTTTATGCTGACTTGGGTATTTCTAGTTGGCATTTTTTCTACTCAGCACTTTAAGATCTTACAGCATGAATTGAATAAATTTTAACAAGCATCAATCTGTCACTCTGCTGGCAATTAATAGACTTGGAGTACTACATATTTATTGATTTTTGTACGTTATTGTATGTTATAGCTCACTATACAGACATTCACTTATCATACATGGAAACTGCATTTACTGCTGACAAGTCAGCTTCTTACACTAAAGTGTCTGAAAAGAATGGAACAATGAAATTTGGATTATTAGAGATTAGAGCAAAGAGGATTTGAGGGAACAAAAGGCAGAAATATTAATTTTTAAAAGAAATCCAGTATTCTGTGTCACTTTATTCTAACATGCCTTAAATATCGGCATCAGCATCACTTTGTTTAATATGAATCTGGGATCTAGATTTCTTTCTCTCTAGCTTTCTCTCTTTCTTTTTACCAGTGCCTACATATCTAAAATAAAGTTCTACAATATTAAGAAGATGGTAATATCTATAGGCTCAGCAGAGGTACTAATTTTACTACAGATAATTTTATCTATATCTTGCCCCAGGGAGCTACTCAGTTTTCCACAGATGATATTCATCTGCCTTTTCCTTCCTCTGTGAAGGCTAATGGATTCATTGCCATTCCTGTTGCAGACATCCTTTTCTGCTCCCCATATTCCAGCAGTCCATCTGCCACATTATTTAACTGATTTACATAGTTAAGTTTAACCCCAATAAATTGTATACTTAACTGTAAGTTTTCAGCTTTTGAAGAAAGGTCTGTGTGTCTTCCTCACACAAAATGTCTTTCTTTCCAACAATGCTATAATTCCTGAGTGACTAAGATCACAATAAACACAAGATACCAGTGCAGTTAATGAAAAAATTGGTTGCTCCAGGCATTGAGACAGTGATTCCCCTGCAGCTTTTGGAGAGCTCACAATGGAGCTGATATCCACACTGCTGCCCAGGTTCCAGCCTGGTTCCAACTCCATTCTGGAGCAGGTTCTTTTCAGGAACTGTGAGCTATGGAGAGAAAACCATACAGGGGCAGCTTTTCTAGTAGAACAATGGACCATGGAGGAGCTATGCTGGAGCAGACTGGTCCTGAAAGACATGGAGAGGATCCATGCTGGAACATGGGAAAAGTGTGAAGATGAAGGAGAGGAAGACAGAAACTCTTAGGAATGAATTCTGTGTGAGCTAAAGCATGTGGTGACCCGATGCCACATATCTCATAAAGAGCTCAGTCTTCCTGCCCTCAAGAGAAAAGCATATATATGTGAAGAGTTCAAGGAAGTTCAGCTAAAAGCTATTCAGAGTTAGCCAGAGAACAAAAAGCATCTGCCCTCCCATGTTTCCCTGGAAGTTTGGAGATGATGGCTGGGTAACCTGAGCAGAATAGGCGTATGTAATGCATTTCATTACAGAATGCCTCACACACTTATGTAAGAAAATCTCTGTGTGCCGCAGCTAAAAGATTTGAAAATGTTTTCTTTACCAGTAATTGATACAGTCCTCACTCTAGCCTAGCTTCTTTTTCAGCAAGTTCAGTTTTCCTGGATTTCAGCACAGCCTCACTGTCGCTACTGAGGCTTGACTTCAGAATTTGCCAAAGGCAGAGCTGTCATTCTGTGGGAACCTCCAAAAGTTTGTGCACACTGCCAGTTTCATGCTTGCTCCCTCTCGGTCCTAGCATTGTATTAATTTCTTCCTGCTGAACAGGTACAGTTGCTCAAAAGAAGAGAAAATATCATCCTTGTAAACATTTCCAGAAAATTTAGTATGTCACAGATTGAATACACCAAACAGCCTCCTAAGCAATTCTTTCAAACATAGTACACTTGGTCTTCATGTATTTTGTGAACAAGGAAATTGAATGAAAAAATACTTCTCGCAGAGGTATTTGATGAAAGCAGACAAGCTTTAGGCTTCATAATGTAGAATCCTAATTTTACATATGTTTGATTCAACAGAAATTTGTAAATTAATTATGATGTTAAAGCAAATACTTTTTGACAAATGTACACAGTAGAAGCATTTAATTTTAAATTAATTACAGTGCTGGTGTGAAGTGAAAAATACAGTGATATTACCCAACTCCCTTCGTGATAGACAAAAGCTTCAGTAAATCAGATCATACTTCATATTTCTGAAGGCGGTACATACCTTATTAATAGATATTGTACAGTCAGAGAGCATTAAAAACTGAATTCCTTTGTCAAGTTGGAAAAATTCTGATATTTTAAAAGTTGTTAGGTAGTATTTTCAAATACTGATTTTTTAATGGTATCAGAAACTTCAAAATGTGACGTTGAATACTTAAACAGCTAAATATTACTTTTAGACATTTGCAAGAATTTAATTCCATTATTTACTTGGTTATCATATTTCCTTGTGAAGTTAGTACTTGAGTATTTTGGTCTTTTATTTATACAAAAAGTGATTTTTAAAATTATGATCAGAATTATTATTCTATTATTATTATTTTTGCCTAAACTCTCTTTTCTATTAAAAAAACATGTTGCAAGGAAATATCAGTGATCTTCCCTAAAATTGCTAAAGAGATTTATTCATAACCCAAGGGAATTTACAATTCAGTTGTGTTCCAATTCGTACAAGCAAGCTGTAAAAACAGTTTTTCTTCTATCCTGTGCTCATCACCAGGATTTCTTAGTGACACCACTGTGGAATTTATGGTAATAAAAATTGTTTAGCCTTTCCATACTATTTATCAGGTGGCTCCTGTTGGGGTTTTTCTGGTATTATAAAGTGCCTTAATTTCTAGGTTAGGTAATATGACAAACCACTTGCCAGCAGTTGCACTGCTGGAACAGCATGCAGAGGCAATTGATAAAAGCAGAAAGAGAAAAGCAGAGGAACACTTCAGCAATACAATAAATTCAATTTATTTTCTACTCAGCTGGTTGTTTTCAACCATAATTTTGACCTATCTCCTTTTTTTAAAACATGTTTTACATGTTGCCATGTTTCTGTTATTGCTAAATAGTGCACATTAATACAAAGGAAGACAAATATATATGTCTGTGTGCACACAAATCAGAATTGTAGCAATGTGATGACTGATGGAAAGAAGATTCATTAAACTATGGATATAAATTGGTTGGTGTTTGACAGTGAAATTATTTTTACTCTTTTCCAAGTTTATTGTGAAATAAATCTACTAGTGATAAACCAAATACCCTGTTATATAAATATTGAGCAGACTGATTTGTATTGGGGACTCTTTCTAATATGATTTACAGTTAGTCTTATAGTTCATATTGCAGACATTTTGAAACCCTGAAACTCACCATATATTCATAATATGTACGTGTCAACAAGACAGAAGCTCAGATATAACAAGGATGCGATCCTTGCTACTAAAATAACAAGCTTTTCCAAGAGGAGGTGATATTTTTTTCAGATTGACTGTGTTTTTTGTGGGTTTTTTCTTTGTTTTATTTTAGGTTTGGATTGGTTTGGTTTTTGGATGTTTTTAGTAGCCTTTAAGTTTTGTCCTCTTGATAGCACAGTTTAATGTTTTAATACCACAACATAGTCATACATCTTGCTGATTTAGACTGACTGAATAGTCACAAATACATAAATGTCTTAAGGTCAATGAATGGTTCACTCAAAAAATGATGATATGCGTACAAACATATTTGTGCATTTATTCAATTTTTTCCTACAACTTTTTATGAATATATATTTGACTATATCTATACACCTGACACTTCTTTTTTCTTTCATTTTTTTTCTTCCCAGTTGACAAAAATTTCTACATCTCTGAGCAAAAGCAGAACTTCAATGTTCTATTGTTGACTCCTGGTGGTAATACTGTTTTGAGGCAATTTCAAAAATGAGATCTGTAATTTGTCCTTAGAAAAACAGGGACATTACTCCAGGAATTCTCTGGAAAGAAACCAGCCATTCTCAGGCTGATATTCTGGTTTTGGAATGTTTCATGTATCTCAGATGTCCATTTACTAAGCCCAGAAAAACACTCTATGACAGATCAGTGCATCCTTATTCAGCTTTGTGACTTATGGTAGCAATTACTTTTTCATGATGGGCCAATAGTCACAAATTTAAAGTCTATAAATCTTTTATAGTCATATCATTTGAAGTTAATTACTGTGATATGGAGGAACCAGAGTGGATCAAGTCACTTCTTTCTAAGCTTTTTCCTGCTGACACATTTCTGCTCTGACAAAGCTAGAACAAGTACGCACATGTTGATTTTGAAGTTATTTTCAGTATGAAGTTTTCTGAGAATAAGCATGGACACTGTGATGAATGAATTATAAAGTAAAGTAGAAAAGGAAAAGAATCTGAAACCTGCCCATTTCAACTGAGAATAAATTACTTCTGTACAAGTCTATTTTTCAAAGGTTTCAGTGATGGTTTTTTGCAGTCCAGGGTAAAAGCCTACTTCAAAACTTCTGATGCTCACCATAAGAACTGCCACAAACCAACAGAAATTGGAATAAAGAGTGGAACAAATTAAACATATATTTTTCAAATTAAGTATGTCTTTCTTTCATTACTTTTGAGGAATCTCATCACAGTAAACATTTTTTTACACTTTCTAAACTGTGATACTCACACATGAAACAAAGTGTCAGTGTAGGGCTGTTTGGTGGATCTGATAAAATAAAAAAATAAAGAACATTGAAGCTGTCCATGACTTGCAGATTGTATAGAGTGTTTCTTTGTTAATTGTGTACACTGTGTTCTTATGTATGTACCAGCTGACAATAAACTTTTTATTTCCAAAGTCTGAAATTATCTTTCACATATGTTATTGGTAAGCAACACATTGTGCTGAATGGCAGATAGATGTTTGTGAAGATGTAGTCTTTGTTTTCAAAGGATATTGTGATAATCCTATTAGTAAATAATTTAGCCTTTTCACAAGCTGCAATATTTGTACAATAGGATGATACATGTAAACTCCACTAGAGCTTGGGGTCCACAAGAATTTGGGAAAGGTCACAGAGAGGACAGCTGACACCTGCTGACCAAGGAAATATTCCATAACATATTGTGTCATGCTCAGGATATAAAGCAGGGCAAAGAAGAAGGAAGGGAGGGCATTTGGAGTGATGGTGTTTTTCCACCCAAGTCACCATTACATGTGATGATTCTGGAGATGGCTGAAATCCTGCGTGCCCATGGCAAGTGGTGAATGAATTCCATTATCTGCTTTGCTTGCCCCTGTGGCTTTTCATTTGCCTATTACACTTTCTTTATTTTAACCCGTTATTTTTCTAACTTCTACCCTTCCCATCCTCTCTCCCATCTCACAAGAGGAGACTGAGCAAGCAACTGTGTGGTGCTTCGCTACTGACTGGGGTTCAACCACAATACTTTCTGGGGAAAAAAAGAAACAACTTAAAAAAGATCTCTAACTTTCTGAGAGAGCCTTCTTTTTTTTATTTTTACCATAACAGGTAGGAAAATATTTGATAAAACTAATGGTATTAGGATACTACTAGCACATCAATTTGTATGATGACTTAGAGTTCTATGCCTTATTGAAAAAGTGCTGGTTCATGGAAACAAAATTATAACAAAAAGAATAAAAACTCTGGGCTAAACCTAATATCTCCTAGAAATACCTGCTAAGCCTAATATCTCCTAGAAATATAGAGAAATATCTGTGCAGAAAATATTGAGCTGAAGATGGGAAGAATAATCTGTTGGACAAGTAAATATAAACTGTCAACAGTGGTTTTGTTTTATTTCAAGTTAAAATATTTTAAAGTGAAATCTAATTTCAGTTATTAGCTTATTTTTCAATTTATTGCATGGTTTTACTCTCTGTTAATTCAGCAAAGCTGCAAGTGTTTTCAGTTATTGAAGTATAATGAATAGTACTTAATAAAAGTTTAATAAAACTTAAGCTTCCCAAGACCATTAAATCTCAAATTCCTAATACTATCAAATGTGCATGTTATTGGAAGAAATTCAGAATTTAATCTTGAGGCATTCTGCAATTATAGTGAATAAAAATATCTGTAATTATTCAGAATAATGTACAGAATATTCTGAGTGAGAATAAGCAAACTTTATTTTCATTTATACCTTCGTCTTTCTTAAAATGTTGGAAACCCCCTAAATTATAATAAATAACTCCTGGCCATATTTTTGCAGTATCTAGCGAATGTTTGCAGTTATACTGCCATACAGGCATGCTATTTATGATCAATACATTATTTTGAAGTCAGTCAACAGCTCCTATTCCTTGCACTGGGCAGTCCTTCCCTAGGTGAGCTAAAATAAGAACTGTGTTGTTCCATGATGTCTGAACTTAGACTGACTCCTACTAACCTCAGCAAATGACCAGACCTCTTTAGTTACCAAATACCTATGCTGATTTATAATTAAAGAGGGAACAAAAAAGCAATGCAAGGCCTTCAGAGATTGTCCATTAAAAGTCAACATGTTCCTTGACACCATAAGAGATTTATGATATTAATTGAATTTTTAACAGAAAAAATAATCTGTTTTCCTATAGCTTGAAGACTGTATTTTGGTGCAATCATCAAAACACGAACACCACTACTTAAAATAATTTTTAATGTACCAATTAGTATCAATTGAATCACACAATGTTTGGGATTCAGGGAAATATTTTTTTACGTAAGCTCAAATTTCTAAAATTTATGACTTGCCTTTCTTAAATGTTAAATGTGTCTAACGTTATCCTTACTGCATAGTATCAATTGCTTCATTCCCTCTGTTAAAAGTAGAAAGGAATGCAAGAGTGAGTTAATGTTGCTGTTATTTTTTCATTTATAAATATGATTTTTTTATATAAATGAATTATTTTCACCTAAATTCCAAGACAATGAATTATGTGACTTTAAAATATCTTATATTTTTATGCCTACAAGTGTACAGGAACATTTCATTTTGAAACATTGAGAAATTCAAATTATCAACAGGTTATTAAGCCTGATGATGAATTTAAGTCTTATCCAATCCCTTGAGCAACTTGATCAGCTAGGCTGAACATACATTGATGGAGTAAAACATTTCTACACAAATTGCTTCATCATAGAATGTTCAGGATTATTTATTGCAAATTTAAGTAAGCCTGAGATATTTTCTCCTAATCTCAATGTTTTATGCTGATTTATTTTAGGCAGATTTTGTTTAGCTTTGGTGTGATACTCCTCTCTCTGAAAGGCCCAACTCTGCCTATACTCTGCATGTAGAGTTAAGGTATGTAATAAAGAATTAATATTTACTTTATGGAATGGACCTTGCCTAGTTTTCTAAGTGCTTAAATGCTTTTATTTTAGTTTGAAGTGACAATCTGATGAGCTTTTTAATTATAATTATAGTGTTAAAACATTGAATTATAATTATGCTATATAATAATATAATAATATAATACCAGAGAATTACAATCTGATATAATTTTATAGTATAGTAATATAAATTTTAATATTTCTGGTGAATGTGAAATAAGAATATCAAACTGTTGTCACAGACATCTTTTTCACTAAAAACCCTTTCTTTAGGATTTTCCCTTCTGGGAAGCTGAGGCCCCAGGAAAAGAATGTAAACAATTGTTATCTGCTGCTGTGGAATGTAACAGGTGGATTTTTGATTGGGCCACCTTGAATGTTTATAATTAATGGCTAATCAAGACGGAGCTATCTCGGACAGAGTCCGAGAGAGCTGGCTTTTGTTATCATTCTTGCCTTTTCTATTCTTAGCTTAGCTAGCCTTCTGAGGAAACCTTTTCCTTCCTTTTCTTTTTAGTATAGTTATAATGTAATATAAATATATCATAAAATAATAAATCCAGCCTTCTGATCATGGAGTCAACATTCTCGTCTCTTGCTTCATCCAAGAACTCCTGTGAACATGGTCACAAACTGTGTATATTTTTATTTTCATATTGAATATTTTAGAATTAGTTCTACAACCTTTGATGCTCGTTTTTCAGCAATTAAGTAATCTGTGGTGGTTTTCTTAGTTTTTCATTACTGGTTTTGGCAGTCAGTGCAAGAGTGATATTATTTAACAAATCTGATAGGTCTCTGTCTTGAACTGCATTTCTAAACTGTTACACGGAAAAGGAGATGATCAAATAAATGGGTCCAAGGTAACAGTACACCTTGTAATGTCTTTCTCTTTTATTGATTTTAATATGTTCTGTAAAAATTTGATTGTAAATGTTTATTAACTTTTACTATAACTATATTTTCAGAATAGTTCTCATTCAGCTTGAGCTGGTAAAGTTTTACTCTAAGAAACTGTAATTCTGGAAACATATACCACTATCATTGGTATAAAATCATAATTTTTGAAATTAGTTAATTACAAATCTTCAAGATGATCTAAATAAATTATAAAAATGAACTTCTCTTTTGAAGTTCTTTAAAGCTGATGCAATTATTTAAGTAAGAACAGATTATTTCTTTAAATTAGGAAGACTGATCAAATCCTATTTACCATTTAGTTCAAAATACCCCTCTAGAATCTCCTAACTTCCGTGTTTCAAAAAATATGTAATTTTGTCACCTTCAACTTATGACATTTATTTGTCCAATATGACATTAATTTGTCCAATAATTTGTCGTCTTCAATAGAACTCCTAAAATTTTAGGACAAAGAATCAGTGCAATTAGGGAATGTAGCAGGACTCCTACAGCTTAGGATTTAACTTTAAGGAAAATAAAGTGATAGTTTTGGGGATTTGTTTGGCTCCTTTGTTGGGTTTTCTTTGTTTTTGTTTTTGGTTTTAGTTTTGCTTTTGGTTTTGGTTTTGATTTTTTTTTTGTTTGGGATTTTTTTGTTTGTTTGTTGGTGTGGTTTTCTTTTTTCTGGTTGGGTTTTTTTTTATTTTTTGGGGTTTTTTGCTTGACTTTAGGTTGGGCTTTATTTGCTTGATGGTTTGGTGGGGATTTTTCATTTATATCCTTTCACATTCTTTTGCATCCTTTCATAATCCTTGGTTTATATCTTTTATGCTTTTTCATCATCTTCTATATATTAGCTCTCTGCAAATATATTGCAAAAAGAGAGATAAATTAGGTTAATTTAGACTGTTGTCTCCTTCACAGAAGAATTTACAGAACTGTAATAGATTATCTGTTACTGACTGGAATAATTTAGCTTATGCTTTATTTTGACAGGTCTCCTAGTTGTTCAGTTTTCTATAATTTCTGTGATTTGACAGAAACCAATATAGTGCTGAGCGTAGCATTAAGCAAATTTACTTCTGTTTATATTTTGCTTATATTATGCAAATTAGTTCTATCCTTGTAATGTTTTTTGTTTGTTTCTTTGTTTTGTTCCTGTTTTTCATTGACTACAAAGACATGCTAGACAAACTGAACAGATAAATGTATCCATATTATAAACATTTCTGACAAATTAATTCCATGCAACAAATCTACATGTGCAACGTCTCATATTTATTTCACTGACCTATATTAATTTGAAAAGTAGTTGTTTTTAAGCAGTCTCTTCTGGAGTTTTCCAGGGACAACAATTAGGTCAGTTTGTTACCTAAATCACAAGTAATTCTAAATCTCCCAGAAGTTATTTCTCATCTCTGTTACTGTGGACCTACCTTATAGATAAAGAACCACAGAACAGGTTGGATGGGACCTCAAAACAACACCTAACCCAAACTTCCATGGGAAAAGGAGGTTAGATGAGAATCTCTAGCATGTTGTCCAATTGGATCAAGGTTGTCGTCCTCCAGGACTTCCAGGTTCTTTTCATGTAACTGCTTCTAGCTACCTGGAACCTGGCCTTCATGTACAGGGATTTATCTTCATTAATCCTCATGCAAGGCTTGCTCATCCACTCTTCCAGCCCATCCAGATCTCTCTGTAACCACAGCTCTCCCTTCAAACTTATCCAGATCATCACTCTGTTTAGTGTTGCCAGCAAAGCTGGTGAGGATGCTTTCTGTTCTATCATCTTGACATTTTATGGACATTTTGAAGACCAAGAGGCCCAGTACGGATTTCTGTGCGACTGCATTTGTGATAGACTGCATTTGTGACAGGCTGAGTAAAAACTACTCTCTGAGTGCTGCCTGTTAGCTAATTTCCTACCCATCTCACATCCATCCAACCTGCATCTTGCCATTTCGTTCAGGAGACAACTGTGGTCAAATGCTTTCCTGAAGAGCAAGTAAAGAAGAGCACCTCCATCTTGTGACGGTGGTCACAAGGGTTGCAGGCAAAGAGAGGAGACGAGAATGTCGACCTCATATTCAGAAGGCTTGATTTATTATTTTATGAT
>JAWWMS010000001.1:72170895-72201294 GCA_035048045.1 Chlorospingus semifuscus | reverse complement strand
CTCTTCCGATCTCTTTGTTTTATTCTCAATCTTTATCTTCCTTCTTCTCTACCTATTTCTGGGTTTTAAATTTTTTTTTTAATAATTTCACTGTCCTGGAATAATTATTAAGCTTTTATTTCATTTTGTTCAATTTCTGGAAAAACACAGAGTGAAATATATTCCTTGTCACATAATCTTCATCACATCTTCACTACCATGAAACAGAGAAATTCTGAAGAGTGAGAGCATTCTGTCACAAAAGGTTCAGTTCATGCACTGTGTTGACCAAAATATTTACTCAAAATTGCAAAGTCACACATTTACCTTAAATGGAACTTGGATCATCCTTCTGCGAGGTTTCTGCTTTTTGCAGCACTCTCCTGGGAGGAAGAAATATTTGTGTTGAAGAAATGAAACTTACTGGCTTCAGAATGAGGTCTGTCATCTTAAAGATATTATATATAAGCTAGATATACCCAAACAATTCCTCTACATATGCTTTAAACAAGGGTAAAATGTGTCACCTATAGCAGTCTCTATGCTGCAAATCCTAAGAAAAACTTAGTTAGGATTTCAGGTACTTAGTTTCCAGTGATTTAGCTGGAATATTTCATACAGAAAAATGGGCTCTTCTGTGCCCTAAAAAAGTAGAAGAGGTCTGCACTACAGTTTTTCCCTTGTGTGTATTTGGAGAACTAGAGCAAAAACATAGGGAGAATGAAAACTCCTTTTTGAGTCCAATTTTACTAGTCAATAATGTACAAAGTATTATTGAGCTGTTTGGTTTAAATCTGTTTCAGAATGTTGAGGGTTTCTTTTCTGAATACACATTTACTATACTTATTATCCATACTGCACTGGTTTAGAGGTGTTCTAACCATTATAACAGAGGGGTGAATATTTTCTACTTTGACAGACATACCCTAGTTTTAATGATCAGTACTTCTAATATTATTTCACAAGCTTTAATTGTGTCACACTGTTAGCTGGCACCAGGGGATAACCTGTGCTTCCTAGTATTTTCCTTTATTGTAATAGAGTATTAACCTTTTTAGGCTACAAACGAACTTATGTATTTTATGGTTTTTTTTAAGAGAAATTACTGTGAGTAGTCCAGTTGACCCCTGCACTGAAAATATCATTCTATTTTCCCTGTAGATCCATCTCCCTAGAATAAATCAATAACCCTTGTCTGAACTTCCTGCTTTACCCAAATTTGAAGCAATGCTTAAACCCAATTATTGTTTTTCTCTTTAAAATATTCATCACGGGACCTTATTTTTGAAATGAGCTACCATGTTGCATTCTTTTTTAATTATGATGTGCTTTCAAAATTAATCATAAGGAAAATAATATTTTACCAGTAGAGGGAGGTATAATACTAGCAAAATATTTTAAAGATATGATTTATTACTTGCTACAGGAAAAAAAAAAATTATTAGGATTTCTTTTGTGTTAATTGACCACAGCTCGAAAATTATTTCCAGGGCTGCAAAACTGTAAGCATCCAAATGGTAATGTTAATGCCCAAGATATTTTCTGGAGACTGAGAATGCTCATAACAACAAAAATTTCACCAGATGCACTGGGATTGCAATTGGATCCTTTTGTCACTAATTTCCTGCATTCATTAAATTAACAGAGAGTATATACACAAGTTGTGTGAAGGGGATCATATTTCAGAATATGCGTTTCCGAATATGAGCTTGAGAACATTTTTGTTCCAATGAAATCATACCAACCTTATTGTATTGCCACTGCATTTAGAAAATTGCACTAAACTATTTGTAGTCTTTATAGTGTGATTAGAGATTCTGCCTCTCAATAAAGTGAGATAGGCCTGCGTAAGAAAATAAGTCCTCAAGCTCACGCTACCAAAACTACAGATAAGCTACCTTGCCTCTAAAAGCTTATGCAGTTATGCAGTTCCTTGACTCCTAATTTAGAGTACCTTTGTAATCTAACAATTTGAGAATCTCAGTATTTCCCTGCTCACATTTTTTTTATTTAGGCTTGTTGGTTTGCTATATCTCTGCAGTAGTCTCTCTTTTCTGCAATAAATTGCATTACACAACCTCAGGATCAATAAGGACACAAATGACATCCCTAAGTAATGCCATAAAAATACAAACCAGCAACATATCCATTAAGTAGAAAATATATTGCATTCACTAACATGTTCAACTACTATCTTGCTGTCTACAGTACATGAAGGGGTACATCAAGATTCTCATTGGACAATATTTTAAAGGCTTGGCTTTTGAGCTTCAAAGACTGACATGCATTTCAAACTAATCTGTATGCAAATATGATAGAGCTGTATTCTTCTGCATTCCTTCTCCTTTCCCTGTTTCCTTAAAGCAATGTAGATTATTTAAATTATATTAGGAAGGCAAAGGCTAAGGAATCTTTTAATGAGAAGTTCTCTAAAAAATTAGCCTACCAACAATAGCAGCGATACAATTACAATCCTTCCTATACTATCTATGAAAAAAACCTAACTTCTGAAAGCAGAGAAAGTTAATTTACCACCTTTACTATTTTTAACATATAAGCATGGCACATAGAACTTCTTTGTTCCTCATGTCTTCCTATTCTTGTCCAGTTTTTTTCAGCTATTAGGCATTTCATACAATCTATCAGAATAAAGTTTAAATTGATACAGCTTTAGAATCTATATATAGGGAGAGTTGGTTTGATGTTTTTTTTTATTTTTTTAGTGGGAATTTCACAATAACCTCTGCAGAATCATTAAAATATGAGAACAAAACCATCCATATGGTGGCATACAGTTTAATAAAAAATGTTCACCCCTATGACCTTTCAAATTTAAAGGCATCATTCTTTATCTAAGGCAAACTTTGTTCTACTAGCAAGTAGCTGATACAAATTGTTGTTTTGCAGTCTGTGCTGCCCGGAATAGAGAGGCTTTCTTTGGGCAGCTCTTTTTGATTTTAAAACAACCGGAATTTCAAAAGCAGCAGAACTGACAGATCTTTCAACAACCTGTCATGTTACTTTGTCTATTCTCTGTTAGTACTGCTGGGAGAAGTAGAAGATAAAATTAAAAAGTGATGCACAATATCTTACGGGCTTCTGGTTTTTTAAAAATAATTATTATGTAACAGCAATATAAAATAGTTCTGACTTCATATTCTTATGTGGACTATTCTTGTCTTGATATCAATATAACAGCTTTAATAGCCATTTTTAGAACACTGCATTAAATCCTATTTGGAACTTGATAGAAAAACTAAAATATTGCCTGAATTATGCCTGTTACCAAGAATGTTCACCATAATATAAATTATATATACAGAGATGTACATTAGAAAAGTCTATTAAACAGCTAAAAGGAGACTTGCTACAATTATGCTATATAAGATAAATTAACATATATTTGATTTGCATTTACTGCTTATCTATCACTGACAAACATATTACACAAAAATACTGTTCACTTAGCAGCTGATTTGATTGAAGCTGCAAATACTGCATCTAAGTGTTGCTGAAGAGTAACCTTTGTTGCTTAGTAACACCACATAAAATCCAAGCAGTGACATAGAAAGCTAGAATCCTGCTGACTATTAATCACTGAATTTTCTATGCTTATGAGCATTTTGCTCTAGTTTGATTCAGTATATTTTACTAGTTTTAATATTTTCTCGTGATATTAATCCTCAGCATTATCACAGTCATTTTTACATTAATATGCATCTATTATTATTATTATTAGGTCTTATATAATAGAGTGCAACATATTCTTTTTAAGTAATGAAAAGAAAAATTCTAGTATATATAAAAAAAAAGGAAAATAAAGAGCTTTATCTTCCTATGCAGAACATGGAAAAGAAAATATCTTTTATCAAACACAAACATCCTTATTAGGAAGTGATAGGCAAAAAATGTTGTGCTTCTAGTACTGTGATTTTATATGATCAGCACATGGTGGTGAAAATTTAGCATCCTGAAATTTCACTGTTGTATTCTTTATTAGAATCTGTCCAAGATATAAAGGTAAAAATCTTATACAGAATTTTGAAATCAGGATTTGGAAGAAATTTGAATTAATTGCATGATGAGTTTAAAAATATATTCCCTCACTCAATATCTCCTCATATTTCTTGTTAAGTTATTGCGTTTTCAACATTTACATTAGAGACCTGAGGGGCTTTGGTTTTGCATCAGAGTAAGCAACCTGGGACTACATCAAAAGAGTCAATTTCTTTCAGATACTTGAAGTTAAAATGTAACAGAAGGCCAGCTTCAGGTGGAGAAAGCATCACCATTCAGTTACTCTGTGCGGAGGAGGTGTTGCAGAACCATAACCCCATCCCCTTTGGGTCAAGCAGTTACAGCATTGTGAGAGAACACAGACTTAAATTAAGATAGTGTAATCATACACTGATACAGAACTTGAGTTGTGATTTCAGTTATAAATATCTGGAGTTTCTAAATTGATCATAAAAGTTTGCTGAAGGCTAAACAGTGATGCACAAGGTATAATAGAATAATCTATTGAAGTTTTTTTGAAAAACAGGCACACAGAAGTAAAGTTACTTCATGAGTAAAACATTGGCTAAATATACTTTGACTATTACTCAAAACTATGTATATAAAGATTACTTAATATTTTTGCCATATTTGACAACTGGAACAGACAGGATTGCCACCTGGACATTATATACAACGATATGCAAATTTGAAAAAAATGCATCTAAAATAAAAATGTGTCCATGAAAAAATGGCAGGATACAGGAAAGAACTCTGGGCAACCAATACATCACACTGAATGAATAAATCTGAAAAGTGATTTAATAAATATCAATATGTATAAAGAGAACAAAAATCGAAATATGTACATATGTATAACTCTGAATTTGCTTGTCCTTAAATCATGTACGTTTTTAGAACAAATATTTAAGGAAGAATTCTTAAAGCCTTGAGGAATCAAATACACATGATGTGAACTTACATAGAGCATACAGTATCATGTGACAATAGGCGTGTTTTTTTTACTAAAGAGAAAATATTAAACTGTGGAGAAGTCATACTTGGAATTTATTGAGGATTAGGAACAGTCACAGTATCTCAATTTTGTGTTCTGACCTTGGCTCAGAGGTTAAAGTGAGGTAATGAAATTAGATGATATCACAAAGTTGGCAGTCATTTTGAATGGAGGGAAGAAGTGAAATATTACACATAAATAAATGAATAGCCTTAGAGAGTGAAGTAATAGGGCATGGGGGAATTTATGAGAACAAAGTGAAAATCTATTCATTTAGACAGAACAAGAATCTGTAGGGAAGTCTTGGGCCTGCAAACAAACTGGAAATAAGAAATTAATTTTAAAAAACCCAGGTATCTATCCATTTATAAGGATGATAGTAAATCAATAATAGAATAAAGCTGTAAAAAAAGTAACTGTGGTCTCCCAAATCAGTAACCAAATACTTCCAGCTAAGCAGAAATATTAGTACCTTTGAGCAAGATATCAGTGAGACCTCAACTAGAGTCAGTGTACAGACAGATATGTACAGATATATAAAAGAATTATGGCTACTATGTAGAATCAAACAATTAAATAAATAAACATAAATTTAAATTTAAATTTGGAAAAAAACCTAGTTTATCACAATGTACTGAGGAAATGAAGATTGACTGAGACTTCTTTTCTGACTGCCATGATTTGTCAAAAATGATGGATAATGGCTTAGCAACCCAGCAGAAATTACATTGACCTGTTACAGGATGAGGATGGTGACCTTGGAGACAGGGACAGGGACAAGGTGGAGATGTTTAGCTCATTCTTTGCCTGCATCTTCACTCCACCTGACAGACCAAGGGGGTCTCAGTGCCCTGAGCTGGAGGACCATGAGTGGTGAGAATGATAAACTCACAGTTGACCTTGAACTTGTGTCTATCTGCTGGCCCACCTGGATCCCTATAAATCTATGAGTCATAGGATTCACATATGGGAATACATAGAGAGCTGGCTAATGTTGGCATGAGGTGTCCCTCAGTGATTTTTTAATGGTCTTGGAAATCTGGAGAGGTCCTAGATGACTAGAAGGCAGGAAATTTTTGCCCCAGTTTTCAAAAGAGGCAAGAAGGATAGCATTGGAAACTACAGGTCTGCCAGTCTCGCTTCAGTGATGGCAAAATTATGGAGAAAATAATGCTGGGAAGTATTATTGAAAACCACATTAAGGGTGCTGTAATCATAGGTCACAGCCAGCATGGCTTCTTTCATGCTTCTTGAACCTGGCTTCCTTTTATGACAAGGGAACCCACCTAGTTGATCAAGGAAAGTCAATGTTTTCAAATTTCAGTAAAGCTTTCAATTTCATCTCTTACAGGATCCTTCTGGACAAAATGCCCAGCAAACAGCTGAATAAACTTATACTGGGTGAGCAACTGGCTGATGGGTTGGACACAAAGGGTTACCTTGAAGGGGTGACATCAAACTATCACTAGTGGGGTTCCTCAGAGCTCCATCCTCAGCCCTGTGCTCTTCAACAGTTTCACAAATGACTTGGACACTGGACTGGAATGGATACTGAGCAAGTTTGCAGATGATACAAAACTGGGGGGAGCTGTTGGCTCCCTTGAGGGCTGTGGGGCCCTGCAGAGAGACCTTGACAAATTAGAGAGCTGGGCAATCACCAATCATACAAACTTTAACAAGGGCAAGTGCTGGATTCTGCACCTGGGGTGGAGTAACCCTGGATGTTATGTACAGATTGGGGAATGACATGATGGAGAGTAGCAGAGAGGAAAGGAACCTGGGGGTCCTGGTCAATGAAAAGTTGAATATGAGTCATTGTGCCCCGCAGCCAGAAGGGCCAGCCTTGTCCTGGGGTGCATCAGGCACAGCATCAGCAGCCGGGCTAGGGAGGGGATTTTCCTGTTCTGCTCTGAACTGGAACAGGCTCATTTTGAGCTCTGTGCGGAGTTTTGGGTGCCATAATATAGAAAAAGATATAAAGCTATTGTACAGTATCCAAATGAGGGTTGAACCTTGAGGGGAAGCCATATGAAGAGCAGCTGAAGTCTGTCTGCTTCTTCAACCTGGAGAAGAGGGGAGAAGACTGAGGCGAGACCTCATTGCAGTCTGTATCTTCATCATGAGGGGAAGAGGAGGGGCAGACACTGATCTCCTCACAAAGGCAGCTAATGATAAGACAAGGAAGAACAGCTGCAACTTAAAGGAGGGTTTGCTTAAATTAGATATTGGGAAGAAAATGTTTACGGTGAAGGTCATGAGACACTGCTGCCCAGAGAGTTTGTGGACTCCCCATTTCTGGAAATGTCCAAGACCAAACTGGATGGGCCACTTAGTAACTTGGTCTGGTGGAAGGCTCCCTGCCCACGGCAAGGGGATTTGATCTAGATGACCTTTAAGGTCCCTTTCAACCTTAATCATTCTATGATTTTATAAAAAAAATGTAGACAGTAGCGACAGATCCTATCTACTATCATTATTTTTCATTTACATTTCTCTTTTATAAATATATATATATATACATATATATATTTGTGTGTACGCAATTTTAAATTATGATTGCCACGTGATAAAGGTGACCTGTGACATAATTTTACCTATCTTAAAATTATAACTATTCTCTGCGTTTTTAGTTCCCAAAATTTCAGGGCGACAATAAAGTAAAACTTGTATCTCTTGCAGCAATTTTGGAGGACAAAATGAAACTAATAAAAGAGTCTTTAGAATCCTTCTTATTTTTAAATAGAAACTTTTTAAGGCAGATTTGCATTTACTGTTTGGAAGTGCAAGATTGTCACAATGACAACTCATTACATAGGATTATCCAAAACGCAAACTCTTTAAAACACAGAGCATATAAATTTTCTCATTGGCTGCAATAACATTTTTTCTTCCAAGAACAGTGAAAAATCTTCCAGATTCTTTCATGTGCGTACCTATATAAAATGTGATTTATTCCTCCATTTTTTATTTCATTCTCTCACATCTCTGTAATTTCTTACAAACATTAAGAAAAGTTATATTCAACTTTCAGATGAAAAATCCACAATGACCAGAATTCTGTCTAGGAGGGTGAGCAGCACAAAGTGCTGGAAAGATCAGCAGGACAGAGAAGATGAGGAACAGTGTTGAACAGCTTTCTCTCTCAGGGTGTTGTAAATCGTGCTTCAGACACTCAGTGATTCAGAGGTGGTGACTTCATATTAGCAGAATATTTTTTCCTCCATGAATTTATGCAAGAGGTGAATGCAGATAAGTACGAGGGCATCTATATTGTCTTAGACATGCAATCCAGCTTTGTGTTATCTTATTGTGAAAGGACCCACAAAAATAACTGATAACATGACATACAAACACAATGATTTTCTTAATTGCTCTTCTAGGTCTGAGTTGTTTTCACCTTTGTGACCTTCAACGTATTTACCTATGAGTCCAGCTATCCCATCTGGATACCATTTCTTGTTGTCAAGCCTTGACTGGATATAAACTTTAAGCATTTACAGTGAGCCTTTGGCATTGGGTTTTGTTTTCTGGAAAGATTCAGCCTTCAGTTCTCCACTTAGATGCTACCAGTTTAATTTGATGTTCCTTATTTAATATATTTGCATGCACTGTTGACTTATGTGTAGTGTCCTTTCATCAGACTTAGGACTGTAGATTTCTTTCTTATTCTCTTCACTTATCTCTTTCCAATCAGAGAAGTTATAGCACTCATACCTCAAGTGAGAATTGTTTTGTGACTTTGATCATCTTTCTTCATGGCCATATTCAAGATGTGTTTGAAACAGGAATTTACACATTTGCTTTTATTTTTTGATTACTACAGAACAGGCTCCAGTTTTTCTTTACTGCAAGGTTTTACCTTAGGGATAATAGCCAGTTCATGGTGACCATGTTATATGTTTGCTTTTTTCCCGACCACTTTATACTTGCCTACATTAAAATTAACTTTCCATGCTGCTGCAATGTCATAAACACTATTTTTGGTCTTTATGCAGTTCTGCATGGTCTGGCTGTATGTCCACATTATCTAGAATGACTCCCAGGTATCAGCAATTTTTTCACTAGCTGCTCACATCTAGTTCATTTATGCGCACAAATTACAGCAGAGACACTTGCTTCTCCTGAAGAAAATTTCATTATTGTCATTGGCTACCTGTGAAAACTGAAAACTAAAATGACAGGTGTATTAGAACTGTGGACAGATGAATAAATATGACATTTATAAAGCTATTTAACTACGCTGCAAAGAATCTTATTATTTCTGCTGGTATAACCGTGTTGGATGGATGATAACCCGAGAGGAGGATTTTCTTTTCTATTTAGAAATTTAGTTTTCCATAGTGGTATGAAACAAGAATGTCAGCAAAAAGTAGTTTAAAACAGCTGGGGGATGGAAGAGCTCAAAATTTCTGGATTCGATAATTTTCATACCTGTTTCCTAAGTTAAATTGAAAGTTTTTGTTATGGTTTTTGATGATGTTTTCTTTCATCTGCCCATTACACACTGGGGTGTCCTTAAGTAAATTATGTTATGTGCAGCCACAATGCAAAAGTGATTTGTGGGACCAGCATCAATGCCAGAAGAGAAAATTCATTTTCAGTAAAACATGAGACAAAACACTCAAAACACATTCTTAAATTGTAGTGTTAACAGTCCTGTTCTCATTATAATTTTTATGCATTTATTTTTGTTGAGTAAATTGATTCCATCCAGTTTTGCCTCTGCATAATCGTATGCTAAACACATTCATCATTTTTCTTTCAGTAAACTACATTGCCATGGCTAATAAATGTGCACAGTACATCTATACTTTGAGTAACAAGGTCTGTAAGAGTTTTTTTGTAATCCATTATTGGTACATTGTAATACCACTTAATAGCATAACACATGTTTTAAGCCTCTTCCAGCTGGCATGGTCAGCTTCTACTAACTCCCAAGTTCCCAGATAATGTGAATTTGATGATTACTCTCTGTTGCAGAGATACAGGAGTGCATAGCAATGGTGCTAATCACTAGTTCTGTATCTATAACATTCCTATAAAATTTGTCACAATGGCATGGATATAGAGGGCCTCATTTAAAATGCCAACTCTCTTCTCTACAATTTCAATCCTATTTAACGCAAAGCAGAGGATTCTGATGAGTATTAGCAGAAAGGCAAATCAGGTCAAGATGAGGTAAGAACTCAGGGAAATGGTAATGGACCCTATTTTTTTTATTTTATTTTTGGCAGACATAGCTGTGATTTACATGTGTACATGAGCATCTATCTGGTCCTTTCTTCCAGACAGTTTTTTTACAAATTTGTGTCATCCAAGTATGAGAAGACACAGTAAAATTAATGGATTAAAAGAACCCATTTCAATTTAAAAGAGAAGCTTTTTCAAACTGACATATATATGACAAAATAAAGAAAAGTACAGGGAGAAAATATTATATTAAGTACATTGAAACCTTGATTCATAGAAAAATCTTTTATATTCAAGACACATGCAATATAAATATTAGCTTTATTTTCAATTAGGTATTTTGCTAATTCAACATTCTGGATAAAAAGAAGTGCTTATAAATTGACCACATATTTAGAAAGTTGCCATGTTTAGTTCTAACATGTCTCTGCTAAAGACAGTATGCTATGCTGGGACTTCCTATTTATTTTTGAGAAAGAAAAATTAAAATGAGATCAAATAAATGCAAAGACTCAAATAATATAGCTTGGGTAAGGATTCTGTCAGAATATTTTTACGTAGCATTAAGTTGTTTCTAAGGTCTTCCCAGTTTCAGCCATGTACATATCTTCATATTGACTCATCACCCAGATTCACTATATAATTCAAGGAGGTATATATTACTTCCAAAATGAAGTTCTTCTAACCCTTTAAGGTACCTATTCTAGGATGAGATAAAACATGTTCTAGGAGTGCCCCTTTTTATTCAAGGAATAAAACCTCTAGCTGACAAGCTCAGATGTAGATGTCTGCATTATAAAAATTTAAAGGTAGATGAGGTAAATCCCACTATATTTGACTTATTTCAGTGGAAAAAAATATGAATTGCTACATAATTCTTACTAAGCATCTGGTGTTGTGGAAGGAAATTGCGTTATCAATTGTATTAGAAATAGTGGAGCTAAAGATAACTTTTGGCTGCATATGATTCTATGAAATATTGCATCTATTTCCTCTGTGCTAGAGCATCATTTTTAAAATGAAGTGAGTGTTAAGATTCTGCCTGGAGAAGCCTGAAGAAGAAGAGGGTTGCATGAGTTATTCCTGCTCCATTAAACTGAAAAGTGCCCTGAGCCTGTTCTCTGATTGTGATCACATAATAACTGATTTCCATACTGGTAAACATGCTGAGACACATACCATCAGTAGATGCATCAATATTAGATTTTGATAAAGGTCTCTGACCCACAGCAACTATGGACCCATGCCTAGGAATGGCATGGAAAATGCCAGCAGGAATGGAAAAACATCAGGCCAAGGTCTGTTTCATTTTTTCAAGTCCCAGAGTCATGGAATATCCCCTAAAACTATTTGTACCTCTGCCATATATATTCTTTCAGATCCCATAAATACTTCTGAGCCTTATTTATAAAATGGGAATAATGACTGCATTGTAGTTCTTTTTGCTGTACCACACTTCTAGCTTCTGTTTTGGGTATAAATAGAGTGGGGATGGAGAGTACTTCATTATTTAGTTGGTATTCACTTGTTAGTCACTTATTATTCACTCATAAGAAGTAATGACCACTTATTTTTATATTTACAGACTCATCCAATTCAATCGATCAGAAAGAGGGGGGAAGGAGATCAGAAAGATTTTTATATATCTCCTGATAAGGAATAACATTATTCACCACTTAAAAGATGAGAGAACAACACAAGTAGAAACAGAGGTCAAAATTGAAATAAGAATTCAGGAAACAGAATATTCTGGTGAAACATTAAGGGTATGGCCATTTTCAGAACTTTGTGGCATATAGCACAAACATTCAAACATCTTAAAACCTTAATCTCTATAGTTTTTTCAGGAGAAAATGGTTGGTTGGAGATAAGAAAAAGAAATTACTGACAAATATACAAAAATTGCAACTTCAGTATATATTCAGATAGGAAGTTGCACCAAATTAAAGCCTCTTAGGAAAAAGGAACCCATACATATGCATTCTAGAATGTCATATGCCATATTACAGAATAGTTTTTTCCTATCCATAACAAAAATACATAGAATGTTAAATGGTGATCTTTTCCTTAAAAATTGCATCAGGTACTAATTTATTTTTAATTATAAAGTGGTAATGGTTTTACCAGAGTATTTTTTGGTAAGTTTCTTTTTCACTGTTCAGTGTCAAGAAGTATAGAAAGTCAGAAGTATAGAAAAATATGGAGAGTATAGAGTTTATTATAGAGTTTTTAGAATGACTCTCATATTTTTATAGAAAGGTAATTTTAGCAGATAGAGTATTTTAGGAGAATTTGAGCTAAGTTCCCTTTCACAACTCCTTTAGAGCTTTTTCCAGTAATTTTTTTTAATATTCTTTGCTTGTTGAGGGAAAGTTGTAATTAAGGTTTTAGATGTATAACTTATTAACTGAAAAATCTATTTTCTAATAGTATACTGCAGCAAATTTTCATTTAGTTCACTGTCCTTCCTTTTTTTCTCAATGCTACTACACATTTATTTTTATGGTGATGTGGGTTTTGTTTGGGGTTTTTGTTTCTTTGTTTTGTAGTTGGTCTGTTTTGTTTGGCATTATTCGCAATACACATTTAAAAGTGATTGGATACAAACATAAGAAATGTCTTATCCCCAAAGTTTAGCATTTGTACTAAATTTATACTGCAGGTTTAGAAAAATGGATAAAATAGTTAGGCCATTATTTTACGGTCCAATTTAAAAAAACCCTACATTTTTAATTTTGACAGTATGATATTTTCCTCCTTCCATAAAAATTATTTATTCTTGGTTTCTAAGTTATCCAAGGTTCTAGGTTAGAAATTAGTTTCTTTGAGTTAAAATGTGACGTATTTATTTTGCCTAATACAGTAAACATAATGCTTAGCATGATGAAACATCTTAAAAACACTGAAATTCCTGTCTATGAGGTAGAGGTTTGGGGGATCTTTAGCAAAAGTCCTTTAGGAATAACTACTATAAACATTTAGTCATAATGATTCTAGTCTTCTTTAGAAGCATAATTTCCCTCTGATATCATAGGGCTGTCTTCCAGCTCATTTCAGGGGAATTTGAATTGAGCCTTATGAGCTCTTTTTAATCTAGTACTCTATTTCACCATGTATTTACACATCCTTCATGACATCTTTGACAGAGCAGGGACAAAATGGTTTTTAAGATAAATTTTTTTAGAAGAGAAAGAATCTTGTCCTGCACACTGGGATATAGAAAGCATTCCACAACTCAATTAAATAAACTTGAACATTATATTTGTAAGCAACTAATATTCTACTTTTCTCAGATCCTTCTTTTATTCAAGAAATACGATTGCTTTATTAAAAACAAAGCATGCTTTCCCTCATCAGTGAAATGTCATTTTCAGAATGGCATGCAGTGTCTGCAGTTAGGCTTACACATAAAAATCAGCTGCAAAATGACTATTGTCTATTTTTTAATGACTCAAGTTTTGGTGTATGGTTCCCAAGGTGATTTATAGTTTATATTTTTCTACATGTTTGACTACCTAATAAAGATAAAATAAGCATTTTGGGATAACAAAGAATAGAGGTTGGACCGAATAAATGTTTATTGCAGAATTTACTTGCAATATCTTGCCCTTTTAATGTCCTTAAATATGCCCCAGACCCCTTCTATAAGTTCATCTGACTTCTCTCAGCAGTGCAGTCCATATGTCTCTTAATATCCAGAAATTAACAATGATAGTTATACCAAGCAGTCTGGCAAACTGTTGTCTGTATTTGAGGGAACAATTTCTCCCTATGAATTGCAGTAAAAGGCAATTTTGTCTAATTACATTGAGCATATTGAAATGCTAGCTTTTCCCTCATGGGTGCTAACACCAGATTTGTAATTGTTGATGGGACTGAATTTTAAATGTCCCTCCACTTGGGAATTAGAAGACACAAGTTTGCTCTTGAACATATGACCCTTATTTTTAAAGTTTTAAATACCTTTACTGTGTTCTCACAATGCTTATCTCTATGCTATAATGAAAGAAAGACTCGATTTTTTAGAAAAGATTTTCCAAGTTACTGTTTTAATCTGTTTTACTTTTAAAATAATTTCTATCATTGAAAATTTTAAAATGTACAAATATTCATAACAATTTTTAGTAATTTAAAAAAAATATTATTTTAAAATCTTGTTCAAATGCTCTTGACCAATCAATTGTTTGTCTTTGAAAATGCTTATTCACTAAAAAGTTTATACAAAATACATGTGTAAATGTACAGTCAATGTATGCCCCTTTACCTGTACTGTCCTGAATTATAAACTATAAAATAACCTTCCAGCATAAAAGACATGTAATCTACATTGATTTTTACCTAAAAGAAAATTCCAGTTTTATTCATAAAAATCAGGAAAGAAAAAGAAAGAAAGAGAGAGGAATAAGAAAACAGTAGTTTAATTTCTTCACCTTCAGAACAGTTCCATTTACAAAGATAAGAGGTGATAACTGAGTTTTCTAAGGAAGTTAGCTTTTCTTTCATGTAGTGTTAATAGTAAAACTGTTCCCCAGTATAATCTGAAAGGTAGAATTTCAGCCCACTAAATTATGTTAAGTAATTTTTTGTCTAATATGGTTTTTTAATTTTACTTCACAAACTGATCCATAAAATTTGTGGGAATTGATATGCATATATAAGAAATAACAACAGGAATAATAGTAGCCTTGTGTTCATACTTGAATGTGATAATGCTTATGTAAAGCACAGATCAAGAAAAAAACTACAGTGATTCGCACCAAGCTAATGAGATCTTAGCAGTTAGCCCAACAATAAAATTTTTAAAAGAACTATTTCACATACAAAGAAAACTAAATACTTTTAATGAAGATTAGTAAATTCTGTACATGCTTCTAATTAAATATGGAAACAATATCAGATGATTATCAAGAAATATTTCACTAATTTAATGGTTTAATTCATTAGAAACAGGAGTTTAAAGTTAAGAGTAGGTTCTTGCTCAAATCATGACTCCGCTTTAAGGCATGCTATATATACATATATTTATCCTTATATACATAGAAAGAAAATATCTCTATATTTTTCCTGGAATATTCTGTTTTCACATGTAAACAAGTATAATCTCTGTACAACTGCATTTTCATCCAGTAGCTCAAAAACTCAAAGGAAGATGAATGAAACTATAGAAGGTCTCAGAATGAATGTAATAGCTCAGATGAGCACAAACACAAGCTGCTGTCCAGATTCTAAATAAATATTTTTGATGCTTAGGAAAGTTTTTCATTTTTAAATTTTTTTTTTCCATCATGATTACCAGTAATATTTTTACTGATCCCACACTTGCCTTTGACATTAGGATTGATGGAGATAATAGATTAAAAATCAGTGTTAAAACAGTCTGCAATCTCAAAATAGAAGTCATAAACAATTGGTACGACTAAAGGCAGATGAAAACTAAGGCTGTCTTTATAGTCAATAGGAATAAATCCACATGATGATTAAATCAATATTTTTATATATGCTCTGTTCTCCTTTGTATGCTTTTACATGTATTTTTTACATGCATTAACAAGGCATTAAAGCATTAACTCTAAAACTGGTATTAGTGTAGATCTGATCAAATAATTACTTTATGGGAAAGTGGAGGAAGAAGAATGTCTTTGAAGACATTGAGAAAGCAGCCCTGTAGAGGATACCAGGTCCTGAATATGTATTGCTGAAAGTGTATTCTCATATAAAGGTGTTCGGTAGGGTGGTCTTGTGAATATCTTTATTCCACTGCAGAATTAAAGTCAGAAAAATTTCAGCTCTAGGATTTTATGCTACATGTCCTTCCTGATATCCCAGATTCCCAGAGTCATTGAGGTTGGGAAAAGCTGCCCAAGATCGCTGACTCCAGCCTTTCACCAACCTCTGCCTTGTCAATCAGACCATAAAGCTAAGTGCCACATCGAGTCTTTGGTGATTGGATGGTGACTCCACCACTTCCCTGGGCAGTCCAGTCTAGTGCACTGTCTTTGCTGAGACATAGAATATATATCAAGTAGATATTAATGAAAACCTCATCTTTTGCTCCACTTTTTAGTGGGTCATTAGATTTTCATGTGCCAGACCTAAGTAAGAGATGTCTTGTTTAGCAGGTAAGATTGAAGCAGCCCACAATGGTCTGTCATGGAACATTTTTTATTCACTCTCCTCCCCTAATTATTGCTTCCTACCATCAAGATTTGAGACTTCAGCTAATCAGTGTTGATTTGCATACCTTGCTTTTACTTAAGTTGAGCTACTCTTATATCTTATTTCTCAATCTATATTAAATTACATGACTGTACATATCTCCATATTACTTGATAAGCAAAATGTCAGAAATTTCTAATATCCCAAGGAGAACATACTCAATTTGAATGCTTTAGGGTGAACTCCTGATCAAAGTGATTAATGAATTTATGAATGTCAGGCTATTTAACTGACAGTGAACTATATTTTCAAGATCAGTAATGAAACAGGCAAACTATAACATTACTTTTGCACAATGAAACACTTGGCTCTCATCATTCTGCTAAGTGGGACCAGGCTACTCTCAATGATCCTTGGGGAGGCTGTGCTACCAAGCCTGAGCAGTTGTCAGAATTCCTGGGAACACAGGACAGCAGGGAAAGAGCTCCAAGATTCTTCCTTTCCAAGGTCTCTTGTTCATGCTTCTTTTCTATTTCTGACCAGACTGATTTCTCCTTTGCTTCAAAAGTCTCTTTGGTGTGCCCTGGTTACTGTTGAGTCCAGCTGATGATCAGCATTTATTTTAGGCTGATGCCTTTCTTCCTCTTTAACATGATGAGTTTTTGCAAATGCCCTCCAGATGGTTTTGTTTGCTGTGGGTAGATCATGTAGACACCCTCACCCTTCTATCCTGCTATCCCAACAATTTTTTTGTAATTTAAAAGTTATCCGAAAGTTTTAAAAATCAATGACTACCCAAAGAAATGTCTGAGAAATAGGATAATTATCTCTTGCATTCTCTCTTCTCTTCTCAAACCAGGGTGCACACATGTACTTGCTGATATACATTCACTTTTTAGCTATTGAGGAATATTTGAAATATTGAATTTATATAGTTGGAGTCGATGGCTTAAAATGATGGAATAATTTTAAACATGTAACACCATATCAAGTTAAAATGTGGGTACTTTAGTTTCTTCTGTCTAGCCATCACCTGTGGAAGGAGGAAAATTTAGTCTAATTCCATCGTGTTGTAAATGCTGCCAAATGTTCTATAAATTTGTAAGAAGGAATGGGAATAAAATAATGAAAATAGAAAGGTAATTTATGTTAGATCCTAAAGATACTTGGTAGTAAGAAAGCCAATTAAATAATACTGGGCTTACCTGGAAAATTCACATTAAAATATTGCTACATTTGTAGACACACCCACACCCACACACCCACACGCACACACTTTTGAATAGTTATTGAATTGAATGTGTACTGTTTCAAGTTTATATTTCTATAACAACATGGCATGTGCATCAGTTGCTTTTCGATCAAAGCTTTTTCCATTGGACAGACTTTTGATGTAAAATTTGGGTCTTCATTTTAAGTGCTGGGACACATAAACTTTTTTCCAAGGACAAAACTCTAGACAGGCCCTTGCAGAAAGAAATATAAGAACTATCTGAGGTGTTCAACAGACATTTCCAGAAAATTGCCAAAGGCAAGGTTTAAATGAACAGCAGATTGGTGCTGTTTAAGTTCAATGGACACAGCATGTCACTTTGAGACACTTTCTTATCCTGTTAGTGGATTGATCAGAACAGAGCTCTGTTCCTGGTTCTGCCATAAAGGAGAAATGACATTCTCTACCTTGTCAACCTGTCAGCGTGGCTTGACCTATAATATAGACCTAACTTTTGTTCTGAGTAACTCTTAAGGTATTGATTCCCCAAAGGAGATGTGGCTGTTACACAGTAGCTGGGATTGATTCTGAAAAAACACTGGCACAGTGTTAAGACTCAGAAGCATTTTCTGACCCCTTAGTGGGGGAATAAAAGGTGTGAAAAACATAAAAGCTTTTCTTCCAGTCTATTTAGTAGGCTGCAGCTCAAGATGATAGATGTCACATCAAGTGTTCTCAAATTTTGATCATTGACTCAACACCTTCCATCCAGGAAACATAACACATGTCACATCACCACTGAAATATGGGTGTCAGAGGACTTAGAAAAATCTTCTGATAAAGATCAAGGTAGTCTGAACTTAACTACTGAATATCAAAGTTTCTATTCTTTTTTTTTATTTTTGTGCTCATGTCTATTTTTTTCTGCATCTAGGCACTGACTTTTATACTTATAGGAACATTCATTGAAACTTATACAAAACCTCAGGAAAGCTTTTGGAATTTTTATTTTTATTTTGCAATTCTGACAATTTTCTCTGCATGGCATCAATATTAACAAAGACATTACAAAGAGTATTTGAAAATATCTATAATGTATTAGAACTGGATTTTTAAATGCTTTAAATTTTTTAAGAAAACAAAAGCTTTACCAAACTTTTCCCATATAGTATTAAGTTCTTGGTCTCTTTGATTCTTTTGAGTGTAAATTAAATTTTTCATGTGAAACAAAATTTATGCTTAATTATGACATTTATTTAATTTTTTAGATGTGAATTCTAACACTGACAAAATCCATGACATGGAGGTGTCCTTCTTCCAAGAGGAGGGTTAATTTTTGCACTGGCCAGGAGGGATATGTGTAGGACATGAAGGATCTGCTTACTGTTTCTGACCAGCTAGCCAAAACATCAATTCAATTATTTCCAAGAATTACATCACTTTTCTCCAAAGAAAAGGTTGGGACTCATTAGAAGATACTACACAGATACAGGTCTTGTTGAGGTAAAGATGTATCTGTTTGAAAGACAGAAGAAACTGAATTAAAGGCTGTGCCTTATCATCCAAAGTAAAATACTCCATATGTAATCTGAAAAATTATTGCATAAAACTGCAATCAATCTATGCAACACTGTCTTTTTATTATATGTATTCAATATGGTTCTGATTTTCTTAATTTTCTTTATAATGTAATAATGTTATTAGTAAAACACATCACAGCAACTCTGATGAGAAGAGCAAACAGTTAAGGCAGATGCCAGCTGAAATCCCAGTAAAACAAAAAAAACTCACAAATGCACATTGCCTGTTTGGTTTTTGGTATTTATATTTTTAAGAGCAAATGAGAAAGTCTAGGAAAACAAGCCTAAGAGAATATTGTCCAGCACCCTTAAGGGTAGATGGTGATGATATTGTTTATATGTTATTTTTAATTTCTGTTGTGTCTAATTTTGATGTATTGCTGAGAGATACTGCTTAAAGTTTCTGTTCGAACATGTTCCTGAATTTAGAAGCCTTGTGGATTTGAAGTGGGAAGGGAGAGAGAGGAAGGTCTGTGAGGGAAGGTTACTCATGCTCTTAACCTGTTCTGGACCCATCCACATCAGACTTCTCACAAAGAGAGATAATCTAAACTCTACATACATGCATATCTATCTATCTATCTATCTATCTATCTATCTATCTATCTATCTATCTATCTATCTATCTATCCATCTATGTATATAGTTTGTGTGTATCCAATTTATACAAACACATGCCTCATCCCTTATGTGCATGCATTTTGGTCTATATAAAGTATAAATTGTACTGAATATATGCAGTGCCATGTTGCATTTATCACACCATCTACATCTTTTTTCCACATACAGATGTGTTCATTTGTTTTTAGAGTCATCTTTGCCCTATGGGTAATGGAATGTTTCAGAACATTAATGTCTTTATATTAGAAATACCCACCTAAGAGAAGTTATATGTATTCATCTATTACAAATAGGTGACATGAACTCTAAGCATTGATTTTTATAACTCTAGGGTCTGTCTGTATTATTATACTGTAAGTTACGTGTTCAAAATCCTGCTCTTTTAAAATTCATTACAGCTGGTAATACTTAACATTTTGTGAAAAATTTCCTGGCATTGAATCTGACTTCTGAAACGTGACAAGTACATAGTAGCTACTTTATAAACCGTTGTTAACAGGCAGCTTGACATCACCTTAGAGCAAAACCATGGAATACTTCTTTTTTATATTTAATGCTAAGAAAAGCTCTGCCGTGTATCAGCTACAGTTCTTCTACTCACGCTGAGAAAAAAAGTAATTCTTTGTATTAAGTAGTGAAAGAATTCCTGAAAACAGAGACTACTTCAGGGTACACATGCAAGGAGACTAAATGATGGCTTTATTATGTCCTCAGCTGTGAGCACTCAACTTCTCAAGCACAACTGCAGAAATCCTCACAGGATGCAGAATCCTCCTCATGGGGTGAGGATGTCCCCTTGGAATATCACGGCAGGGCCTGGCAGGCAGGACTCACACTCCACCACCCAGGCAGGAGGAGGGCAGCCAGGGAGCACCAGGGCATGTCTAGCCCTGGCATCAGCTCCTTACAGGGGCTGGGGACAGGGTGAGACCAAACCAAGACAGGTCTGGAGGTGTGCCTGGATTGGTGGGGCACATGGTCAGGCAAAGCAGAGCTGTGGGCAGCTGGAGACTGGCCCTGCCATGGAGTCACCAGAGCAGGGGGTGTAAGATGTGGACATAAGAGTCCAACAAAAGGCTACTGAGATGAAAGAATTGGGGCATCTCTTATGAGGAAAGGCTGGGACCGGAGAAGAGAAAACTCCAGAAAGATTTTTTTAATTTATACCACTGCCTGAAGGGAGGGTTCAAAGAAGATACTGGGCAGTTTTCAGTAACACACAGAGACAGCTCAAGAGGCACAAACTGAAACATAAAAAGCTCCCTTTGAACATCAGAAAATATTTTTACTTTGTATGGTGGTTTCTGAACACTGGCAAAGGTTGTTCAGAAAGGTCATGGAGTCTCTCACCTTGCAGATATTCAAATGCCGTTTAAACACAAGACTGGGCAACTGGTTTTAGGTGGCCTTACTGGAACAGGATGGCTCCACACTCTAATCATAAAGTCCAATATACAATGTCAATCATTCTATGATTCTGTGTTTTGTCAATTTTTAGATTTTTTTTTTTATTTTCTGAACTTCATTTTATTTTTCATAGAGAAATGGGAAAAAATACAGTGAATAGTTTTTGCACTCAAAAAAGTATGCAAAGTGTTTCCTTGTTTAAAAACTTCTAAAATTTTATTATTATTAATAGAATAATTATTAAGAATAATTAAGAATAATTATAAATAACAGAATTACTGTTGTCTTGTCCTTTTTTGATAATTTTAATTTTCAATCAAATTGGTTGTAGTATTAACAGAAATTAAGGCTGTATTGTTGTAAACTGGACAATTATGCATGGTTTACCTGCTTCTGTTTCTCAGTGTCTTAGAGCTGCAGCTTTCTAATAAGGCATAATGTAAGATTTCATAGAAGAAAATGCCTTGACTTAATCAATAGAATTAGCTACTTTGTGAAATCTATTCACCCATATTTTGCCATCTAATTGTGCTTATCATTCTCCTTTAGAAATATTATTATTCCAGCTGTATTTAACACAGTGTCTATGAAATTGATTAAAGGTCGTGTTTAATGCTGACTACAGAACACTGTGACACATACTACAATATAAAAAACCTAAAAATTTGTTTTTGAAATTATAATGTACTATTCACCATTGTGTAGAAAATTAAGCAATTTTAAAATATATTCTACAGTTATTAGCATTTAATAACATTCCGGTAGTAATTATCTTATTGAATAGTGAGGAACTTGGAAAAAGATTGACAGCCAATGATGATGATAAATAAACATGTGACATTTTGCTGAAGTGTCATAAATGCTGGACATAGGTCTATGACAAAGCATACTCTCTTCCTGAAAAAGTAGCTCAATATTTTCCAGTCACTACAATTGGAAACTCTGCAAACAAAGTTGAGAGTCATCAGTAAATAATGTTTGCTTCCTTTGAATGGAAAAAAACAAATATTTCCTGATATTATCATTAGCTACTCGGTACACTGAGGATCAGTGATAATTGCACACCGATTGTAATGAAATAAGTGACGCATAATTAGCCTTTTCAAATAAAACAAATTGCAAGAAAAATAGCAGCAAAGTAATATGAGAGTGTGATAATTAAAGACAGGACAAATAATAATATTATCATAATTAAATTATGCATAAATGATAAATACTGCCTTTTACCTTATTTCTTATTTATTTGTTTTATTTAGTTTTAATTTTTTTTTGTATTCACTTTCTATATATTGGCATTGAATCAACCCCTTGGCAAAAAAGAAATTTCCTACCAATTGCGTATGGACATTTGTTGTGGGTTTTTATTTTATTTTTCATGCAACAAAGGCAATCAGCTCAGTCCTTGGGGTCTTTTTAGGTACATTTTGATTCTGTTATTTTTCAACTTCTAAGAGAAGAGGAGAATAATAATAATATCTGGGAAATAATAAATTCCTTAAAGATAAAAACCCAACAGTCTTGAGTGTGACTTCTGAGCTTCACAAATGCTTGAAAATAGTGGGACAATTGGTGTTTATCTTTTTCATTTCATTTTTGCAATTGTGTATCTCACACTCAGAGAGTTGACAATTTTACAATTTTCCTGAAAATGATGTCAATATCTTCTCATTGAGTTATATTGCACGTTTGAGAAAATAAATATTTTGTACTATATATAGCATAGAGACAGACAGGATGTTGTTTATTACTACTCCCTTATAAGGCATCTGCAGCATAAACTCCAAGATAAAAAAGTGCCTGAGGACTTCACATGAACTGCAGATCAGGCTCCATCTCTGTTTCTTTCTTTCCAGCATCCCCTGCAGTTGCCTTCTTTGCCTGAGTAAGGTCTAGTTTTACAAGAAGTAGATTTTCCCTTTTCTATGCTGCAGAACATGGTTTCTTCTTTTGAAACATCCTGTATTTCAGGATTGATGTTGTTCTCCCAAACATGAAACTATTTTTGGAGAATATAGGCTGATGAGTGTCAAGATTGTTTCTTTCATGTGCTTCACTGCCTAAGTTCGTTGTTTGAAAATAAAAATTTCATGCAAATACAGGCTGCAATCTTGAACAACTTTGTCAATTTAACTGATAATAAAAAATCAGTGATTTAAAGATGACTAAATCCTTACTTGTATACAGCTAACAAATTAGTTCTTCAAAAGATCTAAGAGATCTGTATCAGATCCTTATATCTGTGTACAGTAAATAATTTACACTCTTCAGAATTCTACTGAACATTTACATAATATCCTATAAATGCAGCATTAGAGCACTCAACTACTCCAAAGTGAAGTCATGACAGTTGGACTAAAGGCTTCCCAAAGAGTCTGATTGATGTGAGAAGACATAAACTGTTCTTCAGGTTTAGGTACTAAGAGTCTTCAGATTTAGCAGGTCATTTATGGAATATTATGATTTTTTTAAAAGCTGGGAGTTTTAATTCTACAAGCATCTTTAGAAAACAGTAAGGGTTTTCCTTAAGATTATTTATGTATGTAAATGAATATGCACATTTATATACTATATATACATGAATGTACATATCTATGTATAGAAACAGATATATAAATATATAGAGATGAATGCTTCTAAAAACTTCTTGTCAGTCAACAACTACTGAGAAGTTACATTTCTTTAAAATTAAGACAAGAAACCCAAAGTCGCTTCCATGTTCAAGTTTTTAGTGCCAAAAGCATATCTTCCTTAGACCCATTTTGCTACATGATGGTGATTTTCCCCTCCCTGCCCTTCTATCCCGCTTCTTCTTCCCTTTCCCTTCTTCTTCTGCTTCGCCTCCCCCTTCTCCTGCTTTCACTTCCCATTCCTTCTCCCTTTTAATATGCAAAATCCTCTCCAGTTCTGGAAATCAAAACATCAGAGTTAAAGTACATTCATAAAGCACCTACTTCCATTGTGTTTGAGTTTGCAGAATCATGGAATGGTCCAGGTTGGGAGGAAATTCTGGAATTTGAAATTCAACACCCCTGCTCAAGCATGACCACCTAGGGCAAGCTGACAAAGGGTGGAGGCTGTGCATCCTCTTTGGGCACAATGTTCTCATGCTCACTCACCATCACAATAAAAAAGTGTTTCCTGATGCTTAAGATAATATTTCATGTTCCACTTTGTGCCCATTGTCTCTGGTCCTGTCACTGGTCACCACTGGAGAGAGCATGGCTCCACCTTCTTTGCAGGACTTCTTTGAGCTGAGTGTGCTAAATATGGGGTTTATTTCAATAAAAGCAGGCTAATCAGAGACAGTAAGGAATATCTGTTTCATGTGCATTCTGAAATTAATAATCCAACAAAAATGACAAAAATGATGAAAAAAAGGAGCAGGCTCATATGTTTCCTTAAAAAAATATTGATTAATTGCTTCAATAAAGGTGGGAGCTCTTGACTTTTACAATTTTGATTAAAGAAGAAGATAGCATCCGGATTGATAACACTGGGAGAAAAAAATTGCACTAACCTTTTCCTTGAATATGTCATTAAAATGAAAAAGGAGTAATATTCAACTTTCAAATGATCAGATAATAATTGAAATTTCCCTTTAGCACATCTAGTGAAATAACCATGGCACATACGAAAATAATGAAATCTTGTAAATACCATTATTTACTGACTAATTATTGAGCCTTTGCTTTCAATGTCACAGGTTTTTAGCATTTTAGCAGACATCACTTTTTATTATCTTTCCATTCTAGAATTAATTCAATAAAAATCAGATTTCTTGACCTGGAGAAACACCTTAAAGATTGTTTACTTACTCAGGTTTTCAGTGGAGTGAGTATCTGCAGGAAAGACTTTCACATAGACATTTGTATCACCCACATATCTTTAAAATGAAGAAATGCACGACATAGGCTGCATACAAAAAAACACTATAAAATAGTTTTCCTTTCAATAAGAAAATAAAATACAAAATAAATGTCCAGTCTTTCTTTTTATGAGACATTGCACCATACCTCTGAGACTTGCCACTACCAATTCTAAATTCAAAACAATACAAAAATTATACATATTTGCATATTTAAATTCTAAAGGTATACAGAATTAAGCATACCTTATATTCTCTGGTACCCACAAGTAATAAAATCTGTAATTTGTTTCTATAAGACTGACAAATTTGTCATTTAGCTGAAAAAATATTCTGAAAAAATAGTTACATGTTAAAACGAAATAATTTTAGACCAAGAAACAAGGTGATTCTTTTGTATGAAAACACATTTTATACAAAGAGAAATTTTGGGCCATTGTTTTAAGAAAAAAATTGAAACTCAGATTACTTTTTGCCACATGTAGTCCAAGAGATTTCACCGGAATTGTCATCAAAGACAACAAGGTATTTCTTTGCTCTGGAGAAAGAGTTCAGTGCATGACTAAGTATGTTAAAAATCATGAAGGGAATGGAACAATTTACTGTATTGGCAGGGATTTATACTACATAAAGCAAAACTAGATGCATCAGTAATACATTTCATGTTTCATATGGTGACCCATTATCTGAGTGAGATGAACAATTAATATTTCCATTGTGTCTGTATACTTCAGTTGACATCATTTTGTCAAGTGGTTGTGCACAAAAAAATCTTTTACTCTCTTCATTGTTACTCACACAATTGCTTGGTATTCAGAATTAAGTCTTAGATAAAAAAAATGATTTGATTAATATTTAATATTAAATGTAAAAATTTCAGTCTTACTTTTTGAACTGATATAGAAGGCATTGGCTATGTTTATCCAATTCTAATGGTATATGTGAATGAAATTCAGTGTAAGTAAAAAGGATTGGAGGGGAAAGAGAAGGCGAAATGGAAGAGGAAGTAAAACCAATCCTCATGTAGTAAAACAAGACTTAGGAAGAGATCTTTTGCTGTGATTATGGCAGTAAAAATTAAAATAATCGTGGAGCAGTCTTTTTTTCCTGTCTTAATTTAAAAGAATTATAACTCTTTATTAATGTTAGGCTGGCAAGAAGTTGTCAAAAGCATTTATTTTATAAAATACTAAGTGACCAGTTACAGGCATATACAAGTGCCTTCTAACTTGCCCTCTACATGATAATATTAGGCACAAGTACGCTGTCTTGTACTTATCCTTCAGCCACCTGGCAGCCAAATTCAGCCTATGCAATTAGGGCTCAGAGTACAAGGTTATTTCTGAAGGAGTTTCCAATGTTTAGCTTATCATCCACTCCATCTTACTGCTGCTTGGTCTAGTGGTGTCTTGCATTTCTGAGAGCATTTTATCTATATACATACATGTCACATATCTGTAAGACATCCCACACCGTTTTGGCTTCAGCTTCAGTTCTTCACATCCTCATCCAAGAAAAAGGAAAGGGAAGTGACAAATTATCAATCTATTTACATATTTTAACAAATAATAAAGTTTATGTGCAATTATATAAGTAGTATAATTAGTGACATAGTATATAACTATGATATAGTTACTAGTCAACAGACTCCAAGTTTATATTCAAATTGTTATTCCATATTTTTTATGACTTTTCATAGAAGTTCTATTTCAGTTTTGCTCCATCACGGAGTTGATTTATTTCTAATAAGCAGATCACTACAGTGAGCTGGCTGGTTTAATTGTTTTATTCATGGCTCATAGATTCCCCAATATATCTCAATATGATATGTAGAAAAAGAGGCAACTCTCCAGTAAATATCAGAGATTGTATGTTTCAGGCAAATTAGGAAATAAAAGCTTGAACTGCTAACATTACTGCTTGATTATGGAAGTCTCTCTTGAAAACTTTAACATGATCCTAATTTCCTTGAATGTCCTACGTATTCTCCCAGAAAGATACTGTGACTTACTTTGTATTCAGTAGATAAAAAGATTCAGCGTTCTAGAGCTTTTACTCACACAGGGAATACATTGTGCTTTATTTTGAAATTAGTCGGTTTTTTTTTTTGCTGTTATCTTGAACACATTGAATCATCTGTTTTTTTCACCTCAAAAATTTACCGTTATCTGACTTAATAATGGATTATATATTAAAACTTACATAGTAAAAAAAAAAATGGAAACATCATTTTTTCTAAAATTGAAGTAGAAATATGTTTCATTTGCAGAAAGCTTAATTTGTCTTTTATTTGTTATCTCAGGGCCTAATGTGCATAATAAATAATACCCAGTCTCACTATTTCATTATTTTATATGGGCAATATTGAATAATAATCTTAAATAGCTAGACTTTATTAACTAGAAAAAAGCTATGGTTAGATGACAGATAGAGGTATTACAGAACCGTGAATTGTTATCTTTTTATAATTAAATAATGAACTTTTTTAAAAAAGAAAATATGAATTCCTCCTAGGCAGAACTAGACACAGCATATGGAATTTTCTTTTCAAATTTTAGGTTTTGTAATAAAAACCCCTCTTCTTTACATTTTAACAGGACCATTATATCTTAGGTTCATTGTGCCTTTCGTCACTTTGCTTTTTACTTCAAATTTGTTTAATTAAATGTGTCTCAGCTGAGTTATTACTAAGGGTTTGTGTGTTGGGTTTTGGTAGAGGTGGGGCTACGGGGCTGGCTTCTGTGAGAAGATGCCAGAAGTTTCCTTCATGTCTGGAAGAGCCAATTCCAGCTGACTCCAGGATGGACTCCCTGCTGGCCAAGGCTGAGTCAATTATCAATGATAGTAATACCACTGTGATAACATATTTAAGAAGTAAAAAAAAAATAAATGTTGTTACATGGTTGTAATTGTGGCCAGAGAAGAGCAGGGTGAGAACATGTGAGAACAGGGTGAGAACATGTCTGCCCTGCAGACACCAAGGTCAGTGCAGATGAGGGGCAGGAGGTGCTGCAGGGGCCAGAGCTGAGATTCCCCTACAGCCCCTGGTGCAGCCAGCCCATGGTGAGGCAGCGGTGTCCCTGCAGCCCATGGAGGTCTCTGGGGACACAGAGATCCACCCCCAGCCCATGGAGGTCTCTGGGGACACAGAGATCCACCCCCAGCCCATGGAGGTCCCTGGGGATGCAGAGATCCACCCCCAGCCCATGGAAGTCCCTGGGGACACAGAGATCCACCCCCAGCCCATGGAGAATACCTGTGCTCCTCAGAGCCTGAGAGGAGGCTGTGACCCCATGGGAAACCCATGCTGGAGTAGGCTCCTAGCAGGAATCTGCAGACCCATGAAGAGAGGAGCCCACACTGGAGCAGTTTCCCTGGCAGGATTTGTAATTCTGTGAGGGACCCACACTGGAGCAGACTGCTCTTGAAGGACAGGAACTGTGGAAGAGTGACAAACATTGCAACACTTTGTGGAGAACTGCTGCCCATGGGATGGACTCACATTGGAGTCGGGTTTGTGGAGAACTGGTTCATTGGAGAAGTTCATGGAGAACTGTGTCCCATGGGAGGCACCTCACAGTGGAGCAGAGGAAGGACTCCTCTCCCTGGGCAGCAGAGAGAACAGCATGTGATGATCTGACCATAACTCCCATTCCCTGTCTCCCTGAGCCACTGGGAGAAGACAGAGACCTCAGGGGAGGGAGGGGTGGAGAGAAGGTGTTTTTAAGATTTATTTTACTCTCATTATAGAGTTCTGATTTTATAAATTGAATTTATAAATTCAATTATTATCCCAAATATGAGGGTTTTTGCTCATGACAGTGTTTGGCGAGTGATCTCTCTGTCCTTATCTTGAACCGAAAACCCTTTGTTATATTTTCTCTCCCACTTGTGGAAGAAAGAGACAGAGAGGCTTTGGTGGGTACCAGACATCCACCACATTAAGAAAAAATGAAGAGGAAAATTTCTCTAACTTATAAAAAAGCATATTCCTTTATTTCTTCAGATTATTTTGCAAAGAATCTAAGAGTTTGAATACCACAAAGGGCCAGGCAAGATTTTAAAGAAAGTTTACTCCGAATTCTTTTATTCTTTTAGTAATGTGTCTTCCTTTAGTAATAGTGTGTCAGAATTTCTAACTTCTGCAAGTCATGGTTGTATACTCATATTAGATATCTGACAGATGCTGGTAGGTTTTATGTTGCAATTATGAATTTTCAGACAGCATTTTTAAAAGTGAATGTAATGTTTGTATAATTGAGCTGTCTAACAAATCATATGCTTAGATCTGTCTTAAATCTGGAGATTTAGGAGTTGGAATAGAATTTTCTAGTGGAATTTTTACTTTCAGTTTTTGATGAATTTTATTTTGTAATTATTCCAGGTTCTTGCGGTACATTTACCTGAAAGATTTGCTTGCCTCCACTACCTTCACTTCTTCAACCAGTGATTCTAAAATAGACATTTTACGGAAAATTTTTTAGAACATTTCACCCTTTAAATCTTACAGACTGTTCCAACTAAAGCTAAACAATGTACAGTGCCAAACCCAGGAACTTGACACTACAGCAGAATAAAAATTCCATTTGGTTTTGATTACATAGTGAAAAGGATACTTTTCTTAAGGATGGACATTCTAAGTCTACAGTAAGAATCAGTCCTCTGAAAAACAAACTTAACTACTCAAACAAATATGACTATGGCAGGATATGAATAATAAGAGGATTTAAAAATTAGTATAGCCAAAATATGATTTGTTATTCACATTTTAGTAATAACAGCCTTCCAAAATTGAATTTCTTTGTCTTCTCCCATCACCTGGGAGGTTATTTTAATTTAAATTGGTTTTTTTTTCATCCTGGTTCGGGCTAGTTTTTTATTTCTCAAAGCATAATACTGTGATTCCTCAGCTATTTGCTCCTAGTTAGATCAGGAGTTTCAAGTGCTCTGGCTTTTAAGCACCTATTTCCTAAAGAGTGGGCTCTATTATGATGAGGATATTTCAAAAGATTATTCATTGTGAAAATAGAATACATTAAAAAATGCTGAAGATAGATGAATTATCCTATCTTTATCCTTTATTTCTCACTAGTTTTCTAGCTGTTCTAATAATTCCTTTGCAGTGACTTAAGCTTGCAGAGTACAGCTAATCTGCGTGGTGGCTGAAAGTTTTGCAAAAATAGTTCATTACTGTGTTGAGACACACTGCAATGAAACAGAATTCATCTTGTAATTTTAAGTCTAGATTTTGCAGTTTTTATATTTCTGCACTGGGCTCATGTGTCAAGGTGTGCCATGGCTGCGAGAAGAGAAGAGAAGAGAAGAGAAGAGAAGAGAAGAGAAGAGAAGAGAAGAGAAGAGAAGAGAAGAGAAGAGA
>JAWWMS010000001.1:72151584-72164294 GCA_035048045.1 Chlorospingus semifuscus | reverse complement strand
TGTTATTCCTTCCTATTGTATTCTTAGCTCGTCTTCTGATGAAATCTTTTCTTCTATTCTTTTAGTTTAGTTTTAATGTAATATATATCATAAAATAATACTCAAGCCTTCTGAAACATGGAGTCAAATCCTCGTCTCTTCCCTCAATCTAAGACCCCTGTGAACACCATCACAGTAGATTGACTAATAAAATACAATTGCATGCTGATGTCAAGAAATCTATTGGCAGCTCCTATTTAAAAACTTTCCAAGAAAAGTATTTCTGGCTTTTTCCTTTGAACAAGAAGTTAAAATGTCAACATAAATCATCTAGGGTAGATGAATTATTATTCACTATTGTATCAAAGAGGAACAAAGTTCCAGCAATTTTACCATTCTAGTTAAGGTAATTTAAATTGCAAATACAACTTTAAGAATATAATTTTACGATGCTTTGTTGCTTTACAGTTCCTCTAATAAATATGCAGGATGGTGGTGCAGGTAGCTGTTTTGCAATTTTTAGAATTACATTTACATACCAGAGCTATTTAGTCTGAAAATATACAAGTATTTAGCATAAAAGCCTTTTCTGAATTCCCTATTCAGGAAATCAAAAGTAATTTTATTAATATAGTGAGCAATTAGTTTATCTAAAAAAGCCAACTTTGTAAACTTAGGATTTAACAACTTTCTATATAACAAACAGTAATGACACCTCAAATTTCTTACCTGTAATTTTTGGTAATTAAATGCATTTTAAGGTTTATGTGTGAATGTTTTCTTTTCAGTCCCAGTATTTCCTTGTGCCTCTATAATTGTCTCTGTAAAATAGTAGTCTTCTGTGAAAAGGGCTAGCAATTTCTTATAAAAGAAATAAGTATTTTGATTGTGGTAATGAATTATGGACTACATTAAGAGCTTTTCTGCTTTTTTCAATTCTGCTTTATGTATGCTTGCATTTCTGTTGTGAAAGGAACAAAAGTCCTGCTGAAGAATGTCTTTTCTTCATTTTTTTGATTGCATGATGCTTCTATTTTCTTTTCTGCTTCAGTGGTGAAAAATACGTACATAATGGCAAAATTTGCAACATTTCAAAGGTGTAAACAACATAAAGCCACATCCAAAAGTAGGTGGCAATATAATGTAGAGCCAACAGAGCAACTTTTCAGCTGAAAGTGTAACTTGTAGGGTTTCTTTGGTTTGGTTTTATCTTGCCAAAAGTTTACAAATTACTCAAATAAATGAAATACCCCTTTTGGCAATAATTTAACATGCACGGAAATATTAAAGCTTTTCCATGCTGACCAAACGTTTCAAAAATTCAACCTGAAACTGACATCCTTTCCTCTCTGCCCTGTTGCTCCTCTCTTTTTAATGTAGATTAATGGAAATCATGTTTTATCTACCTCCAAGCTCTGTCCGTGCTACAGCGCTACTTTCCATGTCAGCACTCCTGCAGTTCATATGCAGTGTATATCAGCAACAGGTGTTTGGGCAGCAAGTTTTCTCCTCAAAGAGAATAGGATATCAGATAAGAAGTAACATTTCTGAATACATAAATGCAATTTGGATTTGTACTGACTTAAAAGGAAATGGATGCAGACTAATCCAAACCACCTGACATATTTAATCAATTGTGAAAACTGCCATAATATACTGTATTCTCTGGATGAGTCAATTTGTGCTATACAATTAGGAAAACATATGCCCACCAATTTTAATCAAGTTTGGAACAAAAATACCCAAAATTTTTGCAAGTAATGAATATTATAATTTTCATTTACCCTGGCTGAAATGGAACCTGTTTATAAATACATGTGAAACTGTTTTTTATTATTAAGAACAGAAATCTATATGGTAGGCTTGTTCAAAATAAATTTTGTGTACACTTTTGGCAATTCTCAACCAAAAAATCAGGTGTAATGATGTACAATTATTTGCTGTGTATCCTCTGCAGTATTAAACTTTCCTCAAGGATAGATTAATAAAACCACACATTATTAAGAACAGAATTTGGAGAACTTCGTGATCCCAGAATACTTTAAAAAATTGTATTGATTACTTACATGTCTTAAATAACACCCGAGTATTTCAAAAAGCCACTGTTAAAAGTTAATTTTCAATCTTGTGACCTTAGAAACATTTTTTCTTATTTGTATTGAAAAAAAAATCCCCAATCTCATACAGTTTAAATGTTCATATAAAAACCCCTAAACAACAAAACTGCCACACACGCATTTAATTGAAAAGAATGACAAATAGATGTTAGCAATTATAGATTCATGCAGATTTGCTTCCTGAAAGTTATGTCCAATGCTTTCTTGGAAAGTGTGACTTATCTTTCTATCAGACTAGAATATTGTTTGCTGTACATACTTTAACCCTACAAAATAAAAACAAAACCAACAAAAAATTCTAGTTTTTTTCATTTTTTGAAGCGCAAATTCACATTTGATTTTTGATTTAGATAGATGCTTTAACTAAAAAAAATTGTATACTTAATGGTGAATTTAATGAGTTTCCGAAGTCTGTATTAAACAGACAATTAATAAATAACATAAATAAAAATATTTAATGAGCTTTTGAAGTCTGTATTAAACAGACAAAAACATAAATAACAATATTCTACAAAGTAAAATAATAAACTTAACAAAGCATTCAGGGTTTCATAATAAACTATGTCTGGGTTATTGCTGTACTGACCTCCTTGGCCTATCTCCTCACCTTTCTTCCACTTGTAACCATACAATGTATCTTATCTTAGGTTTTGATCCATTATTATTCTTTTGGAAAAGGAGTGGCTGAGATCTATCAGCTGTATTATGCCACCCTTAAAGAAAAAGGCCTCTGAAGCCGTGATTCAAAGCCTAAAACTATTCATTGAATCAAGGGTTTTACCAAGACTTTTGGATATACACAATGAACTCTCTGGACTTGCTGGCAAAGGACAACAGCAAATGTGTTTAATAATACAGTAATTAAAACCCTGATCCAGGTAGTGGGAAAAATGAATTCAATTTATTCCTGTTAGATTGGATTCACATCCTTTTTTTGTTTTTAACAAAGAAATTCATGCTGGCAGTGGTTCATGTTTAGTCTGTATTACTGAATACAAACAAAGATTGAAAACTCAATGGAAAAAGAACAAGCCCAACCATGAGTGCAGTCTGGAACATGTAGTTACAAGGCACAGGCACTGGCTAAGGCACTGGTACACCTCATTTCTGCCCTGAGTGTGTCTCAATATCTGATGGAAGAGCCTTACTACTCTAAGAGCAAGAGGCTTATCGGACATCTGAATCATTTCCTTCTCTTTGTTTAAGCAACAAGTTAGTTTGAGTTGATGACATTATAAGTTTAAATTCAGTTGCCTTAAATTTTTCAGTCCACTTTCTTTATGCGTTTAAATTATTTATATAAAATAGAGCTTCTAATCAATTAATAAAACTGCAGAAAGAGGATAAAATTCCCTCAATAATAATGAACACTGGTTTAAAAATATCTGTGTTCCTTTTATAGACTAATCAAAATTTAGAGGAATAATATTAAAAAACCTGTAAACTCAACCTGGTATGTTTTTGATATATTAAGTTACTTACTACAGCAAGCAACCTACCCTACCAGGTAAATAACTACAAGTTACTTACTGAGTAGGTCTTTTCAGCATGAACAATAACAGCCTGGCTTACTCAATCACTTGTGGATCATTAACTCGATATCATTAACTGTTATTTCTGAGACTTTAAAAAAATCCCCCACACTCATGTAGGTTTTTTCTCCAGTGACAACAAGGAAATATACATGTGTATATTTATGGTTCACAGAATTTCTGTAATTTTTTTCCTGAATATCTCAAATTGTTTCCTGACTAGAATTATATGTATCTAAAAGTAATGCCAGATTATTTTCTCCTATTTAAGAATGATTACTTTTACAAAATTTATAGGCAAAATAAAAAAAATCCCACCCTCCTAAAATACCTGACGACCAAACAAAGTTTGCAATAAAATATATACCTCCTGCAGTTTTGCAGAACATTTTATTCAACTTCAGGAAAGATCTGAAATTACAGTAGGTCTTGATTTACAATTATAAATTTTTAGTGGTGCCTACCATCATTGAGTTTGCAACAAATTTTTAGGAAGAAAACAGTGTCAAAGAATCTTTTCAAATGAATGAAAATAGACATGCAATCAGAACACTCTCTTTGGCTCTTCATTTTCTTGGAAAATTGGGCTATTAGAAATAAAATACAGAGCCACTGCTCTTGTGTCTGATTAAGAGAAGTACTTCATATCAGAATAGTAACAGAAACTAAAATAACAGATTTCAATACTGTGTTTTCAAATAAATAATATAAATGTAACATTAGGGAACATAAAAATATCCAATTAGATACATACAATTAGCCAAAACAAATCCCAGAAAAGATGTTGCAATTACTGCATGGTCTTATTTTATGGATACTGATTCTCAATGGGTCTACTGAAAAGCAGGATCCTGTGATAAAGCCCAAATGAAGATATTTCTGAACTTACCAGGTTAAAATGTCTGACAAGTGGAACAACAAAATTTGAAAATCGTTTAGTCTTCCGTTTGTTCTGTAATATTAATCTGTACACTAACAAATACTACAATTAAAAATAAACAAAGAGATTAAAAAAATCCCATAAAGAAAACATTTCTCTTTAGGTACCAGAGAAAAAATGTTCACTTCTGAAGTTAATTTGGCCCATTTAAACTTCTTTTTTTTTTTTTTTTTTCACTTAGCCTACAGAAATTCTACACAATTCTCTTACAGTTTTACCTTCAAGACAGTTGAAATTCAGGGAAATGTAGCTAACAATAAGTGCATTTGTAAATAGCCATTTTTGAATTTCTTTATCCTAATCCATATGTTTCCTTTGTTAGTTCAATAGGGTTATAAGAAGCATTAACTTCCTCAATGAAGTTATGTAAGGTTTTTAATCTTTAGCTTATCCCAATATTTAATTACCTATGTAGTTGTGGAAGTGGGGAAATAGAGTCTTAATACCTTGAATATCCTGTGCTGCATTTTAAATTATTTTCTTATTGCTTTCCAGTGGATGGAAAAGATTGACTCTCTTCTCCTTTATGATAATTATCTTACAAGATGGAATTTCTTCATATTTTGATCCTTTAGCTTTAGGTTTTCTGAACCCAAAAAAATCACATAGAAATTTTTTCCTCTTATTCTTTTTGTATTTATCTAAATTCTTTTGTGAAATACTCTTTCAAAATAGACTCAGATAAATAATTCTCTTGATTTTCAATTTAAGCACCCTTGTTAATTCATTCCTTAATTAATTAAATCTGCCATTGGTTTTCCAGTATCATTAAATTGACTAATGTTTAGCTAGCATGAAAGACTTTTCCTACAGTCCTAGATGAACTCCAGTTTTTCCTCTCATCCTGATTTATTTTGTAATTCTTTATTTTCTTTCTTGTGCTGCCAGTTGTAATTAACTTTATTTTATAATTTTATCATTGCCTTTTCTGTTGACATTTTGTCAGCTCTCCCTTGTTTCACCATACAAATGACAATTTTGTCGTACTAAGTGCAATAATATTCTCCATTATAAAGGGGTAGTTTAGATGTACCAATGTTTGCAGTTCTTCCAAAGGGCATAACAGTTGTGCATGCCAAATTGATCCAAGTTTAAAACAAAATCACAATTATAGCTGGTGTTTGCATGTGCTTTTCCACTTCTATCCACCAACAGATCATCCATCCCTTGACTAAAGACTAGAGACAATTTAAGCAGAGACATGAATAAAAGAACTTAGAGAACTTTTCAGTAGAAATAGCAACATTTTGACAGAATGTCTTGCATCTGACAAAGATGATCAACAATGTTCTGGAATGGCAGTATCTTTTTCATGGAAGGTATTTCTTTTTTTCTCACTGATCGTTATAAGTTTACACTTTTCAAACATTTGTATGACAGAACTATGTGCTATTGAAAATTATACATCTCATTCAGTAAAGAAGATAAAATTATATTCTGGTATTCCTCCAGTCTTTAATTTTCTAAAAAGTAGGGTTTGCTTTCAAGATTTGTCTTCAAACCAATCAAGGCTAAGAAATCATGACTCAGTTTTATAGTGCTTAAGAGATAAATGACAGCAAAATGGAGATGGGATTTGCACATACAATAGATGTCTTTTCTGTCTATCTATATCTACCTGTCTATTTATCCATCTGAAAGTGAGAAGAAAATAGATGCACTGGTACAGGTTTCAGCTTATATTAGCAATCAGAGTGTAAATTCAAGACATGTAGAAACCTTGACTTCAGTATCTTCCATCTGCCAGACTTCTTCTCTATACACAGTGTGCCAGCCCACCCTCTGGTCATCCTTCTGTGAAGAAAGTTGAGGAAATTTTGCTTATTAAACCTGGAGAAGAGAGGGCTCCAAGGAGACCTTAGAGCAGCCTTCCAGTGCCTAAAGTGGACTTATAAAGATGATGGTGACAGATTTTTAGAAGGACTGATAGTGGTAGGACAATGGATTGAAACTCAAAGAGGGTTGATTGAGACTAGACATAAGAAAGAAATATTTTACCATAAGCACAGTGAAACACTGGGACGGGTAGCCCAGAGAAGTTGTGGAAGCCCTATTATTGGCAGTTTTCAAGGCTAAGTTGGATGGAACTTTGAGCAACGTGGTCTAGTTGAAGATTTCCGTAACCATTGTAGGGGAGGGTGGACTAGATTCCATTCTTCTATGATTTTGTGATTTTACACTTCTTTATTTGTTCTTTCAGCATTTTCTTTGTGATATATGAAAAATAACAGTTATAGTCTGAGAATAAAAATATTCTAAGGGGGTTAAGTTGTCCATCTGGTAAACAGGAAATCCTTAAAACCTGCAAGGGTTCCTTATTTTAAAGTCATCATCTAGGTGGATTCATTCTTCATCTAATACCAATACTAATGATAATGACGATAATGACAATGATGATATGATGATGACCAATACTAATACTAGTACTAATAATAATCCCTACCATCTACTAACTTTACTTGGCATTTTACTGAGCATTAGGATACTTGGAAGTATTGACCCATTGTAAGAGGATTCATTCTTCAGTAGTAAAATATAAGACAAATTTGACAATATTTTTAAATTTGGAACAACATTCTGGACACATAATTCAGTCCTTGATTAGACAGAATTTGTAGCTCCCATAAAAAATCTCAAAGAAATAAATGTATTGGAATGGGGTCTTACAGTTTATCCCATTCTAATTCAGTTAGTGCAATTAAATTACTTTCTACCTCAGAAAGAATACCAATTACAATTATTTTCTTCTCTAGAAGGCAAAGTATTTACTTAAGGGCGATGAAATCTGAGTTGCAGACTGCAAACACTTGTGCCATGTTTTCTTTCTTGTGAAATTGTATTTTGCAAAGAATAAGGCTGCCAGATCTGATATTTAAGGAAGTGCGATGAGTCAACGTGTTGCATGGTTATTAGATTCACACCACTAATGGACAAACTTGAAAGAAACAATTTTGATGTGTCAGAAAGTATGCATTACTCAGCAGTAGAACAAAAATGCCTACTGTATTTGCTAGGTGACTGGAATGAAAAGAGCAAAGAATTAAAGGATAAACGTCAGGGAGTTGCTACTTATGTTCAAATACAGATTTTTCATTTATAAAGGAAATTGTAGTACCGTAAAAACGACGAATCTGTGACCTTTGAAAGATGCAAGTGAAGAGAGGACACCACAGAAAATATATAAACAAAATTATGTATAAAAATTTTGGTTATTTCTGTGATCTTATTTACCTAGTTATCTAAGCAGTAACATTAATTAGAAGCTGCATTTTTTTCACATTAACTTATTAAATGACATCTCTGGGTGCATTCACCAGGAAATGATTATTGATGCCATATTATGTACAATGTTCTCTTTATAAATATGCCTGAGTCTATCAGATGTGTTTAAAAACAATTCATGGGTTTTTTTTTTGTTTAATGAATCAGAATAATTTATTTAGCCTTATTATTCCAACAATAACCTTTTAATTTAATTAATTCAAAGCTTACATTTCTTCTGTACATGCCTGAAAGGTCTGTAGCACCTGCATGTGTATTACTTGGTTTCCTTTCTCTTCACCAGAAGTGCACAGTTTTCAGAGTTTTAGAGGACCAACATGCTGGGTTATCTTCTGTTTCTCTTCAGTGGTCTTTAGTGGCCATGAGGTTGGGGTAAGGCCCTGTGGAGTGTGGTCAATACTGAAAGCTGAGATTAGCTTTTCCAAATAGACTATTTGGTAGCACTGAACACTGTTCCAGTACAGATTTGCAATTATATAGAGAGAATTTTCTTGTGTAATAAAAAATTATTTGTCAATATTTTGATGTATTGGGTTTATCAGGACATGCCCAGTGCTGAGCACAGGTGGTTCCAGAGGGCTCCAAGGGACCCAGTGCATGGCACAACTGAATGTCATAGTCAAGGTGGTAGGTTTCTATTGTAATGCAAAAACAAAAAGGAAAAATGCTGCCCAGCAGACAGAGAAACAACCCTCTGAACAGCGAGGTAAGAGCAAAAGGAGTGGGGGAGGGACTCCAAGAGATGTAGATATTCTCCAACACCCCACGGAGAGGACCAAAGTGGAGCAGATATTTCCCTCCAATGCATGGAGAGGACCACACTGAAAGAAATAACCACCCTGTAGCCCGTGAAGGGCCCATTCTGGAGCAAGTTTCTGACAGTAACTGCAGTCCATGCAGAGAACCCATCATGGAGCAGACTCATCCCAAAGGACTGCAATCTGTGGGAAGGACCCACCCCAGAGCAAGGCGAAAGTATGAAGAGGAAAGGAAGGCAGAGAGGAAGCGTTACAAACTAACCATAATCCAACACCTCTCATCCTTCTTGCACTACTTGGGAAGCAGCAAAAGCAGGGAAGGAGATTGAGGACATGGCAATGAATGAGTGAAATTCCATCTGTGTAAAAAGGGCGAGGGTGACAGGAAGGTGTTTTAGTTTTTTCCCTTTTTTTCTCACCACCCAACTCTATGTTAATTGGCAATAAATCTTTTTTTTTCCAAGTCTTGCCTGTGATGGAAATTGGTAAGCGTTCTTTCTACCTTTATGTCAGTCTATGAACTTTTTCATCTATTTCTCTCATCCTGTTGGAAAGGAGTGAGCCAGTGGCTGGATTTGAGAATCTAGCAGTTGATCAATGTTAACCTGCTGCATGGGTGAAAAGGACTGCAACAGACAACACATAAAATGTTAGGTAGGTCTTAGGTGTGTAGGGTGTGAAACAGGTTAAAAAAAAACAAAAACAAACAAGCTGGTCAGAATTCTTACTCTTGTCTTTAGCCTGTTTAAGTCAATGAGGAGGGAACTTTTGATAGGATTTAAAAATTATGTATTGCCTGTAAGAAACTGACATAGTGGTCTGTATCTGCCACTTCATATTTTCACTGCCTTACATTGACAGGAGAATAATTTAGTTGTTTTTATTCACTTCTTTATCATCCCTTCATTTCTATGTCCAGTTCTAGTTTTTTTTACTACATTAATTTAACAGTTCAAAATAGTAGTGAAAATAAACCTGGTAATATGTTCAGTGTATTTCTATCAAAGTAAAAAGCCTAAATATACCAGAAATATTTCTTTCCACTATGAAGAAAGGAAGGATCCAGATTTGGATATATAGGGTACATATTTTAAAAAACTCACTTTAATTGGTCTTGGGGAATTAAAAATATCAAACACGGAAAAATACTAAGTTATGCGAAGGAAGAGAATAAGATGAATTTGTGTAGTCTATTCACTGAAAAATATTTGTGCTAGTCATTTGACTACATATTAAACTCAGTTGCATCAAAGGGAAGTAATGACATTCCCAGAACCCATTAAGTGAAAAGTTACACTATGTATTAAGTTCATAGCACAGTACTTATCTTAAACTGCTCACATAAACTGGTTCATTAAAATATGCTTCTGTTGGAGATGCCAACATTTTTGATAGGCACTGAGGGATGAAAAATCTAAGTGTGAAGACTAGCAAATAAATCAATAAATGGTTTAAGGAGTTTCTGCTCCTTATGATCTTTTAAAGAAATGTTGATAAATACTCTTCAGATATGACAAACTGTGTATAATGTTTTGGATGATGTAACGAAGAAACACGGATTGTTTCTTCTTAAGTCCTCTAGTTTATTGAAGGAACACCTGACTATTTGTAAGAAAAAAATCTGTGGCCTGTTCAGTTTCTCTTTTTCTTTTATTCTTTTTTAATTGTTGTTTCCACAGAGCAGAGGCAATCCATAACTTATTTAACATTTAATTAAGAGTAATGTCCTTTCAGGGAAAAAGAAAAAAAACAAAGGAAAAGTTAATTTTATTGCTTTGGCTAAAACATTTTTAAGTACAATGATAGCAATAAACCCAACGTGACCTGCTTCCTGATAGTTTCTCTTTGGCAGACTTCATCAGATGCTTGAGAATAATGTGTAAATTTAGTTGTATCTGAAAAGCAAGATATCACAAAGAGATTTTTTACACCAGGTATTTCAGGTGATTGGCTAAAAGCCCCTGGAGGTACTTGTCCCTCCCAAGTGACTATGGAAGGAGCTTACACAACTAGGCAATCTGCATAATTCTAAAATAGCTAAAATTACAATATAGTAATACTATTCTACTTGTGCACCACCTACAATGAATTATAACTTCCCCCACCCCCTCTGGGAAGTCTGAATAAAACTAAATATCTCAGATAATGCTTTAGAAACTTGATTTTGAAGAGTATGCCTAAACAAAAAGATCCATATAGAAATTAAAACAGAATCCTGATCAATTTTTCTGACAATAATTAATTATTTACTGCAAAAGGAATGAAAATACATTACACATAATTCCCAAGGTAGACTTAAGAATTATCAGCACCATTTGCGATTTTGTGTTATTGCCAAAACCAAAAAATCAATGAGGTTTCCTTTAAAGTTTTTTCCTTTATGGGAAAACAGAATATAAATTAATTTTGATTCAGATATTTGGCTTTATTTGCATAAATAATTATTTTCCTTAAAATAATTATTTTTCCAGGAACATTGTTTAACAAGTTTTGTCTCCCTTGGCTGACTCGAATGTTGATTTTTAACCTCCGTACCACTTTATATGTCATGTACAAAATACATAACAATTTGCAGAGAAGGAGACCAAACACTGAGAATGTCGAAGCCAGATATTCAGTAGTTTTTAAATACATAGTTTTCTTGTATTTCAGTACCTGTTTTCAAATCTAGCTGCGTATATTACTTGGAGACTAATTACAAAGTTGTAAATCTAAGAAAGTTATTTGTGATTAATAAAAGATAAGAAATGTATACACAGAAGAATTAGTAATGAAACAGCAAAATGTTATGCTGCTTTGAAATGAAATTAGCAGAGAGCTTTACTTTTTGGAAAGACACCTCTTAATGGTACACAGTTAAAAAGGATGCACTCAGGAATACATTCAGATATTTTGTCTCAATAGCAAATTTGCAAATAAGGGGTGTATATGTGGTTGGTATTGCATTTATTGCACAACTATCAAATGTTTCTCTCCATAAATTCCTGATGTTATTAATTATTGCCAACAGTGATTAGAACCCAAAAGGTTTTAATCTCTGTTGGCAATAATTAATAACATAACAATATCTCTCAGGTGTATTTTCTTATTCTAAGAGCACTGTAATGAGGACATAATTTAATTTGAGGAAGACATTTTAACATAAGGGCAGAATGGAGGAACCTATTTATCCTAGCAGTAGTCACATGTTAAGGTGACTAATCTTTGGTAGAATTCTTGGACTGCTCAGGTTGGTAGATACACTCAAATGGCTCTCTTAGGATTCAGTGGATCACCTGGAGAGCTCAAGTAGTTGAAATTAGAGGCCTGAAAACTTAATTGCTGATATTGGATCAATCTTATAGGTGAAGTAAATATAATGATGCATTCCTACATGGTTTTGGTATTTAAGGATCCAAACACCTACACCTTTGCCTCTTACTTCTTGGTATTCGGCTAAAAGATAAAATTGTTGGTGCAGACCATTTCCTGAAGGAGTTATGGGTTGGTAGCAAGGGTGGCTTCTGCGAGAGGTTGCCAGGAATTTCCCCAGGCCAAACACAGTTGGCTTCAGGCAGCTCGACAACGGACGCATCACAGAACATAACTGAACACCTCAGAAAAGATGGTGGTCCCTCAAAGAGAAAAAAATATTTAAGAAGGATTCAATTACTGTATTAGGTGCGGGAGGCAAATGAGTGAGATGACAATGAAAACAGGCTGAGAAGTTCTTGCCTAGAGAAGGCAATTTCAGTGCTCCTTTATCAAGTCAGTGTGAGTGGTCTTAGTGTATGTGTTTTTATGGACCATGCTTAACTAAACCACTGAATTAATTCAAGTTAATGGTAAACTTATATTTTTTAAATAGGATATGCTCATATAATTTTAATAAAATACTTTGTGATGCTATTAGTATATTTGTTGACAGATAAGGGACACCAAGTTGTGTTGCTAAAACAGAAAAGATTGCTGGAGGTGGGATGAAGATCCAAAATTAATCAGTTCTCTTGCTGAAAAAAAGAAGCCTTACATCACCATAATCATAACTCTTTTTCTTTTTCTTTTTCTTTTTCTTTTTCTTTTTCTTTTTCTTTTTCTTTTTCTTTTTCTTTTTCTTTTTCTT
>JAWWMS010000001.1:72119535-72146250 GCA_035048045.1 Chlorospingus semifuscus | reverse complement strand
AAAGAAAGAAAGAAAGAAAGAAAGAAAGAAAGAAAGAAAGAAAGAAAGAAAGAAAGAAAGAAAGAAAGAAAGAGAAGGAAAAGTTGAAGCAGTTACATGCTTAGTGAAGGAGATTAGACAAACTAGAAAATTCTCTTTCATAAGTGGAACATAAATTCTGTCAAAGAATTGCAAGGCCATAAGGCTATACAAAAAAGAATTAATGAGCAACTAACAATAAAAAGCATTAAAACTAATATTAAAATCTTCTAGCACACCAGAAATAGAAGGTTTTGAAGAGACGTGATAGGATTGACAGATGATCATCTCAAAAATAGGCAATTAAAAGAAAGATAAAATGTAATAGAAATGCTAGATGATTTGTATTGACGTTCACAGCAAATGAGTTTAGGCAGATTCTTATTCCACATCGCAGTTTTTGTAGGGTAGGATATAATAAAATACCACACACTAATAGTATATTTTTAAAGCATATCAATAAAAGGCATAAAACTAAGTTATTTCAAACAAAAGTTCTAAAATAAATCAAATATGGAATTACCAAACTGTTAACTGGCATTTTAACTATCACTTAAATTTTCATTATTTTTAGATGATAGGGAGGAAGGAAGAAAATAAATTTTAGGAAAGGTTTTTTGTGGATGTAAAGAACAGACTTGCAGGGAAAAAAGGAAAACTGATTTATGATATAATGCAAACCAGAATTTGGTTATAAATTAAGAAACAGAAGATAGTTTTTATATCAATTAGTTGGGTTTTAATAGTCTTTCAGACTTTACTAAAGTAGTCACTAAACATTCAAATAAGCCTGAGTGTGATAGAATGAGCTTGGGTTTTCAAAAACTTCTGACTTTTAAAGTTACTCTCATACGACATCAGAAAATTAAACTGTTGAGGAATTATTAGATGTAAAATATATTGCCTTCTTACAGATTAGTAACACAGTAAGCAAAGGGAAAGAACGGAGAAATTTTGTGTTGAAAAGAAGCTTTAGTAATGATTTGTACTGAAAATTGTCCTGTTCACCATACCTGTAAAATTAGGCAAAAAATTAGGACAAATAGCAAAGACATTTCTACGATTACAACAGCGAGTTCTAATATTACATTTTCAAACTAATCAAAACTAAAATAATCTGTGATAAAATGAGCAAATGAGAAGAAAATTACATTAATTAAAGTTATGGATATATAGAGAAAAGCATTTTAACTGTTCTTACTGCAGTGATGGACTTCAAAATTTCATTTGTAGATTTAAAACTATATTGCCATAGTTAAAAAAAAAATAAGGAGGAACGCAATTAAGCGCTAGTTTTCTGACTGTTAGCTTATTCCCAAATTTTGTTGTGGACCTTTTGAAGAAAAGAATAAAAAAAAATTAAAAAAGAAGAGGGAAAAAATATTTTAAACATTAATAGTTTTACATTTTAAACATTGTAAATGTGTTAGGTTCTATATTATTTATCTTTGAAGGTAGGAATGTTGCTCCAATTCATTCAGCAATATAGATATGGTCTAAGTTGGTTTATATTAATCTGAAAAAAAAAAAATCTTACAAATATCCACGAGTTCTATAAAAGCAAATGCTTAATTGTTGGCAGCACAAAAAAAGTAAGAGGCAAGAGTTATTCATTAAGTAATAGGCTAATAGCTCTATGAGTCTATTTTCCTGTGTTATCCTTTAATTCCATTTTTTATTCAAGGCAACTTCTCTTAAAAGTAATTTAACAAAACTGAAGATATTAAATAGGGAAAACAAAGATATTTGGATGTATATGATGAATTCTGTATGAGATAAGATTAATATGAATTCACCTAAGGAATTCTCAAAATCAAAAATAATTATAGGTTGTGAAAGAGAAACAAGGAAATAAGGGGGGAAAAGTCATTACTTTTTCTACACATCAGTTAGTGGACCAAGTTTACCAGATTGATAGTTAAGAAACAAACCAAAAATAGTGATGTGTCACGTCACATATGAAAATGAATTGAATCAAGAATTCAAGTAATAATAAACTTGAATGTCAAATGTGTTTACATGAATTAAAAAGAATGATTACACACAATCAGGATAATAGGACTTGGTGTCTTTCAGTATAGCTATTCATTTTATGTTCTGTAAAAACCCATTATTTCTCCAATGCCAATAAAGAAGAAAAGTTGTGAGAATTCATTCTGAAAATAATTTTTCAATAATCTTCCAAATTTAATCTCATGAATCAATAAAATGGGTATACTTGTTTAAAAGAAATGATATTACAAGGCTATAGCAGGCTTTAGTATAGATGGAAAACTGCAGAAAGGTTAAAACAGAAGACTTAGCATTTAATAGTGTGTGTTTTTTCTTTAACTTCAGCATTTGTGTGACTCAACCTGTAGTGTAATTCCTAGTTTTCAGTTCACCTGCATTTAATGCAGACCATTTGTCCCACATTTTGAGCTGGCTGTACTTGAAGTTGTTGCTGCTCTTGAAATCTCAGTAACAGATCTGTCCACAGACCAAAGCTTTGTTGAATGTAATACACCTGAATAATACACTCACAATGAGTGAGCTGCTGGGAGAAAACTGTTATCTTCTTCTTTATTTACAAAAAATAAAGCGAATAATATGTGTCTTGATCTGCTGCTTCTTTCACTGATGTTTTAACAATTATCTGCATTACCTCTCACCGTCCTTGTCTCATCTGAAATTTCTTGCTCTATTCTGACAAGCAAGCATTCTGCTGGTTTCCTTGAAACTCTGCTTCTTAAAGAGGATGAGAACAAAGTAGAGAGATGCAGGGATGGGCTGAGATGTTTCTGTTCACCATACAGTTCCTGGCCAGTGGAACATCATTGCTCAATGCATCCACAACAGAGTGAAGCAATGAATCTCACTTGATCCCAGTGAAAGGAGCATGGAGTAAGGCAGGGAAACTGAGACTTTTGATGTGGTCTGTTTTCTGACTGATTCAGCAAAGTTAGAATAGTAATGCTCAGTATCCTCAATACCGTAAATAATTAATCCCTTGGTTTTGCCAAAGGCCAGAAATAACAGTGACATCACTACCTTCTGCTTAGGGCCTTGTTGATTTCCCTGTGATGAATTGTAGCACTTGAGACTTGGCTTTTGAATAGTGCTTTTTGAATGAGTTGCACTAATTCTGCCTAAAAGATTAATCACTAATTGCAAAGCATATTTGGTTTTATACAATGCTTAGAGAATTGTAAAATAAAAAAAGGCTTTAAAAAAGCAATAAAAATAACAATTAATTAAAGACTAAGAAAAGAGAACACCCAAAATAAGGGAGAAGAAATAGTTAACAGGATTCTTTCTTCTCAGATTAGAAAACAAAAAGCAAAAAACAGGAAAAATCCCTTCCCACTCCACTGTTAGAAAACCCCAAACTGAAAACAATTTGTAATAGAAATAAAGCTCCATGAATCACCTGCTTCTTTGTTCATTCATCTTTTTTACTCCTCCACCTGTTTTGCAAGGCGTATGTTGGCGGATATTACTGCACCAGCAGATGCAACTTGGTGTGACGTAAATACTCAACTTTGTGAGCAAGTGGTCAAACTGGAGGACAAATCCCCACAAGGTTAAGGTCTCACAGAGAGCTTTACTACATCCAGTTGGGATAGCACATAACACATGAAATTTTAGATATCTATCTGACACATGAAATGGGTGAATTTGCCATGAAAAGGCAGCATAGCACTATTCCTTCCTTGAGATTTTTTAATTTTGATAAGGTGTTCCCTGGATACTATAATGTAATAGACTTTGATCATATCTCTGAGAATACGCCTACTTATTTCCTTCTGAGAAAAGATTGGATATGGATAACATAAGTGTAAAAACCCACAGCGTAGTAACATTTGCTACCTCTAGGTCTTCAGAGATACAAGAAATTCTCCAGAGAAGAACCACATTTTAGTCACAAAAACCTCATCAGGCTACTCAGGAGATACTTCACATCTGCTCCTACATATGAACTAATAAAAACCAGCTCTTGAACCCTGCGAATGTGATGTTAATGGTGAGTATCATCATTAATATGACAAACAGCTTAGTATGAAATGGTAAAGTAAGTTGATGAAAATATGGATTGCTACTTGTTTCTTTTTGCACAATATTGCAACGTTTAAGAAACTGCAGTTAGAGAAAGGAACTCACTGCAGCATGGAGGATCAAAAGGCTATTATGCTCTGGAATTGTCTATTTAATATAAAATAAAAATGTGGTATGGTTTTCTCCATGTGCTGAAATAAAAAACAAAATTTGTTCCAAATTATCAAATTATTCACCTAGGAATTCTGAGTTGGGTGCAGAATGCTTTCTTTTCCTTAACTGATAAGAAAACTTTGAAGCAGGGCTGTTTTTTCATTTTTGCCTCCTCACTAGTTCCACTTGGTATTTCAAGGGCAAGTAGTGGGGCAGAAAAAGGAAAAGTAGCTAGTGAATTCTTGAGTCTTAGCATTAAACTTCAAAAAATTTACGTATTTGTAAATATATAAGTCTTCTGCTTAACACAGTAATTTCAAACCTAAGATGTATGATGCCTCTACAAAAAAAATAAACAACTGAATTCGTAAACAATGACCATGTTAAAAAAAACCTGCTTCTGGTCCCTATCTCCTACTATTTCACTTTGTTTTAAATTCAGTGACAAACAGAAGTATATTTTGTTTAACCCAGTTTTAATAGCAGATTTTTGGTTCCTATTCCCAAGAAGAAATAAATAATGTAAAATGTTAAAAAGGAAATTAAGTCACCTGTCTGTTAATGCATACAGTGCCATTGTTTTTGCCAGTGAAATCAGCTTAGCTGCAGTCCTTCCTGAAGACAACCATAGCCATCAGATATGTTATCTGATGCCATTAAATATCAAAGTATAATAAATACAATTAATTGGGAATAATATGACTCTCTAAGAAGGATTCATCCATGAAGCTCACTATTTGAAGCTGACGTGGATGCATGGGCCTGACTCATCCACTATCAACATTTTCATAGGTGTTTAGATTGACCGATGAAACACAAACAAAATGTGTGCCCTTTTTCTTCAGAATGGTTTCCCTTCTGTTTTGTCTTTTTTGGCAGCTCAAACTGAAAACATGCTGTGCCTCCTCTGCAGCTGATGTACAGTGGGTACTGTGTCAAGATGCAGGGCAGCTGTGAGAGGCTCTGCAGCTGCTGCAAGGGGAGTGGAAGAAGCAGCAGAAGCATCTGTCATTGCAGCATTTGTCTCATATTGGAAATCCAGAAAAAAAATGTAAAACAATGCTAAGGATTGTACTTTTGGCCTTTTTAATTTTGAGTGCTGTAAGAACTCCTTATTCACAGAATTTACTCAATCCCTTCCAAAAATGTCAGCTGTGAAACAATCTTCACTCTACTTCTCAAACTGTAACACAGGTATACTGGAGGCATTGTTATTTCCATTGAGTGTGGGAATATTTCATTCCCATTGGGATGCTCAATCTATTATACAAAGTTTAAGATCAGCATTTTCATGACTCATATGCAAATGTGAAGGCTAATATTTTCATTCTATCAAAATATTTAATAAAATAACCAATCAAACAAAAACCCCAGGTCTAACGTACATCACTATAAAAAAGAAGACACAAATTTTCAAAGAATAGACAGATTAGTATAAACTATTTGGTGCTATCCTTTTTCTAGCAAAGCAGTTTTAACATGTATTTGAGTTTGGCTTCACATTCTATTGTTCAATTGTTCATAGTTATTATTACTTCCATTTTCTGTCTCTCAATACTATGCCAACATGTCAACCATATTAACTGGAAGTTTTTTTCAACTTTATCTTTAGAACACTGAATGTTTTAAGGTTAAATATGCTAGCATAGTACCTTTTTAGTTAAAAGCAAAGTTTAAAATCAACTCTTAAGTTTGAACATGGAATCATCTCATTAACAGATAAAATCCCTATTTCAGTTTTGTGTATTAACTTGTTGCCATTTTTCACTGACCAAAAAAAGAAGCTTTCTACAAAATACCTGAAAGAGCAGCTAATGTTTGTAATTTCTATTCTTATTCTAGATAACCCAAGTCCATAATCTAATGAGGACTAGATTATGATTGCAACTCCTGTAGCCTGATTCTCACTATTAGACTGTGTTAGAAAAATTGAAAGAGAGGGGTAATGATAATAGTTTCTATTTCCTTAACAAGGAGTAATATTCTTCCAACAACCAAATGTCCTATGATTTTATGAACAGTTTTGTACGTGGTGCTTCTGTATCATATTGTCTCAAACAATCCTGGGGTACATAAGTAAGATTCTTGTGAACTTTTCAGTATACATTTGCTTGATCTTCAATAGGATTTGTTTTTAAGACTGAAATTTTTAAGCAAAAAGGAATAGTAACTGAGCAAAAGTTATTGAAGTATTCTGCAACTGTATTCATATAAAATCAATCAAAATAGTTACAGCATATATCAGCAGAGCAAGGCCTATCATTAAGATGGAAGTCTGATTCATCAACAGTGACATAGCATCAATTAATACATGTCTTGCATGTGTAGTTTTACAGCTAATTATTGATACATTTTTGCTCATCTTCATTCTGGTGCTAAAGAGTGATAAAATTCTTAAAAGAATTGTCAAAAAACAGCAGAGAAGACATGATGCTGTTGTGAACATAAAGGAGTGTTGAAATCTGGGCTCAGAGATAAGGTGTCAAAGGCAACTACTCATACAGATGAGTCTTTTAAATAAACAAAGACATATTTGTTCAAGCACAAATCCTCTAAGTGTCTGCACTTCTAATGTCTAATGTAAACCTTTGAGTGGATTTAAAGCAGCAACTGAAGCCTGGGGGACTTTAGGTGGTACCTGGTTTGAGTTCATTACAACCAAAAGCAATTCACTGAGGTTAAGAAAAAAAAAGTTTAGTCTCAATTTGTTAGTGTAATTCCTTAATATTCCCCCTAATAAAGTATGTAATAATCTATGGTCAAAATCCCCACTGTCTTTGTGCTTCTTTTTTTTCTTAATTTCCCTATTTTCTCTCCCTTCCTGACTTCATTTCTTTATTCCTTCTCTTCACTCAATAATATTCTCCTGTTACTTTTGGAATTCTGGATGAGACATTCACAAGGTCATATTATCTCCTTATGTTTTCTTATTGGGCTGTTAGCTTCAGAAGAACCAGCTGACAGAGAATGTCTGGAGTTTTAACATCTAACTGTACAGACATCTGCTGGGGGTGCCCAGTTGAGTAATACAGCCCCTGCAGGCCACAACTCTTGAAAAGCAGAGATAATTGGCAATTCAGAGTGTTTCTCAAACACATCTTAATTCTACTCAGTACTTTCCCTCTTTCCAAATTCTCTCACTGATTGTCTTCAGTTTCCAAGTGTCTGTTACTTTTATTTAGTATCAGCTTCTTAAAATTGAATCCACTTCTAAGATCCTAAGCATTTGGATATCAAAGACATTATACAAGGGGTATTGGCTTAACTGACCGCTATTATCATCTCCAAGGTATAATTAATTAAACAAAATCCTCACATATAAATCAGAACACAAGAATAATCCTTAAATAGGTTAGAGGAATGTCTATATTATCTACAAAGGGCACAGTGATTAAGAATCTTAGATTAGCTAAAAAGAATGTCCCTTTGAATGCCTATAAATTGTATGAAGTAAATTCATGTTATAGATGAATTGAAAACATTTCACAAGCAGATATTTTATTTCTGATGTAACATCCACCAATCATGTGAATAAGTGTAGCTTCCTTTAACAGTTTCAAACACTGTTTGAAGTTCAACCTTCACAGGGTACTGCTAAAATTTAAACTCAGAGGAATTACAAGGATATTGGTTATCAGTTTTCCCTGTAGTTCTTTATTGCCTAAGACCTACCATAACTTGCTTGAAACTAATCTACCTTTAAAAACAATTTTCCTGCATTACACTTGAAAACTACAGATAGAATGTAAAAATCCTTAGTCTTGCAGTCTCCGTGTGTCTGTTCCTTTCCATGGCTAGCACAAAAATTCATTATTAGCAGTAAAGTAAAATGGAGTTGTCAGTAGAATATTGCGGTTTATTTTGGTAGATTACAAGCTTTAATTTTTTAAGTGTTTTGTTTCTAAACTGAAGATGTAAAAAAATTGTTCTAATAATCTTGAGATCTCAATGTTTGTAATTCTTTGAGTGCTAGAATACACTTTTTAAATACTTTCAGCCAGTTCCATTAAAAAAATGCAAAACATATGAAGCTACCCTCTCCTATTTGTGTATGAACATAAAAATCTAAAAAATCCCCAAATTCCCAGCAGTATTTGCTCTAGATGGATGTGAAATCTATAGATGTCTTACTAAAGCTCATCTGGCAGCTAAAGAACTGTGCCTGCCCAGAGCATGTCAGTTCTGAGCACATATTATAATTTATCTGGACAAGAATTTAGAAGAGGGTTATGCTGTCCTTAAATGTTAGCAGGTTCAGAAAAGGGAAAATGGGGCAAAGGAGGGGACAACAGCAAAAGACAGGACCAGAGATATGAAAGATAGCAAAAAGTACCCCACAGCATATAGATTTTGAATTAGATTTAGCTAAATACGAAAAAATCTGATCTAGAAACAGAATGGGGATGAAGGACATTGTTCCTGTTTCCCTCTTCTTTTCTGAGTGCTTACCCACAATTAAATAACTGGTGTATGAACTCTGTTCTGTATAACCTGTTCACTGATACACAATACTTACAAGACAGGTTCAGATTTTTAAGTCTTCTATTTTCACAGAATCACAGAATCATCAGGTTTAGAAAGGATCTTAAAGATCATCTAGTTTGAAGTCTCCTGCAGTGGGCAGGGACACCATCCAGCAGACCAAGTTGTTCAAACCCCCAGTTTATCTGTCCTTGGGTACTTTCAAGGATGGGACATCCACAATCTCTCTGGGAAACCTGTTCCAGTATCTCATCACCCCCACAGAAAAGGATTTCTTTGTGATATTTAACCTAAATCTGCCCTCTTTCAGCTTGAAGTCATCGCCCCTTGTAAAAATCCCTTTCCAGATGTCTTGTAGCCCCCCTTCGGATACTGGAAGGCTGCTAGAAGGTGTTCAGAAGCCTTCCCTTTTCCAGGCTAGGCAGCACTAACTCCCTCAGCGTCAGAGAGGTTCTCCAGCTCTGTGATCAGCTTAGTGGTCTTCCTCTGGACTAGGTTCAAACAGGTCCATGTTCTTCTTATGTTGAGTGTCCCAGAAGTGGATGCAGCACTCCAGGTGGGATCTTACGAGAGTAGAGGGGAAGAATCACCTCACTCAAACTTCTGGCCACACTTCTTTTGATGCAGCCCGTGATATTATTGGCCTCATTGTCAGATCATGTCCAGCTTTTCATCCACTAACACCTCTCAGTTCTCCTCAGGGCTGCTCTCAATCCATTCCCCAGCCAGCTTAGGTTTGTGCTTGAGATTGCCCCATCCATATGTAGGACCTTGCACTTGGCCTTTTTGAACTTCATGATCCCTTGCTGTATCAATACATTAAGTATTCCTCTAATTTTTAAATATTTTTTACGAATTTGCTTGTCTATGTCCAAAAAAATTGGACTGCACTGTAAGTAAAGACAATGTTTTACCCTCCTTTCCCTTGCATATATTATAGCTAGGGTATATACCCAGGAAATACCAAATGTTTCCTTTCTGAGTAAATGTAACTTGAAAATCTCTGACTTAAATCTTGGCCTAAATAATTGACACCGGGCATTTACAATGACAGAAGCTCAGAAGTAAATTTTTGTCTGTAAATAAGTAGCTGACTGATTTTCTCAAGTACTGAGTGTCTTCACTGTTTACCTGTGTTTTGGGTTTTTTTCTCCTAAAAAGATGCATGATTCATCTGCCTTAAATAAAATACCTTCAAGTTGTATCTCAAAGCCTGAGCCAGTCACTCCAAGTCCTTATTATAATCTCTGAGGAGAAATAAATACTTTGAAAAGGAAATTAATTCAATCTTAGGACAAGCAAAGCCCAGTCAATCAGGTTATTATGTATAAGAAGCTATTTTTGTTCTTTAGCAATAGAAATATCCTTGAGTAACTTTATCAGATTTGGACATCGGCCTTTTAGATACATAAATGTCAGCTTAGTATTAAATCTACATTTAGAGCTGATTTCCACTGAAGACCACAAAATGGAAAATCATATGCTTTATTTTTTAAAATTTTTTGGTGTTACAAACTTTCCCTAATTTAAGGATGCTCTTTTTAATGACATCTTTCCACGTTCATAATATAATATTCATCTATTAATATTGCTGCTCAGAGGCAGATTAACGCAAGCAGCTCAAATCCATATTCATCTAACTCAATGAAAATCCCAAGCTACTCTTGTTTTTACTCAGATTTTTACTGATACAGAATTTTAGAAATATTTTCCCTGGTCATTAAAGTATTTTTCATAAATAATTCGCACTTGTGAACTTCAAAACACAAAGGAAAGGAAAGGGAATCCCAGAATCACCAGCCTAACATGACCACAATGATCCCTAAACCATATCCTCAAGTGTCAAATCCGGATGCCTCTTGATCCCTTCTGGAGACAGTGAGTGTTTGATTCTTCAGCACAGAAAAGTACTGAGGAAAATCAGATACTTATATAACGGCCCTGCTGCAGGATGAGTTAAAATTTGGTTGGATAATTCAAGAGATTTCAAAAAATGTTTATAAAGGATATAAATATGCAAAGGATATATTTGTGTAAGCAGATAGTATAGATCAGCAGAATTGCACATGAAACACTGGCAGAACCTGTGTGACTGTGTAACCTCTATACACTTGGAAAACAATGGGAAACTGTCTTGACTTTTTAAGAGTATTTTCCTTTTTTTAATTTTGTAAATAGAACAGTAGCACTCTATAAGGATATATATGAGAGTGACTGAAGATGTAAAAACAGTAATGATAATTGGAGAACAGAAAAAGAATATCCACAATGAAGTGTTGAAGTACAAGCTATATACTTTTGCTTCAAGTATATCACTGCATTAATTATATGGCATACCATTCTTTATATTTCAAAGAAGAATAAAAAGTATAGTGGCATTGTTCATTCTGTTTTAAAAAAAATTGACTGGAGAGCTGAACCAAAAGTCAGATCTGTTCATATAGTTCTCAATTTTTCAGCCAAGTAATATCTGTATAATTATTTTTCATTATTTCTCAAAGTTATCTTAGCCATCTTACTAGTAGTGAACTTTCTCCCCCTTCTCTACAATCACACTTTTTGTTAATAATATGATGATCAGAATCAAATGAACTTGCAGGGATGTAGGACATTCTTCTGCATATATACACATCATAGAATTCAGTAATGTTCCTTGCAGTGTAACATCCTCTGTGATTAGAAAAACATGCTCTTTAGTACTTGGAGGTAATATTTGAAAATGACTAATAAAAATGTACCTAAAATTATAGCACTTCATCACAGACCTTCTAGTTTCTTTTTATCTAATATACTCTATATGAGTTTTTTCTCTTTAATTTTGATTTTGCAATAGTAGCAATGCATATTTCTTTCACAAATACAAAACTGCAAACTACATATATTGTGATACTTCTTGAATGGAGTAAGAGAAGCAGTGGATCAAAATGAAACATTACTATTTCATAGATATGCTAGCTTCTTTTATAGTTATAGACAAAGGTAATAGAGATTGTATCTTAATATCCAAGCTTTCTTAGAATTGAAAAAGGGATGAATACTCTCACAAGCCAAATGAAAATTAAGTTCTGTTAGAATGAAAAGTGTGGACTGAATATAGAATAGATTCCCAAGAAAGTTATTGTGTAGACCCATTTTATGTTGCATTGACAGTAAAAACACACTTGGAAGGGAATGTAGGAACATATGAATGAATTTTCTATTCAAATACAAGAATAAAATCACATTTAACACTGGCATTTAGAAGGTTTTCAAGGTTTTCTGAAAATTTTATGATAAATAGAAGGGATGGGTTTAGTCACAGGAAAAATGAGTGTCTTTCGGTTTACAGCATAGTAAGGTGATGTATTTTATTATTACAAAGCAGATCACAGCATATGTTAAATTTGAAAAAACAAACCAAAACCCAAACATACCTTCAAAATATTTTTACATTAATTTTGATAACTTCTTTTGTTGTTCTTTATAAAAGAAAGGAAAAGAAAGGGATGAAGCCATGCATACAGATAAGCATTCATATGTGTGTATGTAGAGAAATGAACGCTGGTTTGGAGACTTCTGAACTAGTTTTTGTGCCTGTGTAGTAAGAAGCTCTACAGTTAGAAAGGTTTTGTTTTTGTAAACATTTATATTTTCCTCTACTCTATCTAAGTTGTTAAAATTCAAAATGGCAGAATTCAAAGCCTATGAAAACGTAGGAAAAACAAAACGTAATGTCTGCAACACAATAGATTATTTAAGGTATGAAAACAGTAGTAGATGAATTTGAGGACAGAAAGAAGAGTACTTTGTAGATGATAATAAAACATTTAATCTTTCTGTCAAAAAGTATGACCTCAGTTTTAAACAGAAGATTAAAGAAGGGGAATGAAATGTTCTGAGCATCTCTGGCATTTTGAAAGTGAGTATTTAATTTATAATTTACTGGAAAAGAATCAGAAAATTTAGTAATTTTAGTAATTAGTAATAAAAGTTATCGACTTTAGGCAAAAAACTGGTTTAAGGGTTACATTGATGTACTGTAATATGAAAGAAAAAAGATGAGAAGGAGTAGGTCATGTTGACTGCTTAACTCAGCTCTCTAGAAAAATGTTCGCAGATGGATGCCCAACTGCTTGAGGGCTTGGTAGGCATAAAGACAAAACCCAGATAATATTGCTATGCACAGATGTATGGAATAAGTATAAAATAGGCAATATTTAGTGCCTATATTTGGTATATCCATAAATTGCTTCATCATTGAATACTTATTCCACAGATGATGCAAACCCTCTTTGGAAAAACACTGGAAGCCCCAGCCATGAGTAGATGACCTGCTAGGCCTGGGTCTTCCCTGCTGCTGCCCTGCAGGGTGGTCCCAGGGCTTCCCTTTGCTGTGAGATTTGTGAGTGTACAGAATAAAGAACACTTGTTTCAACATTCTTGTTGTTTTCTGAGTGTAAATCCATTTGTGGTACATCACACATCTGGTGACAATGGAGAGTAAAAAGCACAGTAATTCAGACATTACAATAGGTAAAATGCCAAGATTTTCAGAGTGCTTACTTTGAAGCACACAAAGCAAAGAAGTAAAGAAAAAGTTAATATTGATTTTTTTTTCTGAATGAATCACAGGGTGAATTCTCAGTGTGTATGTGAGTAACTACCTAATGAAAATGTTGGTTTCATACTAGGGAAATCTGAAGAGGGTTCATCTGGAGAAGATACTAAATCTAAAATATGAAAATGTATGAAGAGCAAGCAAGATAAATGAGGAGAAGGCATTTAGTGGTATAATCTATAGGGTTATATAAGTGAAGTGACTGCCACTTGATGGTGCTGATGAAGTAGAAAAAATATTGTACAAAAGACTAACTCAAAGAAAAACATAAAATACATAAAGGAAAGCATTCAAAGAATTGCTGAAAAATTACAAAATACTAGGAAATATTAGTTACAAGATCTCCTAGAGAAGAAGAAGAAGAAGAAGAAGAAACATCAAAATCAATTGCAGGTTAATTTTAATTGGGCAGGATGGTTGTCATGGCCAGACTAAGGGTCAGTTTTGGTCAAATGAAAGCCTGCTTATGTGGAAGACAGTCAAGTGTTCCAGGCTGTTTTTCAGTACTGTGCAACAAAGCACACTAGATATAAATCTGGGGAGGAGACAAAGAGATAGCAGCAATTATATAGAATAATTTAAATGGTTTAATAAACAGTAGTAATTTGGCAATGATTACTCTGGGGCAATTTTTCTTGTCTACTGGAAAACAGGGAAGATGAATTGTTCATGTAATGCACATATTTCATCAAAAGGGAGAAGACATACCCAAGAAAATAAAACCAAGAAGAATGTAAGTGGAGTAAAAAAAATACAAGCGCAATACATTTTCCTTAATTAAACAGTAGCTTCATTACAAAGGCAGCTTTATAAAGATTCAAAATGTTTTAAACTATATTTTATGCAAACAATTATGTAATTTAATGCATTTTATTGTGCATTTCCAAATTATTATTTTGTAATATAACTGACATTGCTGATAAATTCAAAATAAAATCTTCTGGTCTGTCTTGACTCATTTCAGACACATGAGATCAGTAGCTTGTCATTTGCTACTGTGTGCTACTGGTAACAGCTACATTGCCCCCAAAGACAGGAACATTTCACTTTTTGGAGTTATTATTTACCATAATAAAATTTTCCAATTTCAAAAAGAAATTCTGATGGAAAATTTCTAAGTTCATCCATATTTCATGTTATTGCAGAATAATAAAAATTTGATTCTAATGATTTTAATGGAACTTTCCACAAATAATAATTTGTAGAAAGTTCCATTCAGATAAGAATACAATAAAAACTTTCAGATCCACCAGAAGAAAATGCAACTAAAAAAATTGTCAATAAATTATACCTCAAGAGGAATTTTTTAATGCACTTACATTTTATACTTTTATATACTTTTTTTAATATACATGTGACATATTTGCTATAGTATTGACATACTTGCTATAGAATACATTTATAATTAATATTTTTACCTGAATATTAATACTTATTTGATTCTGATAGATATAATTAAACCCTTTGAAGTGCTAGTAATTTCACCAATAGTAATCATTGGTAAGTATCTGAAAATTACATTTGTTTTATTAATTAAAAGATACATTGAATTGCCTTAAAAAATATTGGTGATCATTTTAATGTATTAGAGATTCTGATATATCAGAAAAATCTGAGAGACTTGGAATTGCTCTGGATGGAGAAGAGCAGACTTATGGGAACTTAACAGAATGTGAAATACTTCTTGGTGGGAAGTTAAGGAAGCAGAGCCAGACTCTTCTCATTGGTATTCATTCAGCAAAAACAAGGGAGGTAAAGGGCAAAAACTGAATTTCAAGAAACTCTGTTTAAACATCAAAAAAATAGTTTGTTCCTTGCAAGGGTGATCAAACAAAGAGACTGTTTTCCCCTAGAGGATTTGTATCCTGCTCATAGCAACATTCTCTTTGTGTTGTGGCATGAGAGAGATAAAAATTATTTTGAAGGCAAATGTCATTAATGTCATAAAGAATTAATATCTATGTTTAAATTACATCTAAAAGAAATTTTTATGGGTAGTAATATGGGGTACACCAAAGATGGCTGAAGCTAAGTTATATATAGACCTTTCTGTGTTGGATAAGCCAATTTTCCAGATAAATAAATACAGCAGATTTAGATACTGCTAAACAGAAGAATAATTTTATCCTAGAGATGTTTCAGTAAGAGTACCTATATTTTAAAACAAACACCAGTAATCTCATTAAAATTTTTTTGTGACGTGGATATTATATAAACATTCCTGATCTTGTTTACTTCACATCTAAATTGTCATACAGATTTTCTAGCTTCTTTCCCTTTCTCTTTTCTACTGACAATATTAAGACATAATGTGCACTTGACATGGAAAAATTACCAATGCAGGGAGAGAATTGATGATCGTGAAATGGCGAAGTTTGAGCAATCTAAAGCTGAAGAGAAAAAACCCAAATGTTTCAATACAAATTAGCAAAGTACTAATGATTGAATAAAACCTTGTCTTTGATCTCTCTGCTAGAATGTTGTGATTTACCCATTAATTTACTACTTGGTCTGTATTATCTGGCTCATGCAAGCTAAATGTGGGCAAACTGGCCTATGTCTCCATGCAACAAACCTATCCTTATATTTTAAGAAATTAAAGTAGCTGTAAAACTCTCCAACTCAGGTACCTGAAAATGAAGTAAATAAAAGTACAAAAGGCTAAGGTATTTAATATCTTAATACATAAAGGGCTATTTACAACTGCAAAAGCTTTTTAAACTCAACTTTTCCACAATTATTTTGTCAATTGGAAAGACCCCTAGCATGAATCTCTTTCATCCATTTAATTCCTCCCCAAAACAGTCTCCCACTGTCCTTTATTCATCAGTCCTACTCTCTACAAATCTTAATTGCACACAGCAGAGCATCACTTACTCACAGAACCCTAAAAAATATTTTAACTGTTTAGACTCTGTTACATAATGTTTTAACTAAGATCACTACACAATGGAGGAAAATATAATTAAGTATGGGCGGAAAGTTCTTAAAGGGAAGCAACAGGTCTTATTGAAAAGACAAAATTTTATGATCAATTCAATATGATTGCATATCTACATTTGTACATTGTAATTGTTGTGTAATTGTTGTGTATATTCCAAAATTCTTTTGTCTTAAATCTTGGTTTGGTTCTACAGAGCATCATGCTTCTAACTACAGAGCATCACGCTTATCCTGACATGTAAGAGGACTGGAGTGATTTGCTGAAAGTGACCATGACAAAATGTTGTCATATCTCATGCCTGCCTAGTACACATGGCTCCAAGTTCTCATGACCCTTCACTATACTGTTTCTTCATTCAATACTATACAAATTAATATGATTATTGTAGTCCATAGATAAGAATGCGTTCACAATACTCTCACTAAATGAGTTTTTTATGAAGTTTTATTTCAGGTTTCATCTTTCTAGCATTAAAATTCTCACCATATCCTTCTGTGTGTGAAAGAATCCTACTTCTGCAAGTATAAAACACATAGACTGTCATTGCCATAGAGCTTATTCTGGTGAATCAAACACACTCTGCAAAAGCTGTGTTTTTGACACGTGAAAATAATTTTTCCAAGACGTGTCCAAAAATGTACTGTGGATAACTGTATTTTGCAGAGAAGGTATGCAGCTCATAGATGTTGTATATATAAACTTGCATATATAAGGTTGGAGAAAAAAAAATCTGAAGATTAAATACGGCTAAAGCAAATAAAAGGAATCACTAGTAATGCTTCAGCCACTTCTATTTACATGGAGTAACATTCTTAACAAGATTTTGAAACATGAGCTAAATTCTTTAATCCCATAATGAGTTTTGTGCATAGTTAATATTCAGATTTTTTTCTATGCAGAATAGGATATGCTGCTTTTGCAGGTTTGAAAGGAAGAAATTTCATCCCACTCTGCGGAGAAACCATCAAACATCATTTATGTTCTGTGGTGACTATTGCAATTCTATCTACAGTCAGTATTGATAACCTGCAAATAACTTTTCAAGTTCATCTGGCAGATCTCTAATAGATGGAGACTGCACCTTATACAGCATCTATGTATGGGATTCAGCCTGAAGACCCCACAGGTTATGTATACCAAACAATGGGCTGAATATATTGTTGCTCACCTGTGTTTGTGTCAATAAACAGACACTTAGTGAAGCAAGGCTGAAAGTCACAAAGCTGTCCTGAATGATTTCTTTCAATTCTGTCAATGTTATAAGTACCGCAGAGGAAAGTAAAAGTTAAAACCTAGAAATAATTTATGTGAAGACATTCTAAACCTGCTGATATTGCCATCTTAAGCCCTATGCGCAACTTTGACATAGTATAAAAACTGAGAATACTTAAAACCACTATTCTAGTCTACATGGACAGTCCACAAGGAACACAACTCGGCTGAGCCTAACTGGCCTCTGGATGCTGCTGTTGCCTCAGAGAAGCTGTAAACTCATTAAATTGGCTGCTGATCCTGTAATTCATGCCAACAGTAAACTTCAGAGCTAAATTTTGCAGGACTTTTGCTTAGTTTTAATGACCTTAATCTTGTAGTTGCCACACAAAATAAGATTTGAAAGCATGCAAGTAGCCTGTGCTGAAGGTAGGTCTATTTATTAGCCATCAATTTTTTCAACAACTAGAACTATGCCCCCTTTGACTTTCTACTGGATCTGTTAGCTTTTGTTGATGAAGATAATATCTGTTCCTTCAGGTAGATGCATAAAAAAAAGAAAACACTCCACTTCTTTCTAAAGTCAGACATCCTCTTCAAAGGATAAATTCTCTATTTTGTTTATTCTGCACTTATTTCCTTTATTTCTACTACAATAATATCACATTACTATCCATTAAGATTAATGATTATAAATATAACATGTAAATGTAGTGTGATGGAATAAACCATCTATTTTTTGCAGTATGACTCTATCAGTATCTGGGATATTATTAATTGAGATATATAACTGAACGTGATGTGATCAAAGTTTCTGCTTTTCCTGTTATTATGATACTTCAATGTACTACACATCATGCTTAGTTCTCTTCCTATAATAGTTAATCAAAAGTCTTTGTTCTGCAATAGCCAGAAAAGAACTTTAATTGTAATCAAGAATCTTAATTGTATCAAACCAAAGTTGGAACAGGTCAAATATTTTACCTAACAAGTCTCTACTTAGTTCAGAAGAAGGAAGATTCTTCAGTTATGCTAACCAAACGCATATAAATATGTATATATATATATATTATATATATATATATAGATTTATATATATCTATGTATATATACACACATACACATAAAACCTACTACTGCTGTTGGTAGATGTTCATTCTGAAAAAGAGAGAAACAGAACAGTTCTGCCTAGAAAAAGCACATAAAATCACATGTTAAGGTATTTTCCTCCATGAACTTTGGGACATAGGACTCCTACTGAATTTCTACTTTTCTACTAGTGGCTGGCCTTTTTTATTTAATCATCAAATGGGTTAAACATTTAACAGCTACAAATGCAATCCTCTCAACAGCTCTTCTCATCAAGTTGGGTCCACCACCAAAACAAATTTGGGCAGTGCAAGGTCAATCTGGGCAGTGCTTTACCTGAGCTTGTCCCATTTTGAGGTAGGCAACAAACAGTTTCTCTCTTACTTGCACTAAAATTAACTGAAAAATTTAAGTCAAGCAGAGCTTTTGCCAAACATATCACAAGAAAGAAGAAGAAGAATTTTTCCAGAGAAAAGAAACACTGACTAAACAGAAGTCAGTAGCAGAAAAAAGTACTCATGGTATATTTACCATGAAATTCTCCTTTCCCCCTCTTAACTGTAGAGAGGATAACAAGGATAACAATCTAGTTCAGCTCATTAATAAATGTAACAACTTCTTAACCTCATAACTTGTGATAGATGAAGCTTTAATTTGTATTTAATGCAGAATTCAACCTAGAACAGACTGAGATTGATGAGAAATTAATCAATCAATCAAATTTTGGTCAGAGACAGAGTGCTAAAGAAAGGAAATGGACTGTTAATTTATCCATTTTAAGTGAAAAGAAGAATCTAATTAGCTTTCATAACAACTGATAAATCTAAGAAAAGCAATTCCCACACAGCAGTTTCTGGGCTTGAGTATATTTTTTATGTTTGTTTCCTTGTGCAAGTATAACACTAAAAAATAAGGAAACAACTATTTTTGGGCATTATGCATTTCCTGAAAGGACTGGAAAAGCAATAAATGACTTTAGGAATTAGAGAGATGGGACTCTCTCTTTGTGTCTACTCCTCTGTCTCTCCCATTAACATCTGAAGCACCAAGGAGTTAGTTACTCTTCTGTCAAAGAACAAGTGTTGAACAGGGACAAGAAAACCCTATAACAGAGCAGACGAAAGCAATAGATCTTTCAAAATATGTTTACTTATTAGAAAAGGCTGGTCTTAAAGCAATTTATTTTTAAAGGAAAAAGTAAAAACTGAGGAAGGGCAGGTAGTAGAGTGTTCCTGGCATCTGACTTTACTTTGTAATTACTAACATGTTCTTCCCAGATTTATTTGAATTACTAAAGAACAATGATATTTCATTGATATTTCAATGATGATATTTCAAACAAGCAAACAAACAAACAAGCAAACACACACACATTCCCCCTGCCCAGATATTTACTGACAAGAAAGGAAGAAGGAAAAAAAAAAAAAACTATCAGGGGGTTTTTGGTGAATGTTATCTATGTACAAAGGTTAATCATATAATCATATTATAGTTTGGGTTGGAAGGAATTTAAAAGACAATCTTGTTCCAACCGCTCCCACAATGGGCAGGGACACCTTCCATTCGAGCAGATTATTCAAAGCCCCATCCAACCTGGCCTTGAACACTCCCAATGAAAGGGCATCCACTGTTTTTTTTGGCAACCTTTTCCAATGCCTCACCATTTTCACAGGAAATAAGCTCTTCCTAATGTCTTATCAAACCCTACCCTCTTTCAGTTTAAAGCTGTTGCCCCTTTCCCCTTCACTAAATGCCCTTGTCAAAATTACCTGTCCATCTTTCTTGTAGGCTTTCCAGGTAGTGCAAGGCCACCAGGCAACTTTCTCTTCTCTAGACTGGAAAACACAAGCTGTCTCAGCCTTTCCTCATTGGAGATGTTCCATTCCTCTAACAATATTTTTTGCCCTGAATTGAGAAGAATCTATTACCACTTTCTTTAAAAATATTATATATATATATAGGTAGATCTAGATATAGCTATAGATATTGCTAAATTAGATCTAGATACAGCCATGGATATTGACAGAGATATAGATACAGATATAGGTAGATGTAGATAAAATCACTGATTTTCAGGTAAAGGAGCAGCATGCACAGAAATCAGAATAATGGACATAGGCCAGCTATGCCTATGGATTATGTGCTGAATGGATTATTCAAAATGAACAGTATGCTTACTAGAACCTGGAAATAAAAGCTATTGTATAGTGTCAGTTAGGTTTAATCTCTTAGTACTTTTAATTCAAGTACACTTTCCAGGTTTTTTGCTCTTCCCTTCCTTAGGAAGAACATCCAGAAGTTTAAATACTTCATTGCCTAAAGTAACACTGCAGATCCATTCATAAATTGAATCTTACAACTGCATTCATGAATTCTGCTGCACTGCCATCACAGATGGGAAAAACTGGTTTATCTTCTACCTGAGGTAAAAGACAATGCAATTCTTGTTCTATTAATGCTTTCATGTGGACCAAGATTTTTACTCCCTGAGCTTCTGCACTAACACAAGAGAAAAAATATTTCTTGCCTTTCATCATATATGGCTTAGTTTCCTTTCACTATGACTGAAAGCACTTTGAAATTTTAAGTTTTTAATGTGTTATTTATTTTCATGTCATTCGGTTTGAATTAAGATTTTTTTGCTTAGATTATGCTATTACTCAAAAAATATGTGGAAGGATGATAGGAAAATTTGAGAAGATTTTTGAATTAATTAAGAATATTTTTGACATCTCTTAATTGAGGAATAAGTAGGGAACTTATAAAGTTACAGGGTGAAGTTTGGACATTTGCATAGACAGCATTAATAGCAAAGAGATTCAGCTGCTCTGAAATGTGAAGGAAGAAAATAATTTAAGGCAGCTTCAAGGGAATTATGTGAAAAGTTCCAGACATAATCTGAAACAGCAATTACAGATAGCAACTCTTCTATTGTTTCAGTGGAATGATCTTCTAATTTTCTTATTCATTCAAGCTGAATCATTACTAATGTGTTTATTTTCCAAGGATTTAGAGACCAATCTTCATTCCCAAGGAGAGAATGTTGAAATGGGAGATTCTATAATAATCAGCAAACCATATTTCTGACGAAAGGAAAAAATAACATAAACCTAGGGGAAATGGGACAATGAAGCCCTTTTAAAAATGCCATTAGTGGTCATTTCCTAATTTACATGCAACTGATAAAATAGGAAAGAAGTTAAAGAAGAGATAACATGTACTTTTAAAACATTTTTATCACTGATAGTTAACGGAAAGAAATATCATGTGATTTAGAGTTACTTGATTCATAAAATTCTCCTAATAACTATACCTGGCTTTTGAAAAACTACCAAATTATTTTTCATAAGAATGCGTACATAAAGACTTCAACAGATTAAAAAGCAGACTTCCAAAATTTTGGGTTCCTTATCAAAGTTCAGTAACGACATGTTTCTGCAAGAAGGCTTTAGAAATACCATAGTTCCATCTTTAAACACATATAAAATATGTCTTTCTAATATTATTGCTAAAACTAAGTTGGCATGAAATTCTTTTGAAGACAAGACAGGTGTAGTGTTTACTTGAGAGGTCGTAGAAGTGAATTATGGATTATTTTTTCATGCATGTTTATGAAAGAAAATTAAAAACTAGAGCTGTCTTAGTCAAAAAATGGCCTTCGTAATGTCATTATCCTCAAGGAAATATCTATAATGATTCAAAAGAATTATCCCTCTAAAATGGACATAATGTTCTGATAGCTATCAAAAAAAAATTAAATGGAGGGGATGCTTAGATATTACTGAAGCATCACAGTTTGGTGCATCTGAAATACCTTCATGAGGATGGCAAGTAAGTCTGTGAAAGATGAGATCTGCTGAAGTAATGATGGCACCCAGGCAAAATATTACAGAGAGTAAAGAAATTACAATTAATATGAATATTAAGCTGATTGAACCCCCCCAGAGAGGCTACCTCAGATATAGATATCTGATTTTAGTGTGCTGAGTTTCATTCCTTTTGCCCTTACTAATTAAGTTGTGTGTGAGGGACTTTTTGTTTGTCTGTGTTTTGTTGTTTGTTTGTGGTTTTGTTTTTTCGTTGTTGTTTACTTGTTTGTTTTTCCTTCCCTTATTAAAGAACTCCTCAGTTTACATATTATCATAATCAAGTACTCATTCTGGTCGAATGGACAACTAATCTGAGGGAACTACTACTGAAAGTTAATAACACTCAGTTACTGAAGGTTAAATATACCATCATCCAAAGCATGTTTCTACAGTTATCCCCTGAAAAGAAGTGACAATATAGTCTAAATGAAGAAAAAATCCAAACAGGCAAACTGATAAGCTCCAGTAAACTGTATAAACATCTATCCCTTGAAATATTCAAGTTCTAATATAATTGTGTAGAGATTACCTGCATTAGCTTGCCACAAGATGTCAATGTATCCATGATTAAAGTATAAAATCTGCATGCTTTCTGCAGAATCTAAAACCACATATAACCATGTTTATAGGTAATTCTGCAAAAGCTCTACCAAAGGTATGACTGAAATATAAAATTGAACCTTCATCAAAGCAACGTGGGTGGGCCTAATGGCTTAGTAAAAGACTGAGAAAACCTCTATTAACCTTGTCACAAGTTTGGAAATATAAAACAGTTTCTAAAACTACAGTGTGAATTCCTCAGACTATCACAGAGCTATAGCTGTAGCATTTTCCTTGAACCATTGTGTCTTCACTAAAGATCTGTAGTGGAAACATCATGGAAGGAAAGATGCACCCTGATATTGGTATGAACTGATTTGGTTGACAGCCTGTGTCAACACCTGGATACAAACCCACAGTGACAGAGACTGGGAAAACATTGTCACACAGACATCCAGAACTTACAGAAGTAAAAATCTTGAGGAGTCAATGCCTAGCCCTGTCCAGATCTAACACAGGCACTGGAGGGAGTGAATATTATGTTTCTCCATTCTGGGCCATGAACACATACTGGTGCTGTTACTGGGGCTTGTCTCAATGAACAGGAATTTGTTATGTACGTGTGCACGTGTATATGAGGGTGTGACAGAACATGTGCAAAGTTTTGCTGATATAGAACATCTCCCATTTGTCCCACGTGTCATGTTTTTCTTTCCCGCACAGTGACAACGGGTAAGTAAACAAGAATGTTTTTGAGCATGTTTCCATGTTTTCTTGTACACAGGATAATACACAATCTGAAATTTCAACAAAGCTAAAATTGCAAAAGAAAAGTTATACTTATTTTTCAGTGATAGTGACGATGCTTTGTGCTAAGAAAAATAAGCAAAATGAGAGAAAATTGAAAGAAGTTAAGATAGAGTTTGGGGATTTTATCTGAGAAAATACAGAAAATTTCAAAATATTAGATATCACATATGCATATATGAAAAAACAAATATAGTCTAGCTTAAGGGAAGAAAGGAGAAGAACTCATATGCGTGAAGATGCTCTTATTTGATTATCATATAAAAAAGATATTTTTCCTTGTTTGATAGAATTGGTAACACCTTAAAAATGCCATTGATAAAACCTGATTTCACCTGGAACCTTAGCCACTTACTTCTTATTTCTTTCCTTTGTATTCAGTTTCCCTTCTTCTTTGTTATGTAATATATATCTTTCCTCATTTTATTGGTTTTTATGACCAAATAGCAGCACATGCTGTGACTTGCAGATTTTTACATGAAAAAAAAGGGTTTTTTCATTAGCTTTAATTTGTAAATATTTTATATTGTCCATTGACTGAATGAAATATTTTGTCTTTGAAAGTTCTACTACTTGAACTACTTTACCTACTTCTGAAGAGTTATTTAGGGTTTGAAGAATTACTTAAGAGATATAGTAGACAGAGTGATTGCATGTAATTTGTAATTAACTCCTGAAATGAAACAATTTATGGGGCAATCCATTTGTTCATCATAAAAAGTTCATCCTATCATTCCTTCAGACTGTTATCCCATGTTGTCATTGAGGCCCAGCAAAGTTTAAGATGTGATTTTCATCTGTAGTGTTTCAAAATGCTCTTTGTTTTATTATTCATTATTGGTTTGCTTTTCTTTTTGTTTTCTTTTCACATAAGCTCAATAATATACTTTGCTGGCCTACTCATTTCCTCAGATTTCTGGATCCTGGATCATATGTGCAAATTAGCATGCCCACAAAATTATAGGAAGAAATATTAAAAAACATGCAAATAAAATTAATTATTTATGTATTTATAATTCTAATAATTAACATTTTTATTGCTTTTACTTTTTAAAGATAATGTAATGCTTTCTGACTACACTTGCAATCAGTTGTACTGAAGGCTTCTGTCAAGGGTGATACAATTATTTTGAAGTTTATGGAGATTGAAACTGATTGGAATTAGCATTGGATATACTTCAGCCCACCTCACTCCTTATGCATTGGTCTACAGCATGAAGCATCCTGGACTGAAAGCAGTGGCAAATAAACTTCAGGGACTATGTGGAACAACACAACAATTGTATTCATTGTTTCCCTCTTATTTGGATTTTCAGGCAAAGTGATTTGAGATATAATATATTTTCTGTCCATAAATGATAGTAATTTAGATTTTGGATATAAGAAGCAAGATCAGACCAAAACAGCTGTGTATCAGAAAGCCATTAGGCAAAAATTTGGTTCCTGGATGTAAGATAAGTTGCACATGAAAACCTATAACTCCTGATCTTTATACTACTTACCTTTTCTTTGGCTCTTTTTTTTTTTTTTAGTCAGTTTTCTTGTTTGCTTGTTTGCTTGCTTTTTCAATGTCAGAAAAGTATATTAGCTGCCTGAAGTTCACCAGTCTTTGCTGTATACCACCATTTGCAGACCACTAGTTTAGGTGCTAAGGTGGTCATTTTACGTCTACAACCATTTAGATTTAATAAATGAGTAAGACTGATATATAAGTCTGTTGTGGCTTTTCACTGATGAAGTTAGAGAATGAAATTCCGTAGTAGCCTTATTACTCTGGCTGAGTTCCTTGAAGGGAAAAAGCTATTAACCTTTTGACCGTTAATCAAATTCTTGATATATTGAATTTATAGGAAATTTCTTCTACATCCAGCTATGTGGTACATGGAATTGGTTCATTGTAATTCCCAAGTGGCATAGAAAAGGGATAATTATAACTCTTGTCTGTCTGGATTTTTGTTTTTGAGCAGGGCAACTTTTCAGAGACTTTATTCAATGAGATAATGGCATCAAAGCAAACATCCCACACCTACATTCTTCCCACCTTCTCTTTATATGTAGAGCATGCTGCCATGTGGAATGGAATATCCTTTGTGTGTGCTGGGGTCAGCTACTCCAGCTGTGTCCCTTCCCAACATCTTGTGCACCCCCAGCCTCCTCCCTGGTGGGAAGGGGTGAGGAGCAGAAAAGGCCTTGGGTTTCTGTAAGCACCTCTCAACAACCACAAAATTAACAATACTGCAAAATTCCAAAACATGTCTCCTTACTAGCTACTATAAAGAAAACAATACTTACCCCAGCTAAACCCAGCATGGTAAGTTACATCACTGCTTATAAAGGTAAATCAATCCATTAAACAAAGTGAACTTTTTGAGACACACCCACTGCACGTCAAATCTCTTAACACACACACACACATACATTTTAAAACATCTTGAAAAACACATAAAAAAAATTGTTTAGTATGCAATCACACAGTAAAATTTGATACCTCTGAAAAGATTTCACATTTTTGCTGAAATTTAAACACCTTCCAAATTCTTTCTGTTTTGTTTCACACAAAAATATGTTAAATCAAATTCTAACATTTCTGGAGCTTATAGTGCACAGAATTACGTCATTATAAACACCAACAAAACAAGTCCATTTCAAAATTGTCAGGTCTTAATGACAACCATGGTGGAAACAATGACCTTTCAGGGTTTCAGAAGATCTATGATGGCTCAAAGTAGAGTGCTTTAGGTGCATTTTAAGTAGACTTTAAAAAATATGACTGAGGAAAAAGTTTTTCCTGAATGTCATTTGCAAAACTATTCATAGGAAACATTGAGAATACTGATTTTAGAAAGTTTACTTGGAAAGCCAAGTGAGTTGTTCTGTCTCTGGATACTGAGCTTGCCAGGTACACAAAGGTATTAGTCTATAAATATTGTCCAAGTTCATTCTATAAATCCCAGCAGATCGGAAGAGCG
>JAWWMS010000001.1:72079179-72109164 GCA_035048045.1 Chlorospingus semifuscus | reverse complement strand
AAAAAAAAAAAAAAAAAAAAAAAAAAAAAAAAAAAAACCAAAAAAACCAAAAAAACCAAACAAAAAAAAAAAAACCCAAAAAGCAAAAACAAAACAAAAACAAACCCAAGAGACTAGAGAGAGAGAGAGAGATTGAAAATACAGATTTGGAAAAATGTGACTTAGGAAAAAGGGGATTGATGAAGAATAATAGTAGAAGAGTAAATAGATAATAATACCAAGGAAGGTTCATTAATGTGTAATCACAAAAGAAACAATATTGTGTTAAGAAGGAGGAAGATTCTGATAATTTACCTATATTGCTTAATTTGCAAATACTCTTCTCATGACAGCTTGGCTTTACTAGTGAATGTCTTGAGAAGTACAAATCTCTGAGATTTGAAATGCATCTTTTTCTTTAGAAGTATTTTTCTTATAATATGTATATGTTAAATATTTCTTGATCAGTAGTCAGATAAAATACATTTTTAATTCACACTTTAGCATAGATCCATCTGCCCTCACTGGCATTACCATGTAAAGTCACAGACTGCTACAATAATGCATAGAAGACCTGTATAGGAAAGCAGGTGCTTGTATATGGATGTCCTCCATAAACTGATTGTGCCATGACCTAATAAATACCTTTGTTTGTGATGCACACTGTGTCTGTGAATCCCCAAATCTGAAAGTAAAGTTGAGTAATTCTGGGCCACTTGCAATACTTTTAATTAAAAATGACAGTTCGGCAAAACTTTTAAGTGGTGAGGCATGCCCACTACTGATTTAAGAGCTTTATGAATAATTATACTTATTGTGTTTATTTACTTATTTTTGTTTCAAAAAGATTTCAGTATTGTCCTAAGGAAAATGAAATGTTTAAAACAATAAACTCTGTAAAAATATCTACTATGACTTACATGCTATATGGCATTTGGAAAAAAAAATCATAATGAAAGAAAGTGAAGCAGGTGAGGTTTAAATATCAAAAAACCAAAAAATTAATAAAAAACCAGCAAACAAACCCAAAGCTCAGACAAATTAGGCCCTGCAAGAACACTGGCACAAGAACACCAGTAACATAAAAATTAAGGAGAACAGAACAGTTCTACCAATTTAACTTCAGTCTAGATTTTTATATTTTAATGAGGTAATTGTGCTCTATAATAACATGAAAATTGAATAGCCTACATGAGTTTGGCAATCATGATATCCCCAAGATGAGACAAAGTGAAAAAAACCCTTTAACTGGATCTTTCTCTTTTAGGAAAAAAATCAAGGAAGGATTTGTGGATTCTCTCAATAGGTACTCTGCCATTACTCAAAAAGGAAATTTAAATAAATACCTAATGAAGTTTTTGCTGGTTTTTTTTTCTTATATAGTGCATAATAGCAAAACAAAGCATAGCGAAATAGTTTTAACATATTTGGAAGTTTGCAAAACAGATGATAAGAGGGATTTTAGGAAGATTTTTTTCTGTTTTTGACGGTTTGTGCTCATTAATCCAGCTGATGAAATAAAGTCTTTGATCATGAATGATTTTCTTTTCTTTTCTGTGAAAGTTGCAAATGCTTCATCCACTTATGAGAAGTGCAAATTTTGGATGAAACAAACATTTTTTGTTTAAAATTTATCTTATATCTAGTAATTAAATGGAGTTTTTTTAGAATTTTTTCTATGGTATAGGTGCACAAGCTCTATCTAGCCTTCCAGAAAAGATTACAAAGAGAAAAAATTTTTGAAGATTATGATATACAGAATGCTCACAGGATGTTTCTGAATGTTCTGGGGAAATTCTAATTAGAAGTGCAGAACTTGAAAGTTGATTAAGTCACAACAAGCATTTGTCTCAAGAGCAGTACAATTGATTTCTTAAGTAAATAATTTTTCTCTTTATAGAATGAAATGCATACAATTAAGTTGTTTTGTCTTGCAATCAATGTGTTTTCTTAATATTTGTTCTCATTTTATTGCAAGATACATGATGTTCTTCTATTTTCAATGCTGTTTTGATTTCCCTGGCTTGACAAGACTGACTGATTTTTTAATTTGTAGATGAATTTGTTCCTCTGCTTCATAATTATCATCAGATTTTAATTTTACATCTCTAAAAGTCATATATGTGAGTTGAATCATGTGGAGGGAGGGTAGTTAAGCCTTTTTCTTGTTTAAATTAAATTGGAAATAAACTTTTTCTAAGTCATGTTTTAGTTACCGTACAATAATTTTAATAATAGGTACATGAGATAAGTTACTCTCATGTTCAGAGTAATTGATTTTACACATCATGGGGACATGAACCAGATAAAGAATCAAGTATAAAATCTTAATTTTTAAAATATTTTTAAAATTTGCTTTATAAGGTACTACTTTTATGAAATGTGTTTTCACAATCTTACTAATATCTATGCCTCTCCTTCTAATACATGCATACATGCAAAGGAAATGAATAGGAACATGAAGGTATGAGTTTAAAAGGAAATGGTACTCCAAGATAAAGGCTATAAGTCTGTTATATTTATTTATTTGTTTCACTGAGTGAAGATTAGCAGTGCTTTTTTCTGTGCATTTGCACTTATTTTTTCCCTGTGCTTTTTAAAAATAATACAATTAACACAGCTGGTATAGCCAGGAAATTCAAATGATCTCTTATGATTTCAAACACTTTTTTTTCTGTTTCTATGTCTCTAATGTTCTAAGAAAGGCTGAAATCCTACAGGTTCTAGAGAGAAAGAAATACCACTTCTGATGAGAAATACACACTCTACAGTTTTAGGAATTAGCTGCTAGAACTACATGAATGTGTCCATGAAGCTCTTATAAGTATCTAGATGATTCATTGGTGTCTACAAACCTGATATATAGGTACCTCTTAGCCCTCTTGTCTTTTACCTGCAAAAAAAGATATATTTGGACAGACATGTGTCATACTTTTACATATATATTTTTATCTTCAGTTATTCTCCTAAAGAAAACAGTTATTCAGTTATTTTTAGTTACTCATGTTTCATAAAGCTTGTTTCAGAAATACTTGGGAATTTTAACAAGATTCCTGCAATAAATATACGTCCTTGAAGTATTTTACTGTAAAGTTCAGAAATGTTTGCATGATCACATTGACTAGGAAATTAATTGATCACTAATAATTTGAAAATAAGTTTGATCTGTTCATTATGCTGTGTTACAGTTTTACATGTCCATTTTAAAAAATAGATTTTCAAAACATTTCACCTCTTCCAAAAGGGAAACATCTAAGAATAAGTGTATGATTATACTAATCATTTAACAAGCTGCACGGTACAACTGTAATTTGCTACTCAGAATTTAACGAATTGCCTCCTGAAATCAAACATCTGCTACTGTAAGTGACAGTGATTACCAAACAAGGGTATTAGGAATCTCAGCCCATAAACACATGAAAGAATCTTGATATGCCGTGATGAGGAAAGTATGAGGTTTTGAAGCATTGTTTTTAACAAATGGAAAAAATACATGTGTTTCTGACTCTTAATTATCTTGATCTGAATTTCTTATTTTCGGATTTTCTTCCCAATTATTTAAGTCATGAGTTTGTTGGAATTTAACTATCATTCTGTCTAACTGTCACTAATATATATTTAATTTTCTACATTATTCTAAACTATTATTTACTTTTTCTGAATAAAGGGAAATTGAATAATTGAATGGATTTCCTTTCTTCTTTTTTTTTCTGTTTTCATGTTATAATTACTTTAGTCCCCACATGTTGCGAACGAAAGGACTTGACAATTAACAAGGGGCAGTTTTTGCATTAAAAATAAATCTTCTGAAAAAATCTCAGCTTAAATATTTTGAGATAGCAGCTTTTTAAATGCTCTTCATACCATAGACAAAATGTATACATTGTTTTTGTAGTTAAGAACAAACTGTACTAATTCAAGCGGTTCAGATTGATTAGCATCCTTGTTGTCAGCACATCTGAGGTTCTGATTCAATCTGTTCTCTGCTCCAAATAAGGTTTCTTCACCAAGAAAACTGCTGTTCTCATTCCAGATTTGAGTCCAGGAGTGAAGAATTACGTAAACTATTGTGCATGGGCTTATAACTTGTGAACTATTAATTACCTATTTATTTTTTATTGCAAGGAGAGAGGCTTCATATTGATTTTACTATGATGGGTCTCAAGATTAGTCAAAGTTCACTTTGGACAAAGTGTGTTTTACCCTGCTGTTAACAACTGTGTACCACTGAAATAACTGTTTCCCATCCTGCTTCACCTTCAGTTCAAGGAATACTACACAGAATAAAGGCCTGGCCAAGCAAAACAGTCATAGTAGCTGATAGCCCCAATGTCTGTTGAGGTTGGGGGACTCTTTTGGACAACCTTTGAAATTTATCTTGATACCAATGACTATCAGGAAGGCTGGAGTTAGAAAAATTGTAAAAATAATCCCAGTCAGAGCATAAGAATGAGGATGAAATGATCCTCTTCTCCAATGTCAAACTTGTGTAGACTTGAGACTCTTGATAACACAGAAATCATCTCTCTGCACAAGGAAGACAAAGTCCATCTTATCAGAGGACACTGAAAGGCTTACAATAGGATTGAAGTAAAGATGAAAGTACTAGTAAATTTTATTAGGTATGAATTTTAAATGTGTTATAATGTCCTACAAATTTTTCTCTGACATTATTTTGCTGTAGCATTTATAGCTGCCATGAAATATGAAATTGCTTATGAATTGTTTTTATGGGTAACTTACCATATTACTATCCTGAGTGGCCAGGTGAATTTTTCTTCAATTCTGGTTTCTGGGCTGAGATGAGACAGGGAAAGACAAGCATCAGAAATGGAGACAGCTGGACCATCTGTTTCTGTGGAAATACTTTGATCATATTTCATGAGCAAGAGTGAACTGTACATCTCTGATATAATACAAGTGAACTCTGAGCAAAAAGCTTACCATACATGTGAGGAGTCATCTTGGATAAATCACAAGCTCTGTTGCATTTTTCTTTTTCAATTTGAAATTTCAGTTTGTAATATTAACTTTGTGGGAGTTTTGAGTGATGTTACCATGATACCCATAATTTATATCTACTTTATCTACATCTACTAAGATGTAGAGCATTTGTATCAACAAAGAAATTTTATTACTTCAGGACTTCTTTTCCTGCTTTGATTAGATAAGTCTGAATTTCCATGCACATTTTCAGAATGTGAATATATTGTCTCCTACTAACATGTCCATGTTAAAAAATAGATTTTCAAAACATTTCACCTCTTCCAAAAGGGAAACATCTAAGAATAAGTGTATGATTATACTAATCATTTAACATTTAACTCATGTGCATGAGTGTTTCCTGAACAGTCTAAGAACTGAACAGGAAAATACTGCTCTATTTACAGTTGTTATGGGTGCATTTCTTCAAGCAGTAGAAGATATTTCTGACTTTAAAACCATTTGGGTTCAGCCTTGCTGATAGCATCATGACTAGATTAAAATAAAAATTTAAATGATTACTTACTAGAAAATGTTGTTATTGAAAATAGGATGAGTATTTTGCAAGAAGGAAAAAAAAAAGAAACATGTAAAATAATTGTTCAGTTTCTTGAACAGGAAATTTGTAAATGCAATTGGACCTTCTGCCTCAGGGAGAAGTGTCAAACTGATAATTGCCATGGAGGTGAAGGAAATGGAGAAGCTTCACGAGCACTCAAAGGAGAATATGGGGAATTATGTTAAATATCTTAATTGCTTTGTAATCTCACAATATAGAATAGTATCTCTTCTATTTTTTTTAAATTGAATTACCTACGCAAGTTATCAGTTTCAGAAAAGGGGCATCTACTTTGGAAAACCTTTGTAACAGATTTCTTCTGAGCTTGTTCAATTCTTTGCTTGCACTTTGGAAGCACAGCATCAATTGCAATTTAGCACCATAAATTTGAATAAAATTATTGCAATCTTTGTGTAGGATATTATTTTGCAACAGTTCAACAAAGCACAATGTAAGAGGAAGATAATTTTATTTCAGAACACTCACACACAGTCTCCCATATACTCACATACTTACTAACACCAAGACATGCTAATGCACGGGGTTTGTCCAGCTTGTGGACATGGGGACACTTTACATCCATGCACATTTGTCCTGGAGTTTTTTTGCATTTGTCCAGTGTACGGCAGACACCAGCTTGGTGACCATATATAGATGGTGAATATGGGTTTTTCTAGGTTTCAGGGGCTGACAGTATCTTTCTCTTCACCATGACTCAGCTTTGGAAGCCATTAAGAGTTACTTAGTGGCTTAGTGTCCTTTTTCATTCAGTCTGTCTGTCCTGATAATAAGGGTGAGCAAAAGGCTGGGACAGGACACAGCATGCAAAAATGACCCAAACTGACCAAAGGGATATTCACACCACAAATATCACCCTTATCAATAAAAGTAAAGAAAGAAGAAACAGGGAAAGGGAGGTGTCTTCCAAGTTGGAAATGGTTTAGACAAAGGCTGGGCATTGATGGGAAGGAATGAGTGATTTCTTTTGCTTTGCTGGTTTGCCTTTCCTCTATTGAAATGTCTTTATCTCAACCAATGAGTTTTCTCTTTTTTTTTTTCTTTTTCTTTCCCCCCCTTTCCTATTTTTTTTCCCATAGATTTTTGGAGTGTGTCAGGGAGGAAGGGGGAGAGAGAGTGCCTGTATTGGGGTGTGACTGCCAGCTGGGGTCAACCCACCACAAGCAGAAGCACGTTTCTTCAATTTTTTCCCACCAATTTCCTTGCTTTCCAATGTAATCCCAAAAGGATTGGAATCATCACATTTGTCATTTTGTTAATTTTATCAGGAAACAATGAGTGCCAAAAAGAAGACATCTTTCATTTTTATTAATTTAGCTTTCATTGGTTTACATTCTTATTAGAATAGTAATCTGTCTACTTCTTTAAAGTAGCAAGACACCAAAACAAAAGGTAGCTTGGAGGGCAGATTCACAAGGAAATAAATGACTCTCAGTATAATGATTTCAGGCTATAGTCTCAGTATAATGATTTCAGTTTACCTTTATTTTGAAAGGATAATAATTTATGAAGAAGGATATAAACATCAACATTAAGAAGATGTGTTTTGTTTTAGCACCTCTTACCACAAACTGCATAAAAATGTGGAATTACATAGATAGAATTTCTTATTTTTTCCTTTATTTCTGCTTTGAAATGAGGCAAGCCAGTTGAAGCTTTTGAATTTCTGGGAAAAGAAAAGAATAAAAGAAATGAGAAAGCACTGCAAGTGACATTCATTAGCATGTTGTTGCAAACATGTAGTATGCAGGAGCAATGTTGTTAACATGCTGTACAACCATTAGGGAGAGTTGTTAGCCAGGTATTTTAGAGAAGTACCTGTGGCATTTTTTTGACATAGCAGCTCCTCTGAGTGTAAGTTATGGTTGCTAAATGACTTTTCTGTGCTTAGACTGAGAAGGTCTCTCAGAAAATTTATAGGTGTTATTCTTGTAGTGGCTAGGTGACGAATTACCAGAACTGAAAACTGGAGCTTTCCCTTAAGGAAAATAAATCGAAAGTAAATCAGTGTGTTAACAAATTGCTACACACTCTTGAGAAAATTAGTTACATTATCAAAGAGAAATTACACTGATTTCAGGAAACTCAGGATCTGCTTCTGCAGTTCTCATGCGATATTATTTTTCTTAGACTTTGTAATTGTACTCACAAAAAGATGTAACAAAGGAAATAAGTAATTTTAGCTCTATTAATAGAAAAAAATTCAAACGTATCATAAAATTTTAATGGGTCTGTTGTTTCTTAATGATTTGAATGTGCTGGGTTTCTTTTGGATTTTTTTGTGTGTTTGTTAATTTTTTGAGAGGATTCAGCAACAGACCTCATACCCAAATAAACTTGCAAAAATAAGTACATATATTTGAATTAGGTTTTAAAATTCTCATCATGATCAATAGAAATCTTCATGTCATGTCATATGTGACTACATTAAGATATGTAAGATATCTTAATACCTAAATTAGCACTGGAGTCTATCATCTAGAAAACTGTATTAAGGAAATTTTAGCAAAAATGTGATTTCACTGCTAAAAACAAAGCTCTTAATAAATCTTAGGCTGTGCAGTAACTCTAGGTGAATTTGGCAGGTATACTACCAGAATTTCTAAAGACCTGAATTTTCATGAGAAAACCCCAAACAAAAGAAACCAATCCCAAAAAAGCCAACAACCCTCCCCTAAAGACAACCCAAACAGCTGATATCCATAATCCACAATATCTAACCCAGAATTAGACACCTAAAGTTGGAATAGAATCCTTCCCATTAGACTCCGTAGTCAAATTTTTTTTTTACTCCATGTATAAAAAATACTGGGCTTGTCTTATTAGTCACGATGATCTTGTGGATCCTTCCAAATCAGGATATTCTATGATTCATCAGATTTTAAGCACTGAAAAAGTTGGCAACCTCTTTAACCTAACAGAGTTGTCAACAGAACTAGGCACTGCAGAGGACAATCGACCTCATGCAACAATAAATGAGACAGGCACGATGGATCCTCCACTGGAGTAATTTAGAGCTATTCTGAGAACCTGTAGTAATATAACCTAAAAATAGACTGATCTCTCCTTCTGCCTTCTAAAAGTCAGTGAGAATGTCCTGCTACAACGTGTCATCTTTTTTGAAAACCAGTGGGAAACTTCAGCTTCTACAGAAAAGCACTACATTTGGAAGACCATAGCTTCAACTAATTAATACAGTTAATTACTACTTCTTTCTGAGGACTAGTTCTTCTTTATCTAGGAGATGTAGAAAATATTTCTAATATAAATAATGACTGTTTCCTGGAAAAGAGACAATTTTTTAAACTACAAAATAAGCAAAATATTTAATTTCCCTACACTCTTGATTCATTTAAAACCACCATTTTTTCCCTCCTCTTTCCTTGTAAAAAAAAATTGTTTCAGGTTAGTGTGTCTCAAAATGAAAATATTGACACAGATATTCTGTTTTTTCTTTCCTTGGTTCATTTTCCTCCAATTTTTAAAGTTAAAACTTCATAGGCACTGCATAGTGTCTATTGTGCCAGTCAGTGTAAAGTAAAATTCCAGTAGATTTCTATGTTATCAGAATAGAAGAAAGATTTCAAGAGCATTTTTTATAGTTCACCAGTCACTAAATTATGGTAAAGAATATTATTTGCCCACATAAGGATGTCTTAGAAGATATGCGTTCCCCAGCTTTACTCTCTAGGAGCAATGGGCATTAGTGTGAAGTTAATTATGCCATTTTCCTTACTCCTGAAAAAACCCATAGGGCCTGCTAACAGCACTTACAGAGAATGGTATCCAGCACGCTTAAGAAAGGCTACTATTACACTGACAGATTAAATAGCTATGAAAATTACTATAAGATTTAAGATTCTACTACATGCCTTAAAACCTGAGCTGAATTTTTTAAATCTGTAAATATTAGGTTGGTGTTTAAGTACAGAATTCTTGTATTTCATATCATGTGTATCTCTGAGAAAGGCTCCTGAAAGTCCTGAGTAGGCATATTGCTTGTCCAGTCTGTGTTTGTGCTCTTATTAATACAGTGCTCGTGGGGGAGTCAGTCCTTGGAGCTTCCCTTACATAAATAAATGAAGTTACCAAGCTCTCTGTTCACTCTTTGCAGCAATTCTTACTTCAAACACTGCATCCTTACAGAGTGCTGTTAACATTTTATATAGATATATTTATATTCTATGTCTGGAGTTTTCCTTTGCTTTAAAATTTATGTTTTTTCCTTAGTATCATATCTTAATGTCAACATTTAAAAGCTGTTTGATCACAAAGTATTATGCAAAGAAATACCTGAGTAGATCTAAATTGTAAATAAAACTGTGATTTTGAGTACAGGATTCTGGATCATCCCTTATCCTTAACTGTTAGCTCTCTCCCTTAACTCTATTTTCAGCCATTTCTATACAGCTCCCTTCAAGAGTCTAGTTGCCAAGACCTCAAACACAGACAGAAGTCTTTACATTCTATATAATGTGTCTTTACATTCTACATAATCCCTCATCTCTGTCTCAGTAGCCCTTACTGTCTCAAAAACTGCAACAAGCCCAGAGGCAACGCATTGGAGAATAAAGCACATAACAGTGTTTTCACACTGTAAAAAAAAAACCAAAAAACACTTCAGTATAGCCCTCATAATATTGCCGAACTTTTGGTTTTGAATAAAACAATGCGTCTATTTGCGGCATCTCACATGGAGTCCTGGGAAAAACGAGGTTCAATATTGTACCTTTTAGACATGCCTGTCTTGTGTGGGGATGTAAGACATTCTGTGCCATTTGGGCAGGAGCAGCAGGGACACCTTTGAAAAAAACCAGTATCTGTTACTCAGTTCTTTATGCACAGGTATATAAAATATCTGATAATGACCTCAGGAAACTTCCCTGGAAGTCTTCCCAACTCAAAATGGGCTTATGATCGTGTGACATGCATCACTAGTGGCCTTTAAGTCTTGCAGTTTTAATCTAACAGATGCAAGAAGAAGTAAGAGGAAAGGATGACTTTTATGCAAAATGTAATGAATGTTCCCACAGTGTTATGTCCTTGAAGTATTATAGAGTCATTACAAAGCACTGGCCTTTCACTTCTTACTGCTTCACACTGGATGTGGCATTGATTATTAGGCTAGCACCACACATTTACTTGATACGACACTGTAGGCACCAAAAACCCCTCTCCTCAATCCAAACCTGTTTTGATTTCTCTTTATGTCCCACAATATTAGGTTTAACTAAATTCCTAACAATAAGAATTTTTACTTGACTCCTTCTGTCCTTGAAAGAATTGCAAAACTGTATTCTGCTTCACCAATGGATTTTATCATGTTGAAAATTTATCTGAAATGCCTATAACTCATGCACGTTATTTTCTATCAAAAAAAAAATCCCATTCCATTATTATTTCTTAATCAAAATCTAAACTATTGTTCTCAACAAAATAATATCTTCTATTATAATTATAATAGCTACATTTTATTTGTAATGTCTGAATTTTTGTTTTGCAGTTAAATCTCATATAATAGTGTACTTGGAGATAATTAGAGACATTTTATAGAAAGTTATGTATCCTCAGAAATTTTATGTCAAATGTAAATGTATCCTGGATTAGGAAATTGAGTTTACATTTATTCTGCACTTATATTGAGCCTCCTTCTAGGTCTAGGTTTCCTTCTCAAAGAAGACAATTGAAAAATGTATATACAGAAAAATATATTTACGGGAATGTTAGTATCAAAGGAGGTAAAGACACATAAGGCTGCTTTGAAATATAGTAAGAAAAACAGTAATTTTCCATATTTTGAAGTAAATTTTGATTTGAATGATAACACCAGAAAAAAGAACAAGGTTTAAAAGATAGAGAAGAAAAAGGGTCTTGAGTGTTAGCCACAATATTTTCCTCTTAAGCTCAGATAATGTATTTAATTACAGAGATATTTTTTTCTACCATTCTCTGTCACACACACAGACACATACATACACACACATGTATCTATAAGAAGCAGCAGTGGTCTAGAGCTCAATTTATTCACTCTTTCACAAACATTTATTAGCATTTATGGTCTTCTAAATAATTTTTTGAACATGCAATCTTTATTCCAGAAGGCAGAAGTCTCCCACAGGAAGTTTCTCACCTTCCAGCTGCCTTCACTGGCACTTGGTCACCTAAACTGGAAGCAGACTATCTGCAGGCAAGCTGACTGCAGCCTTTTAGTCAATACAGACAACCATTCATTTTATTCTAAAGCAGAAGTATTTTTGGACAGCAGCGTAATGGTCAGTAGTGTAGTGCCCTGGACAATACTTCCCTGATGTCTTTTGGTTCAAACAGGCTCAAAAATTAGGATGCAAACTGAAACAGATGTAAGATACCTCTGTCAATGATATGTGTCATGGTTTTGGTTTCATAATTTAAGTTTTCCACTACAACTGCAGCAATACCTAAGTTTAGACGTTTGCATATAAACATTAATCCTAACAAGTGCATTGTTGAGAAAAATGCTTACGAGGTTTTTCAAAATTAATCATATAAACACCTTCAATTGCATGAAAAACACATTCTAAGCATCTTTAAATATAATACAGTTAATGAGTAAATATTTATTGGGAAATGGAATGGGCTGTAAAATAGTCGCAGAGGTATTCAAGTAAAATATTTATCAGGCTGTACATTTCTTAAATATTTAGTAAGTACACAGAGAAGTTAATGATATTTCAGCTAGCAAAGATGTATTTCATTTGTTTTAGCAACAAATAAGAAGCTAATTGTGTGCGAAGGTGTTAACACGAATCGAAACATAGACAGATGTGAGATGTCATTTGAAGGAGGATGGCGTCCATATATGTGATGAACAATGACAAAATTTTCAGTAAAACATCTTAGAGGAAGTAAGATGAGGGCAAGAGATGGACAAGAACAAAGCCTTAGGCATATCCTAACATGATGTTTGAAAAAAAAGCATCATTGGCAAGAAATGCAATATATTTTTACACACACTCAATGCCAGATAATGCTGTCATTTTCTTTCAAAGATTTTAGCAATCTTAACACTGTGCGTGTATTTGTTGTAAAAAGAACTCCCTATCATCCTAATAAATACCAAGATTATTATTTCACATTAAATATACATGTAATCACAGTTCATGTCTACGAAATTCAGGCAGACCCAAGAATTTTTGCTTAGATCCATTACTCTCTGGAGCAAAAAGAAATCTGTATTTACAAAATCCCCAACTCTTTATTCAGTTCATTAGTTTTTGAAATGAAAAATTTTTGTGCAGCTCAATGTATCTGAAGCAAAAAATCCTTATGACATCATAACTATTTTTGTCAGAAACAACACATTCCTGGCTGCAAAAGCCGAGGGGTTTGTGATTTTTTTTTTTTTATTCCTGAAAGGAATAAAATATCTATGTCAAACAAATTTTGTCTCCAAGGTATTTTATTTTTTATTTGAAGTAGCAAAGTACAAAATATTAGGGCTTTTAGCAATTATATCATGATTCATCATAGTAATAGTTCCACATTTTCCAAGCTCTTAATCTAACTGTTTTTCTTTCTCATATGGTCATGAAGATGTTGTGATATCTCCAGACACTCATACTTCATGCTGTATTAATGCTGACATTACTGAGGCAGTCAGGTAATAAATGCCACCTTGTGATTTCCATTTTTCTGAAGTTGTAGATTCTTAATGGTATTCTTTATTCCAGAAAAAAAGGATTCTCTTAATAGCATCTTAAAGTTAAAAGTGACTAAAGTGATCAAAACAACTTTAGGCAGAAACCCAAGGACTAGGTGAAAATTGGTACTTGAAGACAAGTGAACTTAAGTTCACTTCACTTAACAAATGAAGCTGATAAAATTATAATGAAAATTTCAGAAGTGTTTATTTCATAAAGATGATTCTTAGAGACAATTGTAAAGGCTAAATGCAAACACAAACAAGGAATTGATTATTACATTCCACTAAATACTCTGCAAACAAAAAAATTAAAAACCCCCAGCAATAAAGGTGACATGACTTTTAAAATATCTAACACACTGTTTGAATAGCTTTCATTTCATGCAAGAAATTCAAGTGGCACATGCAGCAACACCATTATAAACTTACTGGACAAAAGAGAAATGAATGCAACGTATCAAGTGTTGCCATGTACTAAAATAAATCGGTAGTGAAATCTGTGAAAAGGCCCTAAGGCATCCATCTCTGTGAGAATCTCAGCCAAAAGGTTGGAGGAACACTCAATTCAGTTCCTCTTTATATATCAAACACAAATTGCTTGTCATCATTGCCTTTTACAGATGATTACCATCCATCATTTCTTATTTGTCATTTGCACCAACTCCTTATTTCCTATGATGCTCTGTATCTGGTGCTTAAATTTTCAGTCATGATACCCCTATTTTCATCCCATGTTATCTATTAGACTTTGATGAGTGTTCTTCACTCTGATCAAAAAACTAATTAATTATTTGATATTTTTCATCACAAGTTTTTGAAATTGGACTTTCCTACTCATTAAATAAAATGTCAAGTAATTTTTGCTAGGGCTGTAGAAAATGCTACGAAAATGCTTTCTTAGAACAAGCATTGTATATTACTCTTTTCTGAGTCATGCTTTTGGAAGATAATATTCTTCTCACAGTTTTTTTTTTTGGGGGGGGGAGTTTTCTTTGAATTCAAGACAACCTACTTGAGATGTAATACTTAAAAATTTTTAACTTGAAATATTAGTATCATTTTGTATATTTTTTAGTAAGCATTGGAATTTATCTTTATTACTCTGATTATTACAATATTGCAACCTGGGACAGAGTTTCCTTATTCTAGAAAGAAAAATTCAATCTACAGAAAACATGTTAAAATAGAAATCTTCCTTCAGAAGGCTTCAAACAGAGCTTATGTACAAGGCTACAGTTTAAGGAATGTTTGATCATCCGCCTACTAAAATAAATTGAGGCAGACTTCTTTGAAAGATGTCAGTCTTGATGAGTAATATGTAAAAAACTAAAGATTTTAAAAAATAATTTCCTGAAACTGAAAACAAACAAAAACAAAGCCAAAAACCCCCACTTGAACCACACCAACCAATCAAAAAACCCCACAAATGCAAAACAAAGTATGACTGAGAAGGAAAAACCCAAAGAAAATTATATCAAGGGGGAATTTTTAAAGAGAATATGTATACAAAACAATCATTAAACATTAAGATGACAAAGCAATGTGAAAATTTACTAGGACAACCTGCTTAATAGAGGCAAGGAGATATTAAAGCTACTTTGTAAAGTTGTTTACCATTCACATAAAAGTTCAAAAAGGATCAATGCAAACAAAGGAAAGAACAGAGGAGAGATCCTTGGACAGTTAAGAGGGTGAAGAGAACTCATCTTATGTAGAATGAAAGAGCTTGGATGGCTTATTCTGTCAAAATGAGTACTGAGAAGAAAGACGATCTCTAAAACGTACCATGGAAAATGGCACAGAAAGATAACAACCAGCTAATAAAGACAAGTTGGGCTCAAAACCTAATGCATATAGAATAGAATTAAGTATATTAAGATTATAAATTAGCAAAAGATTTTAACCATTTGGACAGGGAAGTACAGGAGCAGACTTGCAATCAGACTAGCAGAAGAAAGTCACTGAAAATTTTAAAAACATTTGAAAAACAATGACTCTTACCACCCTGCAAAGTAGTTTAACCCTGCTATTAAAAAACCCCTGTGAAATCTGGCTTCTTGCAACACCAGTCAACTTAATGACCTAGAACATCTTTTCTAACTCTACATTTCCTTTAATTAACCAGGGTATGTGGTGAAGCATCAGGCATTGATGTGAATTTAATGGCCACCTAAACATTCATGGTGGAAAAAAAATTATAACAGTTCACAACCTCTCATGTATCAAGCACTTAACTGGGGCCAGTAAAATGTATCTTCCACAATATACAGAATAATTAAACATACTTGTTTCCCCTAAATCTATATCATGTTCCTGTCAGGAAACAGCTAAATCTTTAAGAAATGTTTACATTGTTTTTTCCATTTGAAAAGCTGTTATGTTATGAATGTTATGTTTTCACTCCAATAATACACATATTGAATACTGACAACCAAATTTATTAGCTGAAAAGGTTATGCCAGCCACATGTACTTTTGATTCAAAGAAAGAACATATTTTATTCCTGGTGTATTTGGGAATGTAGATTACAGATGTAATTGATCTCATATTATTACAAATCTTTGGAAAAATTTTCACTCAATTTAAAAACTATCGCACATCTGAGCCATAGAAACATTTCTGTACATGCTGAGTGCACTATGAAAATGACACAGAGATGATGAAATTTTACTGTGAGGTGAGTCACAATCAACACTGAAGAACCCTAAGGATGCAGGGTTTTTTTTTTTTTTGATCATGCTTTGCAGGTTTTTGGTTTTTTTTCTGGTTTGTTTGTGGGGTCTGTTTGTTTTTTTTTTTTTTTTTCTGCTTTGTTTTTTAATTTCCAGTTTCAAGACCAAAAAAACTTCCAGTTAGATACTAGGAGAAAAAATCATCATGCAAGTAGTCAAAGACTGAAACAAATTTCCTACACGGACTGTGGAATATCCATCACTGGAAATATTGTAATTATCATTGTGTGTGGTTGATTATTCTGATGATCTTTGAAGCTGGATCTGACTTTGATATTTGATATTATGCCTATTTTGAGCTGATAATTGGACTAGGTGACCGAGTAACATAATTTTTTTTTCTATTTTCCATTTATGTGTAGATGGCACTTCCAGCCTTAATTGTCCTGTGATCCTATGAGCTATATTTGTTGGTCAGTTTCCTGGATTAATTATTCATAGTTTTAGGAATGATGAGTTAACAAGGAAAACTTACACCTTGCCTATAATAATAGGAGTCTGGATCCTCTACATCAAAATAAATTTAACTCTATTTCAGCTGGACAATCCATGTACGTATTGCTCAGATAATTGCAATTGCCTACGTCAGGTAGGAAATTCATGTCAACTATTCCAAATTCCAGAGTCTCTCAGCTGTAGCCTTTGATATGAATCAAGGATCGACCAAAGATCCTGGATCGTTTAAAAAGAGGTCTACTATATCTATTGAGTATCTCAACTATAAGGAGAAGTTAAGGGCACCAGATTTTATCTCTATGTGTATGAGAGAAAGGAAAAATATTTTTTTCAAATATACTATAAATAAGAATAGCTTTCCTTGGTATTTAGTTGTCTGATTTATATCATGTTGCAGTTTTTGTATTCTATTGTCACAATTGGTCTGAAAGAATATTATATAGTTCACTGCTGTGTGATGTTTTACAGTAGAAAGGCAGGTTTTTCTGAAAAAAAAAACCAAAAACAAACAAACAAAAAAAAAAAACAAACAAGAAAACAAAAGAGAAACTGATCCCAAAACTAAGAAAACCAAAACAAACCAAAACCTAAAATATTATTAGAAAATATTATTATTAATTTTAGTTTATCCTGAACTTTAGAAGGGCACACATAGGAGATGTATTATCCTATATTCACAATTTTGTTTTTTTACTATGCAGCACATTTAGTCCTTTAGAACTTCCTAAATTCAAATAAATTGTTATCTGCTAAAACTGTAGTAAATGTGATATAGAATAAAGCCTAAAATAAACTAATTTTAGACTTGAGATATATTTTTTGTTCACATCTCATTTCTGAATCTGCCTTGAGTGTTGATGTAAAATTCATTGACATGAATTTTTACATGTGTAAAATCATCATTCTTCCTGATCATAAGAATTCTAATGCAGATGACATTAGAATTGTACAGCAATTCTTTTTTGGCTCATAATTGTTTCTTTTTAAGGATATAAAACCAATTTAAAAGCTTGACAAATCCTTTTTGTTAAAGGAAGGTGACAGTTTCTGTAACTGTGACAGACATCTTACCTGATCAACTGAGACAAGATTTCATTTTAAAACTGAATCTCAAATCTCTTTAGAACTTGTTCTATACATTATAAGCTTACTGTGAATGACTTTACAGAGTACTTGCCACTTATTTTTCTTCTTATTTTCCTCTCTTGCTTTCTCTTGCAGATCAATCTACTTCTGATCTATCTAGTCTGACATCAAAGACACTGTTTCCTGTTACATCTCTTCCTTGACCTGAGAAATTTGAGGGATAAAAGGTGCATTTTTCTGAAGAAAATAAAAGGAATTTGTTATGCATATGTTGTGAAATTGTTTTAAGTGTCTGTTAAAAATAAAATTCTGTGGTTTATTTACATGATAGCTTGAAAGAGAAGAAAAGTCAAATGAAGTTGTAAATAATAACTTAGAAGAGGAACAAATTGTATCTAGACAACATGTGGAAACAATAACACTAAATATATTTTGTGCTCATTAAATGCCACTGATTTGGCCTACTCATGAGTTGGTTGTGTTGTGCTAGACAGCTAAGGGGGCCAACTGAGTGTATTTCCAAGGCCCAGAAACTTCTGTAAATCATCCTTCAGCTCTTTTCTCTGAGTACCTTTTAAAGATGTCAAAGACCAGACAAGTTCTATTTAATACTTGAGTTTTGATTAAAATGGCATATAACTAATCATGGAGGAATGTCAATCTGTATCAGAAGTAGTATTTATTTTTACAGCCATGGTAAATTATTCTGCTCACTTAACTCTGTTTCTCCCAGAAACACAGGCTTTTCAAAGAATATATCACATAATAGCTTGCTAAAGATGGTTGCTCCCTAAAATAATATTTCTGTTTGGATTTTTATAATTAATGTAATATTTAGGTTAAAAGAGTGTTTACACAGCTCTGGATTGACTTTAGTATCTGACTCCGAGCATTCTATATACTGGCTTTGAGAGTAACAGGCTTTCTAAAATAGACAATATCTATTGGTTGTTCTCAACTGGGCTCACTAGAAACTTGTACTCTCAATGGATGACTCTGCAAATGGTTCAACTCATTGTTCCTTACAGTTCATTTAATAGTCTGTACATAAGTATATCATAAAATATAAGTAATAGGATACACATAATATATATAGTGAACTGCTTACTAAATAATCAGAATTTCTCCTTAAAAAGGAAGCATTAAAAAAAAAATAGAAACAATGTTTTAAAATACTTTAAATCTTATTACTGAAACCATGTAAATTACAAGTCAAAAATGGACTAAATCTGTATGTATGTCTGTATGTATGTAAGATATATGGTGTTGAAAACAAGTGCTACATTTTCTTTGGCAATAAACAAATAGGTGAAAAACTTCAAAGTAGAATTAAATCAACTGATTGGTAAATACAAATGTGTCCACTGAGTTATTGCAGTATTCTATTCTATTCTATCCTGCTCTATTCCACTCTACTCCATTCCATTTCATTCTACTCTATTCTTAAAAAAGGGCTTTGTAAAATAGTCTCTTTGCTGTGAATAAAATATGTCATGCTAAATAAAACAAATTACAAAAGCAGGCAAATGTACAAAGAAATATTTAACACAAAGTTATCTCAGTCCTCATTCAAAGAACATTTCTCACATGAAAAACTAAGCAGGTGAAGAAGAATCTTTAAGAATCATAGGTATGACTCCCTTCCATAGGACTGGTAACAGTACAAATTGTCCTTTCTTTAAACCTAGGGAAAAAAAGAATAACTCCAGGACCTTAAGAGAATGGAGAAATGAGAAACTCAAACAAGTACATATTTAAAAGGTTTATGATATGGATATTTTACTGTATTTTTTCTCATTCTTTTGCAATTGTTCACTTCTGTAATTTAGCATATTCCTCTTCACAAACAGAAAATGGACATTCTGTTTTAAAGTCAGCTTACAAATAAGTATGACTTAAATCATAAGAGAAGATAGAGGAGTTTAATATTCATCAAAGAAAACATCAGTGTCTGTGAAGTTTTTGTCAACGAAGTTCACTGAGGTTCCTTCAATTAAGTGAAAAACAATGTCTAAGAACACTGCAAAGTGCATATTTGGCATGCTTAAGACTTTATCCTTTTTGACTTGTATTGATCACAGAAAACAAGATCTCATGTGCTTAAATGTTTGAAAAATCATGTTCAAAATTTGTCGCGAATGCATAGAGAAAAGACAGTGTTTCAAGATTCTCTAGTGTTCATGCAGTGTTATTTATTATTTATGCAGTGATATGTGCTATATAAATTAGACTTAATTAATCGTATTTAAATATACTGTCAGAAAAAGCACTTGTCATCATTTTCATTATTTGATCATTTGACTTAAAGAATTTCTCAAATATTCTTTGATGACTCATCCAAGGCAGCCTGTTAGAGAATAATGGAAACTGCATTTTCCTATTTCTTCACTAATTGTAGAGTGATTACAAATTCATTCATGCAGCATGATCATCTTTTTTGTTGATTTTATCTTTCTCTGGTAGTATGTTGTACAAATCCTGTCAGAATGGAAAGGGCAGTTCTGTTAGATCTGGGAGCAGACAGGAAAATGATAGCAGCTTATCTATGAAGTAGGCTCCAGTACTGTCAAAACTTGGATGCCTATGGCTTCTCTTAAAGCAGATATTAAAACATCCAGGTGAACTTTGTCTAATCGTAGTATCAACTCTTTTTAATATTTTTGTTGGAACTATTCATGCTACCTCCCTTAAAAAGCCAATTTAAAAGATATAAATAAATGGTCAGAGAAAATATTCCTTTTTCCTGTAAACCTCCTAATTAGCTAATAGCTATATTCCAGAATCCACTGATCTATTTTACCTGATCACTTTAGGATGAGGCATTTAAATTCTGGAAGTACTCATTCTTTCCATCATTTATAAAGTCTAAAACCATGTTCTCAGCCATAGGGCAATAGTGAAGATGGTAAGCCATGAGAACTGATGTTATGATTCACTCCAAAAGGCAAAGGTAGCCCAGGTTCTTGTTCACAGATCCCTTTGAGTGGATTAGAGTGAATAATCAGTGTTTGTAAATAAATACATATATATATATGGTTTATTTCAGAACAATTTGGCTGCAATGGATAGCAGATATTGCAGCCATTGGGGTTATTATTATCTATAGTAATATAGCAATGTGAAAGCATAAAAATAACACTTAGGAAAACATACAAGGAAAAGAAAGAAAGAGAGAGAAAAGTTCAGACTAGAAAGATTTGTAACCACCACCCACAGAGATTAGACTTGATTGTTGCAGCTTAGATGCTCCTTGGTCAAAGCCATGGTCTGTTGGAGGTGGGAGAAGAAGCCCACAAAGCACAGACTATAATACATGGAGGGTCTGCTGGAATGCTCAGGTACTGCCCCTAGACAGGGATGGAGATTTCAGTCCCCTGGTGGAAAGCCTTAGGAATGAGTCTGGGGGCACTTTGATGGTTTATGACATCCTCTAAAGACATGAGAGCTGCCCCTTCGGTCAGCACAGCTGAGCCAGGAATGCCTCAGCAGACCTTCCCCTGAGATGGAGAAAGGAGATTTTTACAACTAAGCAGTTGGGTAAAGGAGGGTAATTAGCATGGCGAGAAGCACCTTCTGGTCTTGTAGCCTCCAGACAGTTCACACTCTCTGTCTAATGCTAACTAGCCATTTAACACCCCAAAACTCACCTCCTTTCCTGTGTGTGTTTGTGCAAAATTGGCACCCGACCAATGGGTGAATAGTTTGAGTCATTAATCATTAGCAGCCCAGTCTCTCACAACTGGAAATAAAATTCTTTGACAAGAAAAGTAGATAATTCAGGTTCTTTTCTTGGGCAACAACCGAACAAGGACTTTAGAAACTAAGACCATAAAGAGGTGGACATTTAAATTCAGGTAGTAAAGTCCTTTCTGGATTCATTTTACTGTCTTTTGTAAGTTAAAGCTCCTTTGAATAACCACTTAAGCAGACTCTTTGATTTAAACATGTTTTTCCATCCCAGAGCAGTCTGCATGCACCACTCTCTTTCTATTTCTCCTTCCATTCATATAGCTTACTCTTTATTTTTTTCCTTTTTTTGAACAATATTTTATTGAAATTAAAAGATGGTTCTAAGACAAAGCACAATTATTTTAAAAATAACTACACAAAGAATGCAATCAATAGGGATTGATTAAATTTATGCTTCATATTTTATACATAAATAGTATATACTCTGAATTTTAGTTTTGTACTTAAAAATGTCTGGTTTTAAGTACAAAGGAATTAGTAATTGTAAGGATAAGAAAAAGACATATATGCAACACTGTTTCATCTTAATGCAGGTGTCTAAAACTGGTTGGCTGAATCACACTTTAAAATGCCTATGCTTCTTTATTTAGCATCAAGATAGCTGGAAAGAAAACTCTAGGGTTGATGACAAGCACAGTGAGCAACAAGCAAAGCTCAAGAAAGAGAATATGTCAAAGAAAACCTTAAACTTTACCCTTTTGCTTTTTATCTATATGAATCTCAAAATAGCTTCAGGAGAATTATTGAGACATACATGCCAAATTGCATGCCAATAAAGCAGAAAGACATTGAAAGTGAATTTGAATTAAGACTTAACAGAGCTGAATTAAATAGGCTTCTTTTTTTCTAAGGTAAAATACATCTTTATAAATTAGTAAGATTTCTATTCATTTCTAGTATTTTCATTATGAGTTTCTTCTTTCAGCCACAGTTTATCTTATTGCCCTTATAAAAAAAATGCATTAGCGGGCCTTGGTTCATTATCTACATACCAATTAATTCCTTTCTTGCTTAATTTACTCTTTTTTCCTCTTGACTTCTGCCTCAGTAAATTATCTTTTCCATGGAGAACAGGTGAACAGAAAGTGAAAAGAATTGGGTATAGTAAGCAATGAAATTAGTTGCCTGAAATTCTATAAAGCATTGCAGACATCTTCCTTTTTAAAGTAAAACTTACCATTTTGTCTTCATTGCCAATCTCCACATGATAAACATCAAAAGTCATTAGTTTTTTGCTGTTAAGTCTCAAATTGATAGGAAAATGTGCGACACCAGTGGCATTCAATCATATTTAAATTAAACTGTTTCCATCCTGATTTTGATTAGTTAATGTATGATGACTGGTAATTATTCATTACTGAAGCATATGATATGCCAATAATGTTACGTAATAGCAAGATATATAATTACCCAAGTGTTTTAGATTTTTTATCATTTTCTTTTTTTATATGAGTGTATGTATCAGCTCAATTCATAGAATTACATAGATTTGGGACAGAATATTTAAGTGCTTTTTATGGTTACACAAAAGCCATCTAAATAAAGTGCTTTTAATTAAAAATTTGAAACCTGACAAAATTAACCTGTTATTATTTTTGCATCACAATTTAGTGATCATAACAAAATAGCAAGAACCATTTTTGTCTCTAGGATTATTAAAAAACATTAGAAAGAAAAGTATCAGATGGTCCAATATCTTGCTTTTTGCATATTAATTCTAGCATTATTTCTTAGCAGTTCATCCAGATTTAATTAATCTGTGTTTCCTAAGTATTTCTTACAGGATTCTTTCACAGATTTTAACGAAAACAGTTCACTGGACATTAATATGCTCCTGGAAGGAATGTCTGCCTGTGGATGGCTCAGTTCTCTCAATTTACTTTTGATAGGCTTTTGGTACTTAATCCAACTAAAGAAACAAATTACTGAGCTTTTTCAACAGGTGAAGCAAAGGTATTGGTCTAGAAGCAGAGTCTGTAAAGTTAAATTCACTACTTTTCACCAACAGATTTATCTTGTTCAGGAGTAGGATCAATCACTCCAGTCTATTGACTTCCACTTAGACAAGTATCCTCATGCTTTATTGAGCAATTAACCACCAAAAGAGTGGAAACCTACCTTGTTTTCTAGGAATGTTTCATTTGAATCATGCTGAGAAGGGCCCCAATTATCTATTTTTGAATGTAATTTAATAAAAAAAGAGGATATTTGAAGTGATTATATATATTGAATTTCATACAGTTTAGTTTGAAAAGTAGCTGGAAGCTGATTATATTTCTCCAAGTCTCTGTCTTCTGTTTTTTCAGTTTTATTTACAGATTGTCCTCTACTGCAAATTAACATATTTTGGGTAACACTGTAAAGATACAGGACAGTAATATGGTTTGTTCCTAGAAAGTGAATATATACATGTTCTAAACCATAAAGTTGTTTATTAATATTAAATACAAGAGAAGCACATAAAAATACATCCAGTTCAGCCTAAGCGACAAGTCAGATAACCAAGGAAAATTAAATAAGCCCTTCAAAGTTTTCAGCAATGGTGGCTTCTTATATTACTGGTGTAATATTTTCATAAGTATTCTTTTGTACACACCTAAACAAAAGCTAAAACTAATAGGTTTTCATCACTTTTAGTGACTTTTTAGTGACTCTAAGTAACTATTAGCCATCTAAATGTGAGATAACACTTGTTATACTTAAAGAAGCCTAATAAAGTTCCAGGCAGGTCAGGTTCAGATAAATCCTATAAATCTTGAGGCCTCTGTTGTCACCTCAGCACTCAGTCTTCTACAAGCAAAAAAGCAGCAGCATATTTCCTAGGCTACAGGGCTGTATGCAGGACTCACTTGGAAGGAACTGTTATAGGACCTTGCAAATTTTACCCTAAGCAGATCAAAGCACTCCAACAGAAGAATCTAGTGGCATACTTTGTCATGTATCCCTTTAATCCTTAATTTATTTTAATCCTTAATTAAGTTTAATCCTTAATTTATTTTGGCTAAGGTTGAGGTTAATGTATTCAGAAGCTGGTAGTAATGTCCTTGTAGACCTTAGGACTGAAAAACACCATGAGTCCACCAATAGTCATCATGTCTTTATCATCTAAATTGGCCTTGATATCAAGTAGCAAGTGCTGATATAGTACTTAGGGCTGAAAAAAATCTACTAGAACTTTAAAAGACTGAGAAAAATTAAATAGGTAATTGTTGATTCTTCACTTCTTTTTCCTCTGTCAAAGTCACGATCAAATACTGGAGAAGATCTTTCTTGTTTGGACTCAGGTGTTTATTAGTTCTCTATGTTACAGTCTTACAAAGTGTGAATTCTACAGCACTTCACTCTAAAAAAACTACAAAATTGAACCATATCTCTGTCTCTACAAAATCTTTTAAGGATAAACTGTCCAATTAAGAAATGACACCTATTTTTTTTTTCTTTTTAACCCAATAACCAACCACCCGTGCCAGCAATGAGGACTTTTCTATCCAATTACACAATAGCACCCAAACCCATGAAGATCAAGGTTAAGAAGGACTAGCAACCACCCCAAAAACCTCCATCTCAGCTTTATATATATTATTATACTCTAAAACCTTAAGCTCTAAGTCTTTCACCATGTGATATTACATACTTCTATTCCAACTACAAACCCAAAATCCCAGTTCAATCATTCAATTTAGCAAGCATTCTCCATGGCCTCAGGTCAAACGCAGTGTTCTCTTGTGGGTCAGTGCCTGTCAGCTCAGAAAGTCTAAAATTCTCAGTAATTAGGGTTCCAACAAGTGATTCCACAGAAGAAGTGAATAAATAAGCTGGTCTGGTAAGGAGGCAAAATAAGGAAAAAATAATTGTGATATATAAAAATCATTGTGATCATATTTTTTTGTGAGGGGGAGAGGGCTGTCTTTTCAAATATAAGAAGAATTGTTGAACACTACCTGAAAGAAGTAGGAAGCAGGTTGAGGCCAGAAAAATGAAATGATGCTATGAAATGACAGGTAAAGGTCATCTAAGGAGCAGTTTGTCATGTTGTTTCTGCTGAGGTTTGGTCAGGGTGAAACTGGGACAAACAATAGAAGAGAAATACACTGAGGAGAAATACACTGAGGACTTCAAAATACATTTAAGAAAACAAAACTCAGATCTTCTTATTGAAATTTATTCTTTTCCCTCAGCATCAATTTTTACAGCAGTTGTAGACAGAAGGATTTGAATGAGGCTGGTTTCTCCTCTGACAAGAGAGACTTTGTATATAGTTTTATGTTTTCTTGCAGAGTTTCTAGTAGTTTGCTCTTGTCTGTGTCCTGCTTAATATAAGAATTATTATGCAATTTAGGTACTCAGGCAACACATCCTTTATTTTTGGGTTTTGTTTGAAAGACATCAGCAAGTATGGTTGCACCAAAGCTGTATTTACCTAAAGCTTCAAATGACCATTGCAGTAGTGGGTATTTTCAGTCCAACTGTGAATATACTTATAAAATATATTATTGATTTGTTTTTTTTTTATCCATTAATTTAAATAAATTTTCAATTTTTAAAATTTTGCTCCAAAAGGGAGGGGAAAGTTTATTAAGTAAGCTTGAAATAAGGTGTGAGAAAGAAAAGATAAATATATGTGTCCTGACATTGAATGGAAATATTTTCTATGGATTTCAACAACTACCTCAAGAGATGTTTAGAATAACTGTGTTAAGAGGTTGTCAGTGAATTTAACTTTTACTACTTAATTTTCAGGTGTTCAGCTGCATATTCTTCATTCTTTTAATATACAGAGCTCTTAGCAGTGATACCAGTGGGCACTTTACAGACAGCATAAAGCTGTATATGATACAGAGATTCACATTGTGCATAAAATACTTATCACACATAACAGAAAAAAAAAGCAGGTGTCAAGGTCTTGCACACAAAAAGCATAATATGCTTATTTATATGCTGAGATTCAAACAGACTCTTTGCCAGGCTGACAGTTATTTCCTTGCAGTCCTGCTGGGGTCTAAACTTAGAAGGTAACTAAACAGCCACATCTATGATGAAAATGATCTGGCGTTAAAAACTTTCAGTAAGCACATCTCTGAAGTAAATACATACTTGTCTCATGTGCCTGAGGGAAGCCTGACAATTTAGTACTTTTATTTTCCTTTCCCCTACCATTCCACTTGTTTTCCTTTCTCCTCTCTCCCATCTCTTCTCTCACCCTCTTCTGACTCCTGAGAAAGTTTCCTTGGTTGGAGTGGTTTTTTTTTTTATAAATATGGGGAAGAAGCTCGTACAGAAAGAAAAAGAACTTGACTTCTGTGGAGGATACAACTTTTTTTCCCCCAAAGGACTTCAAAATGTTTTTAAAAGAAACATTCAAATATGTACTATTATAGGAAAAAATATTTTCATTTTATAGAAGTATCCATAGAAGCATCTCATGTCTCAGTCTGCAATGGTCTAAACCTATGTGAACATTGTTAAGATGATATTTTGCTAAACGTATTTACAGAACTGAGGGAAAAACTTTGCAATTTATTTTATTAGTGTTGAGATAAAAATATGGAGCAAATCTAAATATCAACCTTGATCCTCTAACAGTAAGGTCTAACATTCAAAGCAGATACATCTGATATCTGCACATGATTTTCCATGCTTTAACTTCCTGATATATTTCTCTTCAAAGGCAGAAGGTTTCATTTTATTTCAACTTATTAGAAAACTGAAAAGAACTGTACAACAGGCAAAATGTTTTTCTAGCCCTCTCTTCTTTTGAAGCCATGTAATGTAGCTTTTGCATATATTTTTCTTCCTTCCATTCATTTGCAACAACTTATTCCACATTACTGCTTTTCTACATATATACCTCACTATAATGCATTATAGAAATGAACATGCTATAAGTGTTATAGTCTGATGCTTTTTTTCTGTTGTTTGAAGAATGGTGAATCTTCACACATCTAATAACACCTGAAAAGTAAATCTGCAATTGCAAGTTTAATAGCAGCTAAGTGCAAACTTCTACAAAATGCAATTACTAGAGTTCAAAGTCTGCTCTTCTTGCTTCCAGTGAATCATAAGTTATTCATGATCTTTCTCTGTGACACATTCATGCTGGTCATGTTGAGAAGATAATGTACTTTTATTCACAGAATTTTCAGCTGGTTTTTGCTCTCTCTTTGAGTCAATCCTTTGAAGTCACAGGAACACTTCTATTAAACTTGTCATTGGACCAGGGCTTCTGTGAGGAAAAATCACAATAGAATAGAACAAAGACAAATACACTGGCATTGCGTGCTTTTTACTACACAAAACAGAAAAGATTAACTACATGCACATGATAATTCTGCCGCTGAAATACTTCCCAATATTATAGCAAATAATAATTTTAATTACTTGTTTATCACTGGTGTATTCTTTCTCCATTTCTTTCAGATTTCAAAGGTGATTTGTATAAAGCAAAATAAGAATCAATCTTTAATACCCTAATTTCAATACTGTTAATTTACTAAATCAAATATCTGGATAAAATGTACAAAGCACCTTGATCTTCCCATGCAAATCAAACCATTAACCTCTTTTCTTTGAGATAAAAATATTGCCACATTTCCCACACTGCAGAGGCATCAGAACAACAGAAATTGATTCTCCTTTCATGTAGGCTAGACATGCATTTTTCGTTTTCATTAAAGAGAAATCCCGAGACACCTAAACTTCTGACTTATATTCCCTAAATAAGGGATTAATTTGCATGGCCTAAATAAAGCTTTGGGGGATGAAATGTGCAAAAGATTCAAAATGATTATAGATTCCTGAAACTAATTTAGGCTGAAACATGAGATAGAAGTGAGAAAGGGTAAATGGAAATTATAAGAAAATATAGACACATATCTTTAGACAAATTATAGAGATGAAGGCATGTGAAACATTTTAGAGGGAGTAAATAAGACTCTGGGAAAGTGTAACAGAAAAAACAGTCATGGAAATATTGTTAGAAATTTAAAGAGGAATATGATATAAATATATTTAGTCTTCCACTAATATGCTTATGTTTGCAATAGTTACTCAAGGTTCACAATTTAGTCAATGGGAAGTGCATTATCTGCTTCACAACCCTTCTAACATCTCTTCAAAAAGTTTTGGAAGAAAAAACAGCTGAATACAGGAAAGTAGCTGACTGCTAGGCTTTATAAAACAAGATGTTTAAAACAAGATAGTCACATTTAGCATACATTTAGCAACTACTGTTTTTATATTAGAGTATGAATTTTAGCGGTTTCTTGTAAAGAAATGAACCAACACACAGCAAAGCTCATATATTCAAAAAAGTAGATAGAAATGCAGTTAATTAGAACTTAGATGCAGTTAATATCACCAGATCCCATTGTAGAGGAATATTCCCCAACCAAGATGGCTAACTAAGGCAAATTTTGCTATTTGATGCTCTAGAAAAAATTAGAAATCCATTATGGTCCTTGCATACTTTAAAAATTCCTGCCTGGACTCCATCCTCTGTGTCTTTCATTCTAGAGCCCATCTCAGCAAACTGGCCAGCCTGCTGCCAGAGGTTTTCTTGGCCTTTTCATAAGATGGATTCATCACTCCCTAACAGGCTGTAATCATTTTAACAACTTAAATGAAAATTTCATATTGTTTCAGAACTTGTGGATTCATGTCAGTTGCAGATTCCTCTTAATATCATCAAGCCCATCCATTAACCTAACATTGCCAAGTTCACTACTAAACCACATCCCTAAGCACCACATCTATTTTTTAAATGCCTCCAGGGATGGTGGCTTAACAACTTCCCTGGACAGCTTGTTCCTCTGCATGATGACTCTTTCAGTGAATAAATTTTCCCTGATATCCAATTTAAACCTCTCCTGGCACAACTTGAAGCTGTTTCCTTTTGAGCTATTGCTTGTTACTTGGGAGAGGAGACCAACCTCCACTTCTCTACCACTCTTTAAGTTATAGAGAGCAGTAGCTCTACACAAGTCTTTCTTTCTCCAGAGTAAATAACCCCAGCTCCCTTAGCTGCTCCTCATAAGCAGGAATTCTTTGTTTTTGAGGAAAATTGTGCGACACTAAGTATTTATGGAAATGCAAACATGCAGTATTTTATAATGCTGCTTTCTTTTCATTTTCTGTATCCCCTTCTTACTGTCCCCTCATTTTCTCATCTATGCTAAAATGCATGAATAATGTAAAAATATGTGAATAATCTAAACAAATTTCAAGTATTACATTTTGCTTCAACTGTCATCTTCAGACTCAGGAAACATGAAGATAAAATGTTCAAAAAGTATTTTTCTAGAGGACCTTGGCCCTAATTTTTCACTTATCTAGATGTATTATTACTTTCATAATTCAAGGGAGAGAGAGAAGGAAAAAAGGAGAAGTGAAGAGTGATAGGAGGAAGGGGGATGAGAAGTAGAGAGTAGAGAGGGAGAAGAAATGGGAGAAGGAAAGCAAAGGAACCAATAGAACTTCATTATCCTAACTGAAGTATTCTACAAGTACTATGCAGTTAATTTTGCATTTCCTTTAATTTTTTCAAGTTCCTTAGATACATACATATCTAACAGATCAAGAGTGAAACCATCACTTCAACCAATAGACATTGAAATTGCAACAGTCAAGTCTTGGATCCATGAGCAATAATATTTTTCTACTCTAATCCTTTCTCTCTTTCTTTCTTTCTTTCTTTCTTTCTTTCTTTCTTTCTTTCTTTCTTTCTTTCTTTCTTTCTTTCTTTC
>JAWWMS010000001.1:72057378-72078970 GCA_035048045.1 Chlorospingus semifuscus | reverse complement strand
TCCCCTCCCCTCCCCTCCCCTCCCCTCCCCTTCCCCTTCCCCTTCCCCTTCTCCTTCTCCTTCTCCTTCTCCTCTCCTCTTCTCTTCTCTTCTTTACAATTTTGGAAGTGTCCTTTTTATGCTTTTATATTGCTTTATTTCTCTAAATAATAACTAAAATGGCTACATACCTCCTTTCCATTGCAATCAAATTATTCTAAAAAAGCTCCCTACATAAGTATATAGATCTATATGTATTTATAAACACTGATCATTCAGTGGTTTATTCCAATCCACCCCAAGGGATCTATTAACAAGAACCTGCGTTACCGTTGCCTTCCTCGCAGGTTGTAAGAGCCTCTGTGGCACTTTATTGAATATCTACCCTACCCTTGCTTGCAATTCATCTGGAGAGATGAAAGCTGACTTCTACATCTGCTTATGCTGCTCCAGACATGCCTCCACATTTTGGCGTGCAAATCCCAGGTGTTAGGATCTGCTTTAAAAAGCATATATCAGCCCCCTCATCTCTCATTTGGGTGATCCATTAAGTATTTGAAGTGTCATATAGTGTTCTAAAAATGCTACATACCAATTCTAGTAGCACACAGGATTTTGGAAGATGAAAGCAAAAACACTAAGCAGAGAACAGAGTGATGAAGAATGATAATGTACATTAGTGATTGCATTTCTATGCTAAAGTAAGCCTCTCCTGGGCTAACTTGTTATGCAGATATTTCCCCTTTGACTGACAGAGTACATCTGTTTTTGTTAGTCTCCTTGTTGTGCACAGTGTATTTTACAAACCAAGCAATTAGAAAGTAGATTTTTTTCTTAATGTGCTGATGCTGTGATGACTTGCTATTGGAATAAGATATTTTGCAATCAATAGGTAATTCTAAAATTATACTGAAGAAAAACAAACACGCATTCCCTCTCTGCATGTAATTAGTACAAATCTTGTATCTTTCAAGAAGGAAAAGAAAGGCACCCTCCATAATACACATTCTAATTACAAATTAATAGCTGAGAAAAATGTAAGTATGTTAAATGAGGTCGCCCTTGATAATAAGATTATTTTTCTTGAAGATGTTATTTGTAAACCTCTTTTTGCCTATGGGTATTGTAGTGAGTGTGTTAAATAATGATTGTTTTGACTTCTGCTTGTTAAAGAGAATATCCACTTTAAATTCATAAACAGACTTCACTTCATTTGTTCCAGCCTTTTTCGCTACAATTATGTTCCTATAATTTCATCTGTTTGAGGCTAGTCTGTATGACCATTTGAAAGATGGTCTAAAAGTCAGTACACTTTCTATACAGCCAAGTAACTCTCTGGTGAAGTTTAACCATCCATTTTACTGGTAATTCTCTTACTGGTGGAGTTGGCAGGATTTTGATTCTTATTCTTGACTTTCCAAATAGTTCAGGTTTGACTCATTTAACTCTACATTTTACATTTTTGTAAATGCTTTTGTAGAGGGAGAAAAGGTTTTAATAATTGTTATTGTAGTATCTCTTTTTAAATTATTTTTCTTTTAAGTGATCAGACAAAAAAGTGGCTATTACAACAATTGTACACTCGATCCTATGGCATTGATAGACATGAAACATGATTGATAATTGTTATTGAGCTCAAGACACAGTTTTTTGATTATGCAGAGAACTGGTGAGACTTTTTAGAGAGAGCTTTAATTTGTGTTTACTAAAATAACATGTATGAATCATTAGAAAAATACTCTTCATGACACACTTCCTTTTCATTGTGAGACAGGCATTTCTGCAAGTGAAGTGAACGTCTGTCTACTTCTGTTGGTTGACTGTAGTGTCTACAAACTGGTGTTCTTATCAGTTTGATGGCATGTTATTCCAGATGGCTAACAGCATGTAATACCTCACTAATATTCAAGGTAATGTTTATTCATGAAATGTATGCAGTTGTCAAAATAGTAACTCTTCCATGATATTGCATGGGAAATATTGCATTTATTAATTTACATATTTGGCTAGAAATGGAACAAAGTGTAGGAAACTGGCACGAAAATGCATAAAATTGTATAAAAGCATAAGAATGGTTTAAAATTGAATAAAGTATTTCAAACTGGTTGGGATGGAATCAGGCAATATAAGAAATAACAGGAAAAAAGTGAGCTTCCTTATTAAGATAATCCAGATTTATGATTGCTGTATATGCTAATTTGCCATATCTGCTGACATATGTATCATTAATTATGTTATCAAAGTGAAGTAATTGGAGCCAGGCAGAAAATCTGCAAGTTCATCTACTAATGACATGTGTTTTATAAATACAAGAGAATGTAATGTCCCCAACATATTGCAAATACTTCATGAATAATTGCACAGGACAAACATGCTTAAGCAAGATGTCTACATTTCTGACATAAAACCATTTATTTTCAGTTTTGCCCTAAATGGATATACAACAATGCATTTGAATTAGACTATAATATGTTGCCTATTAGCTACTTAGACAGACACAGATGGATATACACAGGAATCATTATTCAACTGAAGTAGACAGATTTTTGTCTTTACAAAAGCTATTTTTACATTGTAAAATTGCTTCAGAACAAACAGGCATTCTAAAGCTGAATAGTATTTTAAAGAACCAAATGGAAAAATGAAAATAATTACTTGAGAAGTTTATTCAGGGGATAGATCACTGGAATGTGCACACTGGGCAAAATGTTGCTGTAATAAGTCTGTGGGAAATGCTGCAGTGGATTTCACGGTGAATTACTGAACATACTGGAGATAGCTGTATGGGAGGTACACTCTACAGGTTTTGTCAATGTATTTGCCCTCATCAACTAAAATAGCTTTGCAGCACCTTAAAGTCACTACTATTGTGTAAATATCTGCATTGAAATAATGTAGATTATTGGGTTTTTTTCCCATAAGAATTTTGGTTATTTGGCTGAAGTTATGAGGGCCCAAACAGTCACAATTATAATATAGTTATAAAATATATAAAACATTTTTGTTGTTATTATTAATATTATCATCCAGAAGGACTCAAGAATTGAGTTTATGTGAACTTCATGAGGTTAAACAAGGCTAAGTTTAAGGTACTTCACCTGGACCAGGGCAATCCCCTGTGTCAGTATAAGAAGAATAATGAAGGAATGGAGCACATCTTTGCCAAGAAGGACACGGGGGTTCAGGTGAATGAAAAATTGGATATAAAGAGGCAATATGTGCTTAGAGCCCAGAAGGCCAATTTTATTTTGGTCTGCATCAAAAGACACATGGCCAGCAAACCAGGGGGTGTGATTCTGCTGCGCTGTTCCCCTCTGGTCAAACCCTACCTGAAGTACCATGTCCAGCTCTGAGATAAACTCAGCACAGGAGACATGAACCTGTTGGAGCAGTTCTAGAGGAGGACCACAAAAATGATCAGTAACACCCTCCTGTGAAGAAGGTCTGAGAGAGCTGGAGCTGTTTATGAGAACAGAAGGCTCCAGGGAGACCTCATTGTGACCTTTCAATAGTAAGTGGCATCTTATAAAGAAAATGGGGACAGACTTCTAGCAGGACCCATTGTAATAGGACGAGGGGTAATCACAGAATCATAGCACAGAAAGTTTAAAATTCTCAGCATCCAGGGTTCCAACAACAGGATTGTTTGGTTTGGAAAGGAGCTTTAGATCACCTAGTTCTAAACTCTCTGCCATGAACAGGAACACCTTTCACTAAGCCAGGCTGCTCAAAACACTATCCGACCTGCTCTTGATCACTTCCAGGGACTGGGTATCCACAGCTTTTCTGGGAAACCTGTTGTGGTGCTGCACCACCCTCGCAGTAAAAAATTCCTTCCTAATATCTACTGTAAAGCTGCTGAACAGACTAAACCTGACAGCTGGATGAACTTCAAGCAGGAACCATAGCTTTCTCTGCAGTTTCGGTCCCCATCTCCATCCCTGTTTCTGGCTCTGTGTCTGTCTGCTCCTGTTAGGAGTCCCCTGACTAGGTCCCACAGCAGAAGTTTCAGGAGCTCAATGGCACCCCATAGCCTGGGCCCCTCATGAGACAGCTGCTGACAGGACACTATATGTAACCACAGTACTGAGAGAAGAGGAGGGAGTGTCACTGAGAAGGAAATATTGAAGTGAGAACAATGGAACAAGAAAGGAATTTCAGAAAGCAATTTGCTCCGTTGGAAACCTGAACAGAATTTTTTAGTGGGTAAGATGGCATTCCAACACCTCTGGGGACCAAATGTCTGAAAATAATCTTCTGTAGTATGTTCATCACCTTACTGACTGAAAGAAAGATAAATCACCACCTTGTCAAGGCATAAAATGAGAGTTCCTCCAGATTGGGACTTTTCTTCCTATCTGGGTTTAAAAAACACATCTGTAGACACTAAAGGATACATGGAGAAAGAGATACTGTTGTTCTTAGTGGGAGAAAACATAAGAAAATATTTTTATTAGTATTAACAGAGAAGAGAATGATAACTACTATACAAAAGTGTGGTAAAATGAAAATATTATACTGAAGAGATAAACAGAGCTGAAGAGAGAAAAGAAAAATACCAGAATTTAGGATTCATCTTTACTAAACTATTGCAACAAAAATATCATTATAATATCACATCACACAGTCTGCAAATGCTCATCCCCTAACAACGCACACACACAAAATGTGAATGTTTTTCTTATGCTGCTCATAGTGAATTACAGTGATTTGAGAACATATTCTTACTTGAAAATACTAAGAGTAATCTTCAACATATATTTCTGACAAATACAAAAGTTAAGGAAATCTCGTTCAATTAAAAATGGCTTATAGTATGTTTGCATTTGAAGTGTTGCAGAAAAATGATGCTTATAATGCAATGATTTGTACTTTCCTGAGAAGAAAAGATTGTAGCAATGTAGATTTTGTAATAAGTATGAGACAACAAATTGTTCCTACATTTTAGTATCATTATTATGGAGATTGGTGATCTCTGTGATTAAGGAGGTCTCCATGCTTCCAGACAGAGCTTTATTATAGTGTTAAGACTTCACCCTTGAAAATTGCTTTGTCTTGATAATAGCCAGCTATAATCTAAATGCCAAGGACAAGAGGTTTTATAGGTTTGAAGAAAATATGAAAAATTCATATGTTTTACATTTTCACTGTAAAATTGTTTTAAAAGGTGGTATTTGCCATTCTACTTAGAAATGAAGAAATACAAGGTTTCATATTGGAGTGGTCTGGCACTGTGGGTCTGGTTCTATTTTGCTGAAAACAGAGGAAAGCTTTAAAAGCTTTTAAAAGCTTTAAAAAGCTTTTAATTAAAAGAATAAGGCAATTTAATAAAAAATATTTTTGTCATATTGAACAGCTTTGTATCCTTACCTAGTGCTTTGATGCCAGATTTCATCAGAGAAACAAAACTTAAAGGGTCTTTGGAGTTTTTTTTTTCTGTACTAAAAAGACAAAAATTATATGAAACATACATGTTCTCATATTTTACATGCTCACACACACACACCTAAGACACTTTTGTGGGAACTGCTCAGGCAAACAGCCACCTTGCTCACAGCAAAGTATTGTGAGCAATTTTTCTCTCAGCAACATTTTAAATTAAGGACTCTGCTGAATAATATCCATTAAGCATTCATACACTTGATATATAATCAATAAAATGCAAGTAAAACTCTGACATTCTACCTCTCCAAGGAAATCCAAAGGGGAAAGAGCTCCAAAAAAGGAGAGTATACTGTTGACATAAAGTGGAAAGAAGGGGAACTAAATAAAAAATAACACTATAATGTTCTGTTATGTACGAGAGAAAATTATTGCAAGATAGTCATGGAATAAACTTGAAAGTGAAAAAGTTTTTATTTTAACATGCTTTTTGGATTACCAAACTAAGGGTAACTCTCCCTGGGGTAAGTGTTCTTTCTAAAGTAAGGTTCAAACTTCCACAAGGCTAGCACAAATTAGAGCCTAGAAAGTACAGGAAGAGGGCGTTAGATTTTGTGTAAAGAAGATACAGAAACAGCTGCTGAATTTATTTTTTTTTTTACCATGTAAGAGACAGGAGAAGCTGTTTGAGAATCCCCCATCCACAGTAGACTGGAGTTGATTGTCTGTAATAGAAATAACTTTTTTTTGGTAGGACCTTAGCAGTACTCCTGTGATTAGACAGGAGAGAACAGTGTGAGCAGCTCTTGGCATGACTGGAGAGCAGAGCTTGGGGCAGTCACCAGGAACAGAAAGACACAGAACAAAAAGTATCAAGGAATATGGCAAAGCTTAAAAGGATGACTAGCAAAAGAAGCAGAAAGAAACAATGCATTGCACCATTCAGTAGAACCCATTGATCATACACAGTGATTTTTTTTTTTCTTAGATTAGACTTTGGATGGTTTATCATCATTATTGTTATTATCCTTACTGTTGTTTTTGATTTATTGCAACTAGAAAAAGTGAAAAAGTCCTGCCAAACCTTGAAAGTGCCCCATTTTCAGACAAAGAAGCTAACTGTAGTTATTTTAGATATTGTACTCTGACTTGTTCCATTACCTTATTCATATTTTCTTTCTTTAAAACATTTCACTTGGGTGAAGCTACAAACCTTGTGAAAATTAGACCAAAATTCTTAATGATCTTAATGGTTATGAGTGAAGAAATTTTTGTTATTTTTCTCATGTTTTGGATGTAAAATTGAGCCAGTGTTTTAAAGTTGGACCTGGATGGTGGTGTTAGCTGTCAGTTTTTGGCCACATAATCAAGACCTACAACCACAAATCTGAGCTGCAAAGTCATGGAAGTAGTCCAGTGAGGTGACTAGCTCCTACTAAGTGCATAGCTAAATTCATGGATAAGTGCTTATCAGAGAGAAATTAATCTGGTGTAGATTCAAGTGCAATACCAATGTACACGTAGAAGGCAGTCCTAGATGCATCATGCTAAAAAAATGGAAACTTGTAATCTTAGGTCCCACCAACAGCAAGTCTATACTACACTCCATAATCTAGCTCAGTACTCAAAAGTAAACCCGAGTTTGATTTAACTGATATACCCAAAGCAAACCTGAGCTTGATCTACATTTCCCCATTGAAAAAAAAACAATTTTCAGCTAAAATCACCATTTGTGACACGAAGTCCTTTTTCTGTCATTTGAGGGTGCTGTGCAATACTTCCTGTTTTAAAGAACATTCTGTAAGTATATTTTAATTGGAGAACTTTTTAGTCCACAATTCAATGTTATCTATGAAAATTTATGTTTTCCTGGAAATCAAATCATCTTTTAATAAAACATGTCAATTTAATTTTAATTTCTGTTTCTGTTTCTTTTTTTTTTTTTAGTAGTCCCCATATTGCTCAAACATAAATAATATGTACAGGGAATAATGTAATGTAGAAAGTATGAGACAGACAGACTTCAAGGGAAAAACAATTCAGATCTTGTTTTAGTCAAATTATTAGTAGAGTCATCTATATAGGAAAGCACCATAGAACACCAAGAATAGATTTATACCTCCTTTTGCATTGCCAAAGTAAACCTCAAAGTTGCTTAAGTGAACGTTTCCTCTCCATTTTGCATAGGTGGGGATTTTTTTGCTTACTTCTTCATTGGTTTTTATTCAGCCCTCTCAAGTCTTTAGCTCTCCCTTAGGCTTCTTTTAATTTGGAATTATATTTCACAACTACCATAACAGCACATTCTTTAAATACTTTGTAGAACCTGACATTTTAATTGAATTAAAAAATGGCTTTGCTTTTAAAAATAAAACATCTAAGCTCAAGTGATACTGTGCTTGAACATATGAAGCATTATAAAGAATTTCATTTTTTTAAATATGTTTTTGAGTACTTCACATTAGTTACTGCACAAAAATGAAAGACACAATATGCTTCAATTTTGTACCAAGGTGAGAACAAAATTTGTTACCACCACCTGCCCTTCTCTTCCAAACTCCTGACTGGATTGTTGTGAAGATAAATTGTTTGTGAAGTGCTGACATACATTAGTGGGGATCGCTATAAGAAAGTCCGTAACAAAATCAATAACTCTGCCCTCACAGTAGCACTTGAAAAGTCTGCAATAATTTGGCTTGAGGCCATACCTTGAGCAATGAGAATCAAACAAAAATATTGAGTGGCTGTGCATTAAGTGAGAACCGTTTATTCTGTGCAGTGAATGAGGAAGGGCAAGGAACAGAAAAACCCAATCTTCTGTTTTGAAATGACACTGTCCTTTACTTTAAAAAGAGTGTATTTCATAATATATAAGGTAAGAATTATAGATAGAAAAACAGAAAGCCAGGTTATCCAAATATAAACATGTATATGCAAAAACTGATTAAAGTAAGGTTATCAGCCATGTTACTTCTCACTTCTTCATAGCTTTTTATTCACGTCTCTTTTCTATTACTCTTTCTAAGATGACCTGAAGTAATGATTCCGTATTTGTTTACATTAAACTTAAATCTAACTGTAGAGAATGTGATTGCCAAAGTTTCCCTAAACTGGGTATCTAGGGAATCAGAACTGGATGATTTGCCATGGCAAATGTGCACGTCTTCCTGTAGACTATTCTATAGAATGACAAGATACAATAAGCTAAGAGCCCCTCCAGCTTCACGCAGGCATCAATCTGCCTTCTGGACCATGTTAAACTCTGCAGTACAGAATTGTCTTAATAATGACAGATTTGGCATCTGAAGTCAATTCCTTCCTAATTAGTCTTCTAGGGAAAACGATGCATTGTTTTTTTTATTGTTATTGTTAAATGAAAGATTGTTATATGTATTGTTGTATACAGTTGTTTAGTACTGGTGCTATTTATTTTCAAGCAAAATTTGAGCAAAAGTAGATATGAAACTTTGCAGAAGGATTGGTGAATTTTATTATAATTATTGAATTACCAGTTTGTTCCATACCTTATCTAAACCAGTGTTGTCCTTGTTCTAGACATCTAGTTCTGAATTACTCAATCAGCTAATTTCTTCTATAGTCAATAGAGGAAATAGAGTAGCTTTAGAGAATAATTACTCTCATCCTGAAGTTGGTCAGATAAATAATTGGCTGCTTACTGTTTTATCTTTCCAGTTGCTTTGAAACAAGGAGTGTGATGACCAAGTCAGTGCTAGTTGTCTATCTGTAGAATGCATCAAATATCTTGAGATGATTCATACCTTGGTGTCCATGAACTGACTCCATATGTTTTTGACAAAGACTCTCCATATCAAGCTGCTTGGTTTGGAGTTTGGATTTTACAACAGCATGGATTTGTATTTACAAATATGTTTTTAATGAAAACACCAGTTATTTTATTTTGAATATTAAAATCTTACACAGTTTTCTGCAGATGTAATTTTTTGGTTTCTCTCTAAAATATATTCTGTATTATGATTAGGTAGGGAATAGGCAAGTGGTTTCAGTTTTAGCCCAACAGTTTTATATTTTGTACCTTTTCATGCATAGGGGATGTCTACCTTAGCTTTTCAGAAGATAAAAGAAGATGTGTTCTTGAATTTATGGCAATCAAACACTTTTAATTCCTTAAATTGAATACCTGCAAAATAAAGAAAAAGTTATTAGAGATTTTTCTAGTCAAGCACAAAATGACATTTCTAAGTAAGATCAGGAGCTTTTCTCAAGAAAATGAAGGTAAATGAGGACTGTGAGTATATTTTAATCGTATTCAATTAATTTTACCATTTTACAGCAGAAAGTAAATACCAGAAAAAAATTATGCCCAAAACCCACAACACTTTGCATAGATATTACCTCACTTATCTGTAAGCCTGCCACTGAAAAGGAAAATGAACAAGTTGCTGTACTTCATATATTTAAATTATATAAATATAAAAGGTAATCCTTTGGAAATTTAGATAATCACAACTATAATAAACTAATGCTTCAAGAGAGAATGAATATTTCAAGTGGAATGAGATTTTTTATATCACTTTAGAAATTGATGGACTTTCAACTGAGTCTTAGACTTAGAGGACTAACATATGAAAGATAAAAAGAGCAAAATATGCAGATCTCAATAAAAAATGGTTACAAACTGCAATGGCAATTGCCAAATTATAGCCAAGTAAATTATTTATTATAAATACTATTAATTACAATTTTGCCCTTTTTTCTCCATCTATGAATTGCTTGCAAACTATTGCCGAGTCTGTGAATGTATTTGTTGTTCATATGTATTTGCATATGGCCCATTCACAGCTGCTTACATTTATTAGTCACTATTTGTTATTTTTAGCGTATGATTGCTCATCATGTACGTATTGTTTTTGCTCTCAGATTGGTTCGCACTGCACTATACTTCATAAGATAATAAAGAATAAGAGATAATGGCAAATTATGACTGACATCCTATGAACAAATTTTAGGCAAATAATTATTCGTACTAACTTCAAAAATATCCAGAATTCATAGATTTTTTGGATCGCTGGTTGCAATCTGTGTACTCGGGAACAATGGACAATAATGGTTCACACAGCACAATTAACTCCCTGCTGTGTATTAGTGAGGATATTTGTATATTATGATCTACATTATTTGACCAGCTGTTCCTACTCTGTTCATATGTGATCACAATGGCTCCCATAATCACCTATGCAGTATTAGTTACTTGGTTTTTAAAAGCTGTATTTTGCAGACAAAGGAACTTGGTATAATAATAGGAAGTGCTCATTGTAACACGCTGACAGCTGGAGCCGCATGATAAATTAAGGAAAGATATTTTGAGTTAAGAAAATGTTCCAAACATTAGCAGTTCTTCCGGAAATGATTACCATAAAAGTGCCATGAACTCATACTCTAGTCTCACCAGAAAAAACAAGGAAAAGGACTAAATGGGTGAGGAAAAGGACTGAATGGGCGAGGAAAACCAGTAATTCTTTCAGCCCAAGGGATGGGATATAGCTGTTACAACAAACTGCAGAAAATTTTGTCATTACCAATTTTATCGAACTTAACTTCTGAGTGAGTTAAGAAATGTCTCATGTCTGTAGAACTGCTTGCTAACATTTCAGCTGTGCTACCTCTATACATCTTAAAAGCAGATAGTGGTTGTATGTCAGTCATTCCATAATGAAGGGCAACACAGATAATTATCTCATTCAGACAATTTACGCTAAACCAAGATAAATCTTTTATACTGTCCTCTGAAGATGCCTACCTCTTTTCACCAGCTACTGCAATATATTTGAACTTGCTGCATATTTTTTTTGTATAGCTAAAATTAGTTTGGATTAATTACAACACAGACACCAAAACTTCAGGGAACAAGATTCTTCTTTCTCCAAGGCTATATTCTAAGGTGAGGATTCTTTATTGAGTTTCCTGGGAGAAGTAGGAGTAGAAACAAATTTTCTCAGGCTGAGAAATGCTTAATAACAGGATTTTTTCTTCTACTGTATTCATAAATTATATAACAAGCCTTTAGTATTAGGAACAGTTTGATTCTGAAATCTCAGAAATGTTACAAAGTGGTTTCTTGGGTTCTTCTTGATGTAGGTTTCAAAAGTACACCTAAACATACTTGTGAATTCTAAATGTTTGCTTAATAGTACCGTGTATGTTTTTATATTAGTGATGGCAATAACAGCCCAGTTAGTTCCTTAAATATTCTTATTTATGTAATTTTCTATTTCTAGCCATTTTCTGTATTCACCTTGCAACAAATGTTCTTTCCCTGGGAGCTGGTTTTATATTATTTCTTTTGAAATTTACTAAAATTCTCATCTCAGAGTCTGGAATGAGAATTACAGACAAATGCTGATGGGATGCAGGGAAGAAAAATCCCGTAGAAAAGCCCACTGTTCAAGATAAAACATGGAAAGGTCAGTTCCCAGTTACCACCCTAGACAAAACAGACTCAACTAAGAGAAGAGTAATTTAATTTAAAGTGGATTAGTATGGTGAGAAAGAAATTCTAAAAAAATTTAAACAACTTCTATCCCCCCAGCTGCTCAGTCTGAACGTCACTGCTTCGTTTCCCACTTCTCTACCACTTCCTCTAATCTTCCAAATGGCAGCAGGAAAAGTGGAATGGGAGTTACTTTAAATTCATAGCAGTTCCTCTCTTTCACTACTTCCTCTTCATGCCATTCCTCTGCTTTCCCATGGATCCTCTGCATGAGCTGCAGTTTTTGTCAGGAACCTCCTCCAGCTTGGCTTTTTCATGCATGGTTCCTTAGACCATATCAAGGCGCTGTGGGAAATACGCTTCCACAGCCTGTAGGGAGGAACCTGCTCCAGTGGGGCCTCATCCACAGGCTGGAGGGGAATCTCTGCTCCAGCATCCAGTGCACCTCCTCCCCCTCCTTAATTAACCTTGCTCTGTAGGGCTGATTCTCACAGGTGTTTTCCCCTTTATCCTCTCTTAAGGAGGAGTATGTTTCTCCCATTGAGTACTGGGCACTTCCAAGAAAAAGCTGCTGTTTGTGGGTGGGGGTTTTGCTTAACTTTTTAAAAAAACACCTATATTTATGTAGAGGCATTCTTTTATTCTCCCTTTTTTTTTTTTTTTTTCCTGGAGGTGAATTTAGTTTTCTCCAAAGAAAATAATTTCTTACTTAACCAATAAAGTGCTCAAAACCAGGTGGGACGGGTCTGTGAGCAACTCCGTATAGTGAAGGACATCCCTTTCCATGACTGGGATGGGACTAGATGATCTTTAAGGTCTTTTCCAACTCAAACCATTCTATGATTCTATGATTTTTATAACAAACTAGACAACAAAAATTAGACAAAATTCCCTACTTATATTCTTCACAGAAACCAGATAACTTATGTAGTAGCTGATAAAATACCACACCTCTCTATTTAAAAAATAGAATTGAATGATGACGATCATAAAACAGAAAAGGATTTTTTGTTGGCACTCATTGTACAAAGCCAGCTTCTTATTTATGATAAATAATCAATAAGGCCTCTAGGCAATTCACTGCCACTAAATTGAGGCCTCTATCTGCTGTCTGATTATTAAATTACATTATGAAATTATGTAATGATATGAAGTAATATGCATTCATTTAGAAAAGGAGAGTTCCTTTAATTCATTTTTTGTCATTTTTGAAGGAATAAATGGTATTTCTAGGTGACAATTTCTTCTTTAAATAATCAGGTGAGAGAGAAGTTATTTTCTCTAGATGTCTCTGCTTCTCTCCACTGATTGCATAGCAAATGTACAATAGCTGCCTTGTGCTACAAACATTTGATTTCTAAAATTATGTAACATTAAAGAGTATACAAGTTGCATGGTTTTAAAAGTAAAGATCTAATGACGATATTAAAGGAGTACCATTCAAATGAGAAATAGAAATTTTAAAAAATTGAAATAAGACGAGTTCAGGTAAACACATGTTCCTAGTAAGGGTAATTAACGTTATTCTTAGAAACTGTGAATAATCCATTCCTGAGGCTGCCTGGCAGGACAAAGGTCTGAGAATTCTAGATGAATGAAAAACACTATGTATAAAGGCAATCACAACCATAGTTACTGCTAAATGCCAAAAACGTCGTTTCATGCACTTAAAACACCTATGAACACAGTGAGATCATGTTCAGAATTCTCCCACATTAACTATTGTCAAGGTCTGCATTTTAATGGCAGAGGATCCTGATGACCTTTTAGATGTGTAATGTGTTTTCTATCTCCCCTCAAATTTCTGAAAAGATTGGAAACTTCTCCATTAAGCGAATGATGTAGTTTAACTGCCTTTCCATCCAAATAAAAGGAAACTTTTAATAAGAACATTATAATGAAGCAGTGATGAAATCTGTACCTTAGCTGAAGGAAACATGAAGCAATTCTGTCAGGATTATATGGTGATTAAGCAGTAACAATTCAATTTGACCAAGTGAGAACCTCTGTCTCTAAGTTATTCGCTCTACATGTCCATTATGGTCAATAGAGTTAAAGAGACATTTCTCATAAACTGTCAATTTCATTTTGTATTAGATGTATAAAATAGATAGATAAAAAGCACTCTTTCAAATTATTACAAAGGAGCCTAAATCTAAATTAATCACATGGCAATTCTTGACTCCCACTTAACAGCCATTAGACTAGATCTGAAAAGAGTTTGAAATTATAGTTTCAAAGGGAATTTCAAGTGCTAATTATGTTTTTATTCCAAACTTGAAAATTTAATTTTTTTTCTTCTCAAAAAATCAACTGAATTTTACTAGATTCAAACGTAGATTCAGAATAATAATTTATAAAAATATTTAATATCTAAATAAACCCAAACAATTTTGAAACCTGCTCTTGGCTTATTTTAAAATTAAACTTGATCTTTTCATATTATTTCATACATCTCAGTAAAAGCAGTGGAAGGTTTAAGCAATAGTTTCAGAAATAAGAAGATTTAAGAAGATATCAGGCAATTTAATAAAACATAACCAAAAGAGGAAATATGTCTTTGTCTTAGAAAAAAATGCATTTTGCAGTAAGAAGAATTTTAAGAAAAACTTTTTTAACCAATTCCACAAAAGACCACCCTGTAGTGTCTTCTTTAGTTTTAACCATATCCTGATCCTTGTAGTTAATATTGAAAGCTGACACATATATTCTGAAAAGGAAAATCAGCTGCTGTGTATGAAGACAAGCTTATTATGTAGGTCACTGAATGATTCACAGTAAATTACTTATCAAGGGAATACCATCTCATACTGAGTTGTTTCAGAGCAAATAACCTATTTAATTTTGAATAAATTTATAGAAAAAACTGTATAAACATTCTTGTTCTCTGGATTGCTCATGTTTACGATGACATTTTTGTACGACATTGAACTTTTAGCTGGTGAAGAAGTATCAATATTTTGAAGCTCCATCAGGAATGACACCTTTAAGAACCATGAAGGCCAGGAGACAACCTATGAAGAGTTAACAACAATATGGACACAGCTGTTTTCCTTCATCACATTATGCACAGCATTCACAAAGGGAAAGTAAAATGTGTAAGGTCTCAAAGTTGATGCATTTAAGAAAAAATAATTGATCTTTTAAAGTTAGAAGTTCATGGAAGATGTAGAATACTAAAAAGAGCATTTCCTAATCCTGTGTTCTTTAACATTTATTTGATCTCCACATTTATATTTGCTTAGGAATTTTGCATAATTTAAAAAAACACTTCTATTTCCAGGCAGTGCAGTCTAGTATTTCTGTGTTACTCTTTTTTGTTTCCTCAAACTGCATAAATGAAACTTACTGTTTGGTTCTTGTTAACCAGCTCCATGAACTCCATGAAGAGCCCAGCCTCTTAAATGTCTGCTTGCAAAAGCAACACACAATCAAAAATCATAGTGTTAGGACAAATCACTCTGCAGCTTAATGTAGAATACAGATGTTTTTGGAAAAGACAAATCAATCTTTGATGAGATATTTTTTCCTTCCCCTACATAATGTATCCCTTTTCTCCAGGCTCTGAGGAAAAAACATTCCAGAATTTCTAAGGATGCTAAGACTGGCCACACTGTACTTCCTGTAAGAATTATTTGCTTTCATGGCTACAAGACTGGAGTGGAAGTTCAGCCTAATATTTTAAATCCTAACCTACGAGACAATTCTGCTGTCACTGCACACTCTCTCCAAGACTTTTAAATAGAATAAAAAATCAGAACAATAAAAGGGGTGCTACAGCCTTTTATCCTACATCCTTCTCACTCCTACTTGCTTTATTCTCTTGTGAGTTAGCTGCACCACGTGTTCAAGGCTTTCTAGTTCCAGACTGATACAAGCCTGTAAATGCTTGCAGTTGTTAAGTTCTGCTTTCACAGAATCATGGGAACATAAATAATTCAGTCTAGAAGGAATTTAAAATGTCTCTCATCCAAACTCCTGCTCAAATTAGGGTCAGCTTTTCAGTAAGACCGCATTGCTCAGGGCTTGATAAAGTCCTTGAAAACCTACAGGGATGGAGTGTACACAAAGGAGGTTTGACAAAAGATTTTTTCCTTATCTTGAGCATGAATAAACTACTTGCATCTCAGTTTATGCCTATTGTTTTTCACCCTTTCTCCTGCACTACTGTCATGGTTTTACCCCAGCCAGTAACCAAGTACACCCCTGAGACTGGGGAGAAGATGAGAATGGTAAAGGCTAAAAGCTCATTTATTGAGATAAAGACATTCCAAGGGAAACCCAAACATACATGCAAGCAAAGCAAAACAAGGAGTTAATTCTGTGCTTCCCATGGGTAGGCAGGTATTCAGGAAAGCAGGGCCCCATCATGTGTAATGGTGACATTGCACAACAAACACCATCATTCCAAAAGCCCCTTCCTTTTTCCTTCTTTCCCCTGATTTATATACTGAGTGTGCTGCCATTTGATGCCAAAGAATATTCCTTAGGTCAGTTTGAGTCACTTGTCCCAGCTGTGCCTCCTCCCAAGTCCCTGTGCATCTCCTGCCCTCTTGCCAGTATGACAAAAAGCAGAAAAGACTTTGGGTCTGTGCAAACCCACCTCAGCAATAACAAAAGCCTGTCATCAGGTTTTTTTACTGTCATCACTGTCTTCAGCATAAATCCAAAACACAGCCCCATGCCAGCCACTGTGAAGAAAATAACTGTACCCCATCCAAAACCCCATCCAAAACCAGCACAAGTACTCTTCAGTTTTTCACCCTGCAAGTACCCAGGGGCTGTTAGGGACTCCTGCAACTGTCTCTTCTGCAGGTTAAACCAGTCCCAGTTCCTTGGCCACTATTCAAAGGGCAAGTTCTTCAGTCTTGGCTGATTGGGTAGCTCTATGCAACACTTACCTGGGTTTGTCACTATCATTCTTGTTTTGAGCAGGGACAACAAAACTAGATGCAAGATCTAGAAATATAAAGGGCTCACACACTTGACCTGAAATCAGTGGTATTCCTAATGAAGTCCAGGATGCTTTCAACTTTCTTTGACAACTTTCTGTCTACCAGGACACAAATTCCTTTTTATAAAGCTGCTTTAAACCCTGTTGGCCTTCAGCATAAATTGCTGCATGGGGTCATTCCTGACCAGGAGTAGGAAGGACCCTGCACTCCCCTTTGTTGAATTTCCTGAGATTGCTGTTGGTCCATTTCTCTAGGCTGTCAAAAGTCTTCTGAATTGCGGTGTATTAAATCCTTCCAGTGTTTTATCACTGCAAAGTTCCTGAGGGTACTGTCTACCTCATCATCCAGTTTATTAACAAAGATGTTAAAGATTAATGACCCTTGTACAGCTCTAGTAACTGGCTTCCAGTTGCTCTGATCACAATCTTCTGAGACAGCTATTCAGACAGTTTTCAGTCCGCTTCACTGTGGTAGTGTTTTGATTCATACTCAGTAAAATCATACTGTCAGAATTGTCTTAATCTCCTTTGTGTGTCTAGAAGAATTTCCTGAAAGAGCTTGCTTCATGATTTTCCCAGGCACAGAACCATGACTAATGAGCCACTAGAATCCCAAATGGCCTTTTGGCCTTTTTTTGAAAGTAGTGGCAATTTCTCAATTCATGAAGGACTTCCTTAGTCTTCATGAGTTTTCAAAAATGAGAGAATGGCCTTACAAAGACATTACCCCCCTCTCTCAGCACTCCTAAGTGGCAGCCTGTCACTTCCCAAAGACGTGTAGCTATCCAATTCTCTCAAGCAGTTCTTGTGTCAATCAACATCTACTGCTGGTACTTGCCTTCTGCCTTCAAAACTTCATTTGGATGTGGACTGGAAGATTTTTTTGGTGAAGACAAAGACAAAGATATAAATAATTTCAGCTCTAACTGTGTCTACTGTCACAAAATAACTCACCCCATTCAGCAAAGGATCCACATTTTCTTTCTTTTTCACTACAAACTCAGCTCTTCATCTTGCCCTTCATATTCCTTACAAATCTCAGCTCCAGCTGAGCTATTTTTCCTAGCATCATCCTACAATTTTCAGTTGTTTTCAGCTTGTCTGTGGAGCAAATTTCAAAATTCCTCCTTTGAACCTCCTTTGAACTCCTTCCACCTACTCTGTGCTGTCCTTTTACTTCAAAGCTGTCATGAACTTCCTGCTTAGTCTCTGCTGATCTCCTGACAAATTGTTTGCCAAGTATTGTGATGGATATTTCTTGCACCTGGAAGATTCTGTCCTTAAAGACCTGACAGTTCTCTTGAACTCCCTTGCCCTTCAGAGCAAGCCTCTAGGAACCCACCTGTAAATTTTCCTGAATAAACTAAAATCTCTTGATCTGGAGTCTGGGGTCTTTGCTATGCTTCTTCCTTGCTCCTGTGAGAAGATCAAACTCCACTGTTTCATGACAATTGCAGAAGAGGTTGCCACTGACTGTCAGATCCCTAACCAGTTCTTCCTTTTTTAGTAAATAGCAGATCCAGCTGTGTATCCTCTCACTTGTTCCATTTGGCAACTGAAGCAAAACTCACTGCTTCCACCCTCCCATACTACCTTCATATATTCAGCAGCTGTCAGGGGGTCTAAGGTCCCCCATAAAATCCTAGGTGTGTGACACAAAGAATTCCTTGACATATTTATGAACATTTTTCTGCTTTCTCATGCTGGTTGAGTGGTCTGGAACAAACTCCTGCCACAACATCACTCACACTGTGTCGTAGTTGAGACAGAGACAATACAAAGCAACACACTCAATTTTCAGAAGGCTTCAAGCTGTTTTTATTATAGCATGCATGCTTTTTGTACATTCTTACAAAACTCATAAGTTTACACTTTACTCATTGGTCACGAAACACAAACAAAATGCTTATTGGAATAGGTAGCTGAAGGTTTCTCTTATTTATCCTTCTTTTTTTCTTGGTTTCTATGTCAATGACCTTGGTAGGAAATTCTTTCGGGGATAAACATGGATCCTCTTATCAAACTTCTCTCTGGCTCAAGAAGCTGCTGTAAAACCTGTTCCAATACTGCCCATCCTCTGACACTGCCCCACAAGCTCTCAACCTGCAGGTCATACATCTCACAGTGGAGCTACCTAGATCTGAACTGCTCCTTCACAGAGAGGGAAATCTCATCATCATCTTTGTTAATATCCATCTTGAAGGGCATTGATCCTTCCATTGCAGAACTTGACTCCTGTAAGCTATTCCACCTAAATTATTCTATTCTTCTGACCACGCATAGCGTCAGGGTTCTCCTGGGCTTTTTTCTAGTCTGCAAGCATTTCTGTGTGCTGTGATCATTTGGCACTGGCTGGACACAAGGTTCCCACCAAAGCTGCTCTATCACTCACCTCTTTAGCTAGGCAGGAGAGAGAAAACCACAACAAAAGTCTTGTGTATCAAGATAAGCACTGGAAGAGGTAATTCACCAGTTACTGTTATGGGCAAAACAGATTCAGCTTGAGGAAATTTATTGAATTTTTAGAAATCAAATCAGAATACAGTCATGTGCCACAAATATTAGAACACCTTCCTCCTACCCCTTCCTTGGTCCTGTTCTCCCATTCTGTCCTAATTACTTCCTCCCTCTGAGCAGTGCATGGGAAGAAAGAATGGAGGTTACAGTCACTCAATCACACATTGTCTCTGCTGCTCCTTCTTCATACTCTTCCATGCTTCACCATGGAGACTTCTGCAAGTGACAGTATTCAATGAAATTCTCCATTGTAAGTCCTTTCCATAGGCTGTAATCCCTCAGGAATGGACTGCTCCAGTATGGGTCCTCCACAGCGTCACAGGTCCTTCCAGGAGCCTGTTCCAGCCTGAGCTCCTCTCAAGGGGTCCTGACTGCTCCAGCACAGCCTCCCTGTGGACTCACCGCCTCCTTCAGGGACATCCACCTGCTGTGTTGTGGGGTCTTCTGTGGGCTGCAAGTGGATGTGTTCCACCATGGACCTCCAGGGTCTGCAGGACATCTTGCCTCACCGTGGTCTTCACCTCTGCTCCTGCAGCTGGAGCAGTCCCTGCCCCTCCATCTTCTCTGACCTTGGGGTTTGCAGATTCCCACTCTTATGCCAACTGCTGTTTTGCAGCAATTTTTCCTCCTTCTTAAATATGTTTTCAAAAAGGCACTGTCCTCATTGCTGATGGGCTCAGCTTTGGCCAGCATCAGGTCTCTTTCCATTCCTTGTGGTCTTCCTGATATGAAAAGCTTGCCACATAAGCTCAATATATATGTTTACTTGAAGAAATCCTCATTTTACCCTGTGTTTCCATTCCTGAAGTAATTATTTTTCTTTCAACCCTGCACTCTTGCTTCCCTACCTGTCCTCCACTTTCTGTGCTAGATTGTTTGCACATGGTTAGAAGTAATTAAATTACTATGTGTATTATTTAACGCAGGAAATATTTCCTTTTCAAAGAAAAAACAAATAAGTGCAATAAATATGTTTTTGGGGTTTTTTCTTTATATTTTACAGGATGATTTCTGTATCTATAGCCCACAAAGCACGTTCCAGGGAACAGTTGTAAAGTCATATTGTGCTGATTTAGGTGGGGTTATTTGTTAATTTCTAGCTGCTAAGTTTATACTAAAAGATAACTTCAATCTTTAAGCACTTAATCTATTCATTTCTTGTGTGAAAAATCACTGTTTTCGTCCAGTGATGTTATACTTTAGTGAATCGTGATCCATACTGTTAAAAACTGAGATGTCATACTAAAATACTACAGTTCCATAAAAATATATATCTATTAATGAGGGCATATTAAGACCATAATATAAAATCATAAATGAAAGCCTGTAGTCAGAATTAAATTATACCTCAAAATTCTGCTGCTAGCTTCCACTTCCCATATACATGCTTCTCTTTTTTTCCTCCAGAAATTGAAACTCAATTTGTGTCAATTACAGAAAGTTTGAAAAACAAACTTACTTTGATTACTTTATCTCAGATTGGCAATAAGTAGCTGAAAAAAGAGTGGGAGTTTTCCATTACTAACAAAATCAGCTCCTGGCTTCCTGCAGGCAAACACAAGAACTAAATAGAAAAAAAAATTAAATAAAACCAAAATGTTACAGAATACCAGATATATTTGATTTCCAAAGTCCTGATTCATCAAGCCAGAGAAATAACATAGCATCATGTATAAGATCAGAAACACAAATTGTGCATAAAGCAAAAGTGAAGACAGAATAAAGGTTGTGGAGGATCTCTTTTCCTCTGTAGTTAAGGGTTGTATTTGATGATCTTACGTGACTTAGCCAACCAGATGGATTTTATCATTCTATGGTTCTGTGATTCTAGGGGTAAACCACAAAGGGGTAAACCACAAAGACCAAATACTTACCTTACATATATGATGTAGAATAATGATAATAATAAAATTAATTTCTTTGGATTAGAATGAAATTGCTAGGATTAATTGTACAAAGAGACAAAGCCACAAGGATGTTCATTACTGTAGAAAGTGTGTTAATAATTACTTCAGAATCATCTTACTCCATTTAGTCTATATTGTATAAAATATATTGTATAAAATTATATTTTATATAATTTATATATACACTATATCGTATAAAATTAGTCTAAATTTTTTGACAGCAAAATATCCTGGTGGCAATACATAATTGTAATACCTGAATGGATTTTAAAATTATAGTTATTTGATATACAGTATTTCAGATAAATTGCTGTAGAGTCTAAATGAGCTTCTTGTTAGAAATCTCTAGAATTTTTTTTCTCCTATAATGTACCTTCTATTTAT
>JAWWMS010000001.1:72033784-72053353 GCA_035048045.1 Chlorospingus semifuscus | reverse complement strand
CTCTTCCGATCTAATAAGGAATTACTACAGAAATCTGATGAAAAACCTTGACTGTAGCCACCTTTCTCCTCACAGAGAAAAGCAAGGCACAATTCTTCTCAAGAATATTTCTGAGATTCACATTCTCTGAACCTCAGAGAAAGGAAAAACAATTCTCATCTAATTTACTGCTCCTGTATTGTGCAAAAGTGGAATCCAATATGGAGATTGTTTACCCAAAGTGATGGTGTTTTGTTTCCTTGGCCTATCAGGGCCAAGTGTGTGTGTGTGTTGGGACTGTTGGCAGACAGTCACGAGATTCTGGGAAGTGTGTGCAGTTGAGTACTTGGCAGATTCAGCTTAGATGCAGTATAACATAGTGTAATATAATATAGAATAAAATAATATAGTAAAGTAATTAATTAGCCCTCTGATAAACTAGAGTCCTCCTCATCATTTCTCCCTGCCACGGGAGTCGTCCTGTTTCGATACTTGATTGTTGTTTTCACCTCTGTACATGGAACAAACTTCTGTTACAGGGGTATGAATTTCTTTTATGAGCTGGAATGCAAGGGCCCTAACTGTCAGGTCCCAGTTCTGATCATGAAGTTCTGTAAACTGTTGGATTTGTGTCAGGCTCATTTTGGCTAGTAAATGGAAGCATGGATTATTGCAGGCTAAATCCTAGAGTCTAAGCCGTTCAAAATTCCTTTGACTTCCTTGCTGAGGACAAAGCTCATTAAAATTTAATCATGAATAATTAAATCCTGATTCATCAGTACCATTTAACTGAAACACATGTTTGGTTCCTTTTAGAATTGGAAAGATTAATATTTCTTGCTGATAACAGAAGGAGTTTCTTTCTTTGTGTGTTTTCGCTTGAGTTGTTCTTTTCATTAAAACTTATCATTACAAGTTTTACTGCTGGAAAATAGTTGTAGAAAATAAAGTTTTGTTCAAATTTTATTTGAATTAAATCAATATAAATAAAAAGATTCCAAATATTCAATGGCCTTATTTATCTCAATTCTGTCATACACCACCGATAAGGTATCCCCTTTGACAACCATAAATTAAGCAACGTAGCTCTTCCTCTCACTATCTTTGCATCTTTTTGGAGCAACAACTGTTCCTTCCCACCAACCATCCTGAAGCTGGAAAAACAAATTATTTTTCCCCCTGCTGACACTGAATATGACAAACTTCAGTGGATTTCTTATTATGTACTCAAGCTCAAGCAGTTTTCTTCCATTTTCAATTTTTTAGGACCTGTTTCTGTATTGCACATGCCCCTTCCCATATAAGAATTCAAATCACTTATTTCCAATAGTGTTTGACGCTTGGGTCCCACTATGCCTCCTGTGGTTCAGCACAAAATTGGGTTTTTTTCATCAAAATAGAATGAGAGCATGAGCTCTTTCTTTTGAGTAGTCTAAATACTAAAAAAAAAAAAGAAGATTGCAGAGCTGGAGGAGATTTTATTTTGAGCTAGTATGTGTCAAAATGAACTTTCATGGTCTACTGATTCAAGAAAATCAAAATGTCATCGAAGGGAAGTGATATTTCAGTGTATGCAACCCATCACTTTATTTTAATGTACCTACCTCTACATTTGACTCTGCATAGAATGAACATAAAGTGTTTGGATTTATGCAGAAAAAACCAAAATGTAGTTACAAGAAAATGACTAGAAAATTACAAAAATTTTTAAAATGAATGAGAAAATAAACATGCAATTCTAATGGAAGTCTCTTTTATAAAGAAGCGTTAAATATTATTGGAACTACTTTTTCAATTGCATATGCTTTTTAAGACAATATATTGCTGCTAAAAGATTTTCCGTTATGATTAACAAGTTCATTTAAACAGTTTCAAAATCCCAAACACTTCAGATGTGGAGTATAGCATTCAACTTTATATAACCTCTTTGTACAGATAATATTAGTTAACTAGTCAGATTTTACAGTTTTTATAAAATAAAATAAGATGCTTTATGTTATTAATATTCAAATTCCTATGAATTTTACTTTCATATACATACAGAAACTTTTGGTATAACAAAATTATATTGCTAGGGTTATAAGCATGGGGTAATTATAAGCATGTCTGTAAAGAAAATAAAAAAGTATGCAGAGCATGGGAATAGACAAAAACAGGGAGAGAAAGAGAAATACATGAAGTCAAATGATAATGTATTCCGAATGTCTTACTAGTGATTGAACGTCAAAAAAAGAAAAAGAAAATCAAAAGAAAACCCAAACAGAAAACCAATCAACCAACCAACTAAACAACTAATTGCAATTTATTAGTTAAAGAACTTGACTTTTAGAATAATTAAGACACTCCTTTTGAATTCAGTGAAAGTTTATCTGATTAAGGTTAGATGCCCTTCAGTTTAACTGAATACTTCTATGGGCTTAATTTTTCTGTTTGGTTTTTTTTTTTCTGGCCTAGATTCCTAGGTTCTTACTTAAGTACATAATAATGATAGACGGATATAAATGTAAACATGAAAGTTTGAAAATACTGACATATTTTCTTACATTTATTTAATTATTTTATGTGGGTTTTGATCTATTCAATTATTCATGTGCTTAAATGCTTTGAATATTTGATAAACTTATTGAGCTTACCCCACTAAATTTTGCCATAAAAAATATGCTAAATTAAAAATGTTGTCAGGGATTTGTTATCTTCTAGTACTTAAGATGTTATTCTATAATTTATTTTGTTTTATATAATTTTTTGTAAGTTCTTCTATAATTATATATGGAAGCTACAACTTGACTAAAGCTTCTCTCACTTTTCTATCTCATCTTGCCGCTAGTCTATCTAAATAGCCTTTTTTTTTTATGTGTCTCCAGTACTAAGTACATTTTGGTTGATTTATAGGGGAAAAAAGAACAAATATTTTACCTCTTGTCAATTATTTCAGGAATTCTAAAGGACCACAGCTTCATAAATTATATGGAGCATATCTCTATGCATCTGCAAATGCACAGAGACAAAACCCACTGCTAAGAGATCATGATCTTAGGAGCAGGTAACATAATAGATGGCATCTTCTGAAAATGTATTTGTCTTTTAGTCTATCAACATCCCAAACTAAATATAGAAAGATGCTCAGCTGCAGATTTTAAATACATTTTACCTTTTCTCCTTACATGGAAGTCTTATAACAGCCATTGCCTCGCTGAAGGACAGCAAGCCACCTTTGTGAAAAACATGTTCACATTCTAGATTAAGTAATTTCATGTAAAAAGTAAAAGAAATAAATCTGAGATTTTAAGCAATTAAAAATATTATGTTGATTTCTTCCCCAAAATTCAATAATTCTATTTCTTTCAAAATGATATAGAATCAAGAGGTATTTGAAACTTAAAAATGATCTTACTCAATGTCTAGAAATAATGTATACACTTTTTGAAGGATAATCATATTGGATGTCATAAAGATTATTTATATTTAACCCCAAAAAAGTTAAAATGATCTAGTTTCTTTAAATTATATACATTTATATGAAGATATTTAATTTTCAGCAGAATTATATTTCTCTCTATTCATTTTTATCGTTAGATATATTTATATGCATAAAAGCATACAAATATTTTAAAATATTAAGGTAAAATTAAAACATTGTTTAGACAGAGAGGATTAAAACATTTGAACCAAATCCAATTAATAGTTAAATGAAAATTGAAGAAAATAGACATAACAATTTGCTGTGTCGGCGCCACTGTAACTAAAGATAAAATAAACATTCAAAAACAAGAAGAAAAAGACTGCCAACCCCCCCCCACACCGGCCCACCATTTCTTTTTTAAAGCTTTTTAGTATAATATATGTAGTAGTAGATTGGACATGGATCAGGAGTCATTAATTAATCCTTTTGGGAATATTCCCATCTAGCCTGCCTGATGGAGGGAGTTTCATAAGTTTTCTCATTTCTAGGTGTCTGAATTTATAGCACAGAAGAGATTAGAGTAATTTGTATCTGCTTACCAAAATATACTTATAGGTATTAATTTGTTTATTGGGAATGAAATTATATTCCCTGTGTTGCATGACAGTCCTATCTAGTTGTGCAGAATGTATCCTAAATAATGGCAGTGTGGGCAATTTTTTCTCCTGTATTCAATCATTGTTTTCAGAATAAGGTGGAAGTTTATCTTCCACTGAGGAAGCGCGTTTGGAACCAGTGCACGTCTTCTGCAGAGCTATTGCTTTCCAGATCACCTTGGAATGAGAAGCAGAGATTGTGAGAATTGAGTTGGCAGTAAAGCAACGTCAACAGTTTCGGTAGTGGCATAAGGGTAAGGGTCCTGCTAGACAAGCCTGCTAAATAAAAGGTTGCGAATTGATCCCTGTTCTTGATCAAGCAGCTTTATGCCACATTGCTTAGGGCCAGTTTTAAGATTTTTTTGGAAATAAGCCACTTGATATGTTCCAAAACAGGGTAAGAGAACAATAAATAAGCTAATAAATAAGCAGGATAAACAACTTGTTTTTTTGCTTAGAATATTTTACTTTATTTTATTTTTTTCCTACTGTTTTAGACATTAAGAGTTTTAAAGACATTCATTTGCAACAGAAGTGTGCTGACGGTGCCGGTATTTTTTTACAAAAAAAAACCAAACCAGAAAATAACCTAGCTCCAAACACAAACCAAACAGAAAAGAAAATGCACACTGAAATAAGATTCCTTATTGTCATGGTAATCTTCAGTGGGGAATGATATTCCCAAGCTCTCAGAGGAGTGTGTGTGGCACCTGGGGATGAGGGCAGAAAACATGCTGTATGAGAAAGCAGCAAGGTCCTCTAAAGGGTAAAGCCCTTTATATGTGTATATGTATATATACATATAGTGCAATTAAATAGCCGTCTCTTCTAAGCATCATCTTACTAAGTAATATCACACTCTTAATTTTTCACTTGTTTTTGAAACTTTTTCTGTATTATATGCTTGTAAGCCTAGGTATACACAAGTAGGGGCTCACCTAGTAGCAATGTAAAGATATATGCTTACCTTCAGTTATTGAGAGATTTTAACAGTTCCTGAAGAAAACTAACCACAAAAAGCCATTGAACACCAGATGACATAAATTAAGACAGATATTCTTTAAAATTTTCACCTCACTTGACAATTTTCAAATGTTATTGAAAGAGTCAGTGGGAAACTGATCTGATGACATTGAATATTTTCATCACCACAAAAATAAAACAAGAAAATAAACATCTGGACAGATAAACTGATAAAAGATGGACTTATAAATAGATGACCCTATATCAAAGAGTACGCTATTTGTATTGAGCCAAACTTATTCATAAAAAATTAGACTGAGACAGTTCTGGCACCATATTAACTTGGAAAGAATGTGAAGTGGAAGTATACCATTCATGTTAAATTTCATGTTGTATACAAGAAGCAGGTTTTTACGTTCTGTAATGAAGTTAAAGAATCCAATAGTTTATAAAGAAATACTAATGAGGTAAAAGAGTGACTAGAAAAACTAGAAAAGAAGGTTCCTGACCTAACATTATCAAGGAACAAGAACAAGTGACAAAACAAATCCCAGAACAGCACTGGGCTGCAGTGGTATGGAGGAGTTTATGAACACTTGTCTAGTTTATTTTCACTACAAGCACTATAATTTTAATTGAAATACAGAAGTCAAAATATAAGTGAGAGAGGGTGTTATTCTAACAGTTCTCTAAAGTGGTACTGGTAAATTAGGATATCCATTCAACTCCGCTGTTGAGATCCATTTTAGGAAGAGCTGTGAAGTGGAGGAAAAGATTTCCCTAATCAGCTGACCTGATTGGAATTAGGCAGGATTCTTTGGTGTGCAAAAGGCATAAATCCTTTTTTAAGTGGAAGACTTGGGTTCTAATAAAGATTTGCTAATTTTTATCTGATACATTTATATTTTTTATGGGTTGTAATTAAGAGTTTAGGTGGTTGCAATTTGACTTTAATTATTGTCATCTAATGAAATTATTTTTTGGAAATCAATATTGATCCTAAATTCTCTTCAATCCTGAATATCATTAAAGTCAGGCTTAACAAAACATTGAAAAAATGTTTTTCTGTCTCCAGTTTTAAACATTCTTTTCTCGTTCCACTTAAATATTTTGCCAATGACAACATTAAGTAGTTTAATTCTAACTGATCTGCATAAAACTATCACAAAAAATAACAGAAGGCAATGAAGGTAAACCAAACTGGTTCTCCTGCTTATTCTTAAAAATTTAGACTTTCTATCAATCTTTTGAAATCCTTTTGTGCATTGTGTTGGGTGCCAGATTTAACACAGACTTTTGCCTGTGGCACTAACATAACATCTATATTCTATAAATATTTGTAAAGAGAACTTTGCATAAAAAATTATTTGGTTCCACAAGTTAAATTGATAATTAAAGATATTGCTTTCAAGGAGATAATTTTCCAACATTTTAGGAAGATGCTTAGCCTCCTAGACTGTTGTCTGTCTGCTGTATGGTATTTCTAGCAGACATCTAGTGAGTTGAAGTCACCTGTAACAAGAAGGGCTAGTGATTGTGGGGCTCCTCCCAGCTGCTAATAGAATATATCTTGTCCCTAATTTATGTAGAAAATTACCAACATAATGACATAAAATAGGAGGAAACAAAAGCATGAATTTTCTTCTTACTTCAAAGCTTTTTCTTGTATCAGCATCAAACAGATACCTATTTTTGACAATTCTCTACCCCATTAGTACATGGGAATTTAAAGTGCTCCTGAAAAAGGGATAAAATAAAATAATTAACTATAAATAAATCTACATCACTGCATATCTGCTATCAAATACACTTTAAAAGATAGGTACTAGGTTAGTGTAGCAAGGTTTTAGCAGCATGAAGGGGTGATCACCTGAGAAGCTCTTTGTAAACTATAGTGTGAGAGCAACTCACATTGGAAAAGTTCATGGAGGACTGTCTCCTGTGGGTGTGAATCCTCTCTGGAACAGAGAAAGTATGGTCACACAGAGGAGGAAGCAGCAGCAGAGTAAAATAGACAATGGGTGATGAGCTGATCACAAGCCTCATTTCCCATCCTTGTGCTCTGCTAGGAGTGAGGACATAGAGAAGTAGGAATAAAGCTAAGGTCAGGTAGAAGGGAGTTGTGGGGGTAAGGTGTAAAGATTTGATTTAATTTCTCATTTTAATACTCTGATTCGATTGCTAATCAATTCAATTTATTTTCCCCAGTCTGTTATCCCTATGACAATATGAAGGATGATGAGTGACCTCTTCCTGTGTTTATCTTGGTTCATCAGCTTCTTTTTTATGTTATCTCTGTCTGTTTGAGAAGGGGGAGTGATAGAGAGGCTTTGCTGGGCATATGGTATCAGCCAGAGTTATACCATCACATTCTAACCCATGACAGCATACTGAGTATGTGCATGTAACAGGAATTAACTGAAGTGTTAATTTTTAATGAGCATTTGAATACTCATAGCAACGGAATTAAAATTTCTTTAAATGATTTATTTTGTTATATGAATTTTAGAAGTTATATTATAGAAATGAAGAAACAGGTATTGGTAATTGCAAAGTATGATAGGTATTTTTTCAAGATTAAATTCAAATCAGAATCAGTGAATGGGCTAGTTCTTTCCTTATACTCCCATAATATTTCAAACACCAATATAATTTTGCAAATATTTAAGTGGGAAGTGCAATATTCTTAATAGTAGGACTTCAATTTTATAGTCTCTCCTTTCATTATCTGTGATGAAAGTAACTTCTATAAAGAGGTCATTACTTTCCACTCTCCCTTTACTCCACTTACACCCCTTGAATTGAATTTTTTTAAAATTTTTTTCATATGTAAAGTCTGGAATAATATCCATTCAGCAGTATCATCTGATCATGTTCCAGGAATGAATAAAGCAGCAAGTTGTAGTTAAAAGATAGTGAGGAAATTGGATAAAAAATGGATGACCATTTTAATAATAGAGGTTCAGATCCCCTTTTGTAATTCACAGTAGAATGCAACTTGATGCTCTTTCTTTGGCAACTTACACTATAATACGAGAAAATATTAATATGAAAAATATATTAGTATGACAAATGTAAATGAAAATATGAAAGTAACGGTATTTTATGAGATCTCAGATATTTGGGAATTTGTGATAGTTATGATAAAAAATTGTATGAAACTGCTTAGGAATCTTTCATGAATAAATATAATTTTTAGAATTCTAAATTAATTTTTCTCTATCTCTATTTACATATACACACACAGGCATGCAACTATATCAAAGTCAAGATTAGAACTGAATGTCTTTTTTTTTAATTACTGAACTAGTGATTCAAAGTAGGATAACTTCACAGAAGACAGAGAATTTATGTCAAGGAGCTGCCAATTCCCAGTGAAATTCAGAACACAGGGTTTTTTCTTCCTCCTAGTCTATTTACATCAAATCCAGTCCACCCTAGCACCCTTCCTAGAGGAAGAAGTGACTGTTGATGGCTCCTTTTCCAAGTCTGACAAGCAGCAAATTGGAGCCCACACTGCAGAGGCAGATACTCAAACACATGTGCATGCACACACAGAGAGAGCATCAGCTTGGCTCATCACAGAGCAGTGATGGGGGTTAACAGCACCCAGATAAACATCAGGTAAACATGTTTTCAGGTAAACATGAGCCCAGCAGCACAGGGCTGTTTGTCTTTCCAGCGGGTTAGGACTAAGGATCACTGGTGGTTGCACAGTTCCTGTCACCACAAACTATCTAAATTTGGCAGCCAATGACAGACAAAGATCCATGAAATATCTGGATGACATTCTTAAAGTGTGCTTAATGTCCACGCCCAAAACCCAGATTATTTATAAAGTCATTGGATCAAGGGCTGGGTTTTTTTCAGATGTGTGTCTCCTGTTCATCGTCTGGTCATTTGTTAGCAAATTACGCATACATACAGCAGATGGCTGTATCAGTCAGTATTTCCAGTTGCCAACACCTAAACGTCTCTTCATGCATATTATGACTGAAATCACACAAAACCCCAGTTTGCAACATGATTTAATAAAAATATAGGATACATTGCAGTGATCAGGGGCAGGGTTCAAACAGAAAAATATGCTTGCTTACAGTTCACCAGCCATTTTTACTCCCTCTTCTCTTTGTTTTTCCATGCTTCTTCTTTGCCCATATGCCTTGATCCTTTCTCTTTCTGACCTTTGCTACCTCTCAATCAACAACGTGTCAAAACCTAAATTTTTTTCACTGGTCTCAGTTTTCCTATATTTATTTTCTATATCCATACCCAGAATTGGTGTTTCCAATACTGTTACCAAGGCAATTTCAGTCTTCCATCATATCATCAATGGGAATACATGAGATTCTCCTCCCTAAAAGCTGTGTGCCTCCCTGTATTGGGTCTGGCTGGGATGGAGCTCATTTTCCTTAGCAGCCCTCACAGTGCTTTGCATTGGTAACAGCCCAGTGCTTTGGCTACAGCTGAGCAGGGCTGACACAGCATCAGTGCTCTCTCTCCAAAATTCCTCCTCAACAAGGGACTGGGGGAAGGCAAGATATAAAAGCTAAGAGAATAATGAGAGGGGTGAACTCGTTATTTCAAACACTGCACATTCTGAAACTGCTTCCTGGGAAGTGTCTGGATGTTGATTGCTGATGGGAAGCAGAGTTTGTTTTTTTTTTCCTATTTGTGCAGGCACAAAGTTTTGCTTTTACTTTAGCAGACTGCTCTGTCAAAACCTACAAATCGTTTTCCATCTTATTTTTTCTCCCCTGTCCAGCTGGGAAGGGGGAGTGATAGAGCTGAATTTCCATTCTGAATGTTTCACAAGGACAGAATTTTCAGCGTGTTTAGAAACTTCTTGATATATTTGTGCAATATGCCCTGTACTTGGATTTTTTTCTCTCTAAAATCATATTCTTAAAGAAGAATATTGCAATTAAAATACAGTTATATTGCAATTTCAGACAGGTTACCTGGTGATTTTCAGTAATAATTCATTAATAATTAGGTTTTTTTCTGCTCCATAATTTATTAATACAGCAACGGAGTTAGAATCAATTATGCTAATCTTCCTTAGCCAAACATTATACAACCAGTTAAAGGAAATCACAGAAGCTTCACCTGAGATAATGTAGTGCTAATAGATGCCTTTTATTCCTTCAAGTGTTCACATTTCTTATTGTGCTATGATAGTAAATACAAATAATCAAAATTTCCACAACTGATTGCTACACAAAAGATGAAAAACCACAGTTGTAGTGGGATATAATTATATATTTTTTCCTATTGTGCTCTTGTTTCCTGGAAATTAATGAATTTCAGTAATTACTAGCAAAGAATAGATTTTTTTGTGTGTGTTGGTGGGGGTATTTTTTTTGATTTGGGGTTTTTGTCAGTGTTGTTGGAGTTTTTTTATTATTTGAATTGTTCCTCTTAAATGCAAATACATACAAACAAAAGAAAAAAGAGGAACATTTTAAGACTCTCTTTTTCTTCTATATGTTGGTCTGGAAGTAATATGTACACGAAACACATTTTTTTATTTCTGTACGCTAATGGGATGGTTTCATAAACATGAGTTTATCAATAATAGCTTTTATGCATTACTATAATTAGTTGTGGAAATATATTTAAACAGGGAACAGAAGAGTATCCAAGAAAACAGCAAGGACCAATGAAAAGTTTATATACTAAAAATGTAAGAACAGAAATAAAATATTTTTATGTTTTCCATCAAGCATTTGAATCACAATATTCATCATCGACAGATCATTAATTTAAAAAGAGATTATTGTACTATACGTCAATCAATCTTGCTTTTCAAATGACATTTTTGTTAGCCTAATTTCTAAGTTAGATTAAGTTAGTTAAGACTTTATTATGTCTTAATGGAATTAATAAAAACTGAATTTTGAGGATCATAATAAACATGTAACCCATTGCCAGAGATTCAAAACAAACCTGAGTTCATTAGAAACTTTGTACCTTTAGATATCTCAAGGAGGATTATATAAAAAACCACACAAAGCCAAGCCCCAACTTTTGTTCCCCTGTGTTTGGACAGTTTTTATTTTATAGTTTCAGAAACAGGAGAACACTTTTGATAGTCATGCTGAACCTCACAGGAAAATTGCCAGCACAATTTGACCCTTAGTTATAATATCTCTGCCTAAGACAAAAAAATTCTCCAAATTTTGTTAAAAATAATGATTTTAAAATGCTTCTTCCGACATGGTTAAACACATTACATGTGTTACATATTGAATGAATTTGCTTCCTAAGTTACCAATGGATCAATACTATGTCTGTATTTACATTTTGTGCCTTTGCAAGATAAGCTGGCTTACTGAGCCTCTTCCCAAAGACAAGAAAATCATTATTACATTTTAGTAGTCAAACAGAAACATGACCTGAGAGTTTAGCACCTTATATACGGACAGAATGAAGTCTGCTGCTTTTATGTGGCAAGGTTTTGGAAGAGGGGCAGATTGCAGGGGTGGCTTCTGTGAGAACAGGAGGTGCTGCCACATTACACCAAGACAGTTTGAACTGGCTTCAAGAGGGATCCACTGCTGGCCAGAGACAACCAACAATGTTGTAAGTTCTTCTGGCATAACATATTTAAGAAAGCATAAAAAAACACAGTGGAGCAGCTGTGAGAGAGGAGGGAAATGTGAGAGGAGCAGCTCAGTGTCCGGTCGGCTGTCTGTCTCTGCCAGACAAGCGTAGGATGGTTCTGGGGCAGCCTGCACTTCAAAGAATGAGACTGGACTCTTCAGTTATTCGGTCTTCGGACTTATTTATTATTTCTAATCTACAGAGTTTTTCTCTCTGCCCAGCCGGAATCTGACCAGCAAGGCAGCCAAAGGAACTCTGCCCACCCATGGGGCAGTCGTGTCTTTTTATAGTAAAAACTACGTACAGCATATTTACCTTTTATCCTCAATACCTTTCCCCTATGTTAGTAAGTGCACTTTCACCATGAACCAATCCACAAGTGCCAACGTCACCCCAGAAGATGGATGACAAGAAGAAGAAAGAAGAACCATGAGGCAGGCCCTGATTCCTCCATCTTGTCTCCATTACCGCCCTGTACCAAAACCCTAAAATCTACATTTCACCCTGTAAATATGTCATCCCTACGCTATTCAAACCCAAGTGATTCCCATGTCCTCACACACAGGTGGCACAGCCCTAGAAGGGTCAAAGTCAAGCCACTAGATGCTTTTGGCAACATTCCAGGACCTCCGAGCCCCCCAAGGGTTCTCTCGGTAACTCTGAACATCCAAAGTGATGTGCTGAGCTCCCACAGCTCAGCAAACACCAAGATCAGTGAAGAAGAAGGAGGAGGAGGTGCTCCGGGTATGGAAGCAGAGATTCCCTAAAGTCTGTGGAGAAGACAATGGCAAAGCAGGTTGTGCCCCTGCCCCTGCTGGGGGACCACAGTGGAGCACCAATCCATCCTGCAGCCCACTGAGGATCCCACACCAGTGCAGGATCCTGCCAGGACCTGCAGCTTGTGGAGAGAAGCACAAGCTGAAGTCAATTTTCTGGCCAGAACTGTGGCTCCACACTGTGAGGCACCCACACTGGAGAAGTCTGCTCCTGAAGGACTGCAATCTCTGTCAAGGACCCTGTGCTGGAGCATGGCAAAACTGGGAGAAGAAAAGAGAGGCAGAGAAAAGTGTTAGCAAAATAACCACAACTTTATCCTACCCTATATCCTACCTGTTTTTTTTAACTGGCAATTAATTAATTAATCTTCCCTGAATTTGCTCCATTTGTGACGATTAGAAATAGGTCAGCATTTCCCTGTCCTTATCATCATCCCTCCTATTTTCTCCCTACCTTTTCAAAGATAGGGAGGAAGAGAGTAACTGGGGGAGAGAGGAGGGTCAGAACGCCAGCCAAGGTTAACCACCACAACGGGACTCATTTCATGTGGTGATACGTCTGTACTGTGTGCCATGTTATTATTTTCTCCAAAATTATGCTTTAAGTTGATTTTAATTGTGAACTGTCTGAGACAGTCATCTTGTTAACATACACTGTGCCTAGACTGTTTAGATTTATTATCAGACTAATGACATTAATCACTTTGTGAATGTAATGATTAATTATTATGGCTTATGGGTTTTTAGAGAATGAAAACATTCAATACGTTGAACTATTCAATAGTGTTCTAAAATTATTAATACTTGTCTATTTCTTTACATGTATTTACAGTCATGATTGTCTTCTGTGGTGACGCAGGAGTAAAATTAAAATTGTTGACTACACATCTTGAATTATTGCTGCATTACAAGACCCATAGCAAAACCATAATTCTCATTAAACAAAACAAATTAAAAATTTGGCTTTCTTACACAAGATGCAGTTATTTCAGGCTGTAGTTTGAAATTTAATACACAATCCCCCCCAAACTTTTATTAACTAATTTTGTATTTACAGATTTCTGGATTTTGTGTAAAACACGCTGAGTAATATTTAATTAACTGTAAGGAGTTAAAATTTTTCATAGTAGCATAATTTTATTATTGAATGCATTATAAACAAGTATTCAGACAGTGAAGTATGTGGCAATCATGGTTACACTTACTAAAATGAATAAAATTATTACTATTTCAAATGAGATTTTGTAGTTAAATGGTTCATGTAAGCAAAGTTTAACTACACAAATTAATCTTTAATAAGCTGAGAAGAGAAATCAAAACATGCAGTAGAACATAATTTTTTATTTGTTTATGTCTCTATGGGTTGAGGGATTTTTGACTGTTTGATATGTGACATGTGAGAAGTCTCTCATAAGAGGCTTCTAAGTGTTCACAACTTCAATATGCCTGCATTTCACACAGTATATTTACTTAGTATGCATTTTACAGTACTTTTCCCCTCTAATAACATGAACTTCAAGGTAATTCAGTCAATCTGATTTTAGATAGTCTTTCCAAGGCTAATCCTGAGGAAGTGGGTGATTCTGTGGCTTGCCATTACAGAAGCACTGGGGCATGGGCATGCTTCTCTATCCAATCTAAAGAAATCTGCTGTGGATCTTTGTTCCTCATTAGATTTCCTTTTCCAAACATGTGGTGAGTTACAGCTAAAGGGTTGTCTCATTATGCATTTCAAACTGGAAGCAATTGCTTTGATCAACAAATCCCAAAGCTCTCTGTGTGATTTTGGCCTTCACTTAAAGTGTCACAACAGCATATGGAAAATTATATATGGCTTTTATAAGCAAACTCTGAAATCTATGTGAGAAGTGCAGATTTTACCACCCTGTTTTGTCATCTGTAATGTTTAATCTTAATTATGTACTTCAAACGTATAACAGCTTGTTTCAAAGATGTTTTGGGCATGTGTCTAAACAAAAGTTTGACAAATTTTGCTGAAAAAGCACCTGATAAAAGAGTAATATAATAATACTAATACAAATAATGCTCTGAATTTACATGCTGCTTTGCATTTCAGTAGCAGTGCGGGGACATTACCTAATTAACTTCCCTAATAGGGCTTTTGAAAAAAAAAATGTGTTCTCTTTTTGCATAACTTACCCAAGGTTATAAGCAGTTTATCACAGATGCATCTACAGAAAACTTTGTCTTATAATTTGGGCTTCACTTTTCAGACAAAAAGGAAAGTATGCAACTTCTGTCCTCACTTGAATCCATATTTAATACAATTTCCTGAAATGACATTTCAGTTCTGTACATGTCTCTTAAAATTTTTGAACTTTCCCATCAATTTGTGGGGTTTAACAAACAAACAAATGCCTGAGTTTACAATGTCTGCAAGTGGACTTTTACGAACAAAGTTTAAAAGCTTCTTTTCTAAAATGCATGTTTTCTCTAGCCAGGTGGAATGAAATCCTTGGCAAGAAGTATTTAAGTCAATTTAAAGACTTTTTGACATTATGTTGACATATTTAAGAATGTGGAAATCTTTGAGTGGACCCCAGAGAAAGTAGCACCTCTGAGGTACTGGGAAGTATACACTGTTGAAAATCCTCTCTTGGTTTTGGGACTAACTCGAACTTTTGTGTTGGAGGTATAGCTTGTGTGTTTGTCTGGCTGACAGATGGAGACAGAATTTATAAAGGCCCATAGTGATAGGACAAAGGCAATGGTTTTAAACGGAAAGAGAGTAGGTTCAGCCTGGACATAAGGAAATCTGTTACTGTGAGGTTTGTGAGACATTGGAACAGTGCTTACAGGTTGCCCAGAGGAGCTGTGGGTGCCCTGTCCCTGGAAGAGTTCAAGGCCAGTTTGGATGGGGCTCTGAACAATCTGGTCTAGTAGGAGCTGTCCCTGCCCATGGTCAGGAGGTTGCACTAGGTGATTGTTGAGCATCACCTTCAACACAAACAATTTTCTGATTCTGTGAGTCTATTTCTCGTTAAGAAATATTTGACTTCTACAATATCTTATTGGTTTACTTAATTGTTAAGTTTAACCCCAAATGACAACTAAGTAACACCCAACAAACTGGGAAAAGAATTGGAAAGAAAAGATAAACTTTGTGGGTTGAGATAAGAACAGCTTAACAACTGAACCAAAAATTAGTTATAATTATTATTATTATTATTATGATATTAGTACTAATAAGATATCATTAATACTAAATATTTCATCAACAACAACAACAACAACAACAACAACAACAACAATAATAATAATAATAATAATAATAATAATTATAATAATAATAATAGTAGTCATGATAAGGAGATGGGGAGAGACCAACAGAACCCAAAAGAAACAGTGATGAATAATACCGCTGCTCACAACCCACTGACCAATACCCAGCTCATTTCCAAAAAGTGATAAGCCTCCTTCCAGGTAATTCCCACAGTTTCTATGTTGGGCATGATGTTCCATAGTATGGAATATACATTTTGCCAGTTTGTGTCATCTGTCCTTGCCATCCTCCCTCCCAGCTTTTTGTGCGAGTCCTCACTAGCAGAGGCACTGAAAAATCCTTGACTGAGGGTAATCACTGCTTAGCAACAACCAAAACATCAGGGTGTTATCAACATTCTTCTCATCCTAAAGCCAAGAAATACAGCATTGTACCGGCTACTATGAGGAAAATGAATTCTGTCCCAGATGAAAGGAGGACATTAATAAAGTGAAATGTCTCCCTCCTTGTGTGAGCTACTAAATAACACAGAGCCAGTATATGACTACATAAATATTTATAGAAATAGGGGTATGTAAGTAAGCTTTTTGCCTTAGGTGGTCCCTGTGGCAGACAGTGCTGGTATCCAATTTAAGTGAATGTGGTATTAATATACACTGTCTATCTGTGGTAGCTCCAGGCATTGACAATAACACTCATCAAGACTTCGTAGCATCTGGTTCCTGCTATTAGGATATGCATTACAAGACACTAATTTGGTTAGTCATTTCTTAATTAGAACTACTTGATTTTTTTCTGAAATTTAAAGAATTATGTCAGGATTGTTGAAGGGACATTTTGTTATTTCTCTTATCCAATGAATCCTGTAAGTTACACAACATTTTTTCAAGTTTACTTCCTAACTACTGCAAGCAAAGACTTCATATTTTCAGTATAATGGCTGACCAGAAATTGCCTGTTGGTGCTCACAGACTTTTGTGAACTCTGCATATCTGATGCTGAAAGAGATGGAAAAACAAGACTTTTCTCCTTTGATAATGATTTAGCCTGCTTTTTAAACTTATCCTTGTGTCTTATTCTTAATTTTCCCAAGTATCTTCATTAATTAAACAGAAATTTCAGATAGAGGCATGCTAACTGAGACTGCTACTCTTGCAAAAAATAGAATGCCCGTCCAACCCTGGTGTCTGGCACCTGGTCTAACCTATCCTGGTCTGTCCAGGCACTGACCCAGGGCCCACAATACCCAGACACTCACTCTAGTTCTAGATGCAGCACCACGAACACCTTGTGACCCAAGGCCCCCAACTAGTTGCTGCACTCAGAGCTCCACACACACACACATGCACACACACACACAGAATGGAGTTTTCCCGCACCCAGGCTAGGAGTCAGAATTGCAAAACTGTACAGACACTGATGAACAAGAGCAGGAAAAACAAGTGCACTTGTCAGAAACAAAAAACATTTTTTTTTGTTTCTGACAGGACAGTCTTATGACCTTATTCCTCCATTTCCTCATCTTTCTGTCCAAATCACCTAAATTATTTCCTTTTCTCACTTTTATTTCCTTCCTGAAGAATCCCAGAAGAAGTCCCTGGCATTTCAGTCCTTATTTGGTCCTCCTTTGCATCCCATATCCACAGACAGCACCCCCGCCCCACTCACAGTCAGTTTTACAGGAGCTTTAGTGTTGACTTATCTTGATGGGTTTCACACTTGGACTGAATTGTCTGAGACAGCCCTGGGAACAGCCAGTACATGGTGTTCAGCCAGTATATGGTGCTCCTTCCTCTGAGATTTTAATTTGAGGTTCTCCCTGATATTGGACCCCTGTCCTCCTCTGGACTTGTGATGGTTCTCCTGTGCAGGGCCTGTCCTAGCCAGGGCAAGGTATTGTTTGGTCTTCCCCATCTGCCATTGTCCCTTTGGATTTATGTGTTGGTGTGCAGGCCAGCTTTTATCATTTAACTTAACAAGGTAAATGTAAACATATGCAAATGAGCTAATGGATAGCTATTTGAAATCTAGTCTTTATGGTCAGTGGAGACATTAGAGCTATTTAGTTTACCAACTGAAGTGTCAGCTAACTAAACCTCCTTAATCTTACTCTGAGCAAAAGCTTGACCCATTTCCTTGAAATCTGAATTTAGCTATTTTTTGAGTGAGCATAGGATATCAGTCATTCACAAATGACTGGCAGAAGTGACATGGGACTTCTGGGACACCTGTGCTCTTCAAAAGCAGCAGGCAGAGTATGTTTTAAATTTTCAAGTGAAATTTTAATGGGTTCATATAATGAAAGCAGTGCTAATATTTTAATTTCTATTACATGAGTAACACTTCTAATAGAAAACAGAAAAAAATTTTGATTTTCTTTTGTATATTTTTGTTGGTGGTTGCTAAAAATAAGTTTCTCTAAGAATTACACGGATAGACAAGTGTAATGAATCAGCAGTGCATTAAACTAGGGCAATGAAGCACAAGGATTGCTTTCTTCAAATAAGCTTCCAAATGTAATTTAGATTTTGTTAGCTAGTAAATAGGTTCCGGCAGAACTGATACAGCTCAACCAATATCTAACATCAGTTCACTGAAGTGTGGCTATCCTCCGGGGTTCCAAATGTCAACATAGCAAAGCATTTTATGAGCAGAATGAAGTGAATAGAATTCATCTATATTCTGGACAGTTGTATCAGGCACGACAATTTTGTCTACCTGAATCCTTAATAGATGTGTTCCCTTCACATCTGCACATCATGGGACTTTTCCAAGGTAAGAAGCCTGGGACCCATTTCAATTTGCACACATTGCCCTTGTAATTGTTAATTAACAGCACAATTTCCAAGTAGTTGGACTTCACCTTTTCTTAACATTCTATTTCCTAGTGCTTGCACTGCTACATATTTAGCAGAACATGAGAATCCAAAAGGATATTAGGAAAAAAAATGCAAAAAGGTAAAAACCCCATGCTTTTAATGAAAATAGCAGCAAAAATGGTCTAAATGCTTTGCTCACCATCCTGGTCTTTTTGATTAACAGAAATTTAGTATTTTACCTTCCTATGAGGACAGAGTACATCGGTCTGTCTTAAAGAGAAGCCATGAAAACTTTTAAATATTACAAAGAAAAACATTCATTTTAAAATTCTAAAGCCAAATATTTTGCCACTAAGGACTCATTGTCTTTAAATATATGAAAAGATTAAGTCAAACTGCCCATCTTAGCTCTTATTTAAACAATAAATAAAACAAAAGATTTGGTAGTGGATCCTGGCAATAATAAAGCCAATTTCTGCATAGTGAATTAGAGATCTTTCCAGGAAACAAAAAAAAAAAAAAAAAAAAAGAAAAGAAAATCTTTTACCAAAAGTATATTGAACTGTGGGTAATAGGAGGATTTGCAAAGAGGGGAATGTTTGGGGTTTTTTCCCTGCAAAATAGTAAATAAGTCAATTAATATGGACATTTTATTTCTTATAATAGGCTTTATTAATAAAGGAAAGGGTCAAAGAACTTAATATATTCCATTTAAATCAATGAAAAGAAATTTTGAATTACAAGTCATTTTGGAAAAAACAAGAATCAAAACCACAGAGAAACAGACCAAACTGCAAAACAGTCTGCTCTCACAACCTTAACTTTCTTTGAGATGTCCCTCAAAAAGATAGGAGAAAGGGATGGGAGAACTGAATGAAGGGGAAAAAGAAAAAAGTCAAATTAAAGTTTATTGATACCTATTTTCTCATAGAAGAAGTCCTTGATCCCTCTAATCATCAGTAAGCTCCAAGATTCAGTTGGTAATTCATCTAAACAGAGAAATCTGTTGGCAGATAATGACATGAAATTAGATAAATTAGGGCTTTCTTAGTCAAAACCTTCCTTCCTTCCTTCCTTCCTTCCTTCCTTCATTCCTTCCTTCCTTCCTTCCAGATCGGAAGAG
>JAWWMS010000001.1:72010263-72033526 GCA_035048045.1 Chlorospingus semifuscus | reverse complement strand
TTCCTTCCTTCCTTCCTTCCTTCCTCCCTCTCTCCCTCCCTCCCTGTTGATCCTCTGCTCATTCATTTTACATTTCCCCATCTTTGAGCATCCTGCACCCAAGTCTTTAGCTCACCAAGAGACTCAGATTTTGTGTCTTATGAGAGGAAGGCAGTGAGTTAAAAGTGGGCTTGATTTTGTGTAGTGTTACTTGGCTGTGCCGAGGCTCTGCCTCTGCTATCAACTGCCTGGACAAATGCCTGCAATTGGTGAGCATTTCCTTCACTTCACCTCTGATGCGTTTGCATGGCTCACTATATGAATTGGAAGAGAGTAGGGAGGCTAGTGAAAATGTTTATTGCCTGGGGAAGAAAAATAATTGGGACTTGTACTGGCTGGGTGCCTTGGCACATCAACAGCAGTGACCATAGTTAAGAGAATGTTTGGCAAGGTTTTTACTGTTAGGCTTTTGAAATACATGAAAAAGCCTCTCTGGATGATGAGCCAAAAACACTACTAAGCTATGAACATTAAAAAAAAGCCCAAACCAACAAGCAAACAGATTTTCCACAAAATAATACAAGAAAAAGAATTAATTTAGGCTATTGTATTTCAAGCTAAAGGATTCTATAAATTTAAAATTAATTTTGCACAGAAAAAAATATTCTTAGAGAAAAAATTCTAATGCTTCCACAGAGATAGGTTACATATATACACATTATTTTGTAGATAGCTATCACTTTACTTTCACTTCATTCATGTCTTTAAATTAAAATATATCTAAAATACTTTAGCTAAATTTGTACATTTAGCTACATATTTCTACAGTCAATGAACTAAGAACAGCATCTTTGGCATATCAATAATTCCATTTGGTTTAGACATCTAGATACCTTTAGACATTACTCCTTCTTTCTGTAGATGAGAAAATCTTGGTGAATCATATTATGTGACCAAATCAGACCCCTGATTCAGTATTGCAGAGTAAAAAGACTATAAAAATTAGTGTCATCACTACCAGAATAGCCACAGAAACATTTTTTTGCCATGCCACACTGAATTCTCTCAGTCCCAAGTATGCTTTTTATGTGCTCATATCCTTTCATTTTCCAGGACCACAGTCTTTGCTTCAACAGCATGAATGAAGTAGAAATAATCTTCCCTCCCTGTCTCTAGTGTCGTTCCCTCTCCAAAACCTCAGGATGTGACATTGTCATATTACAGTTAGTAATATTCTGCTGAGGCATAGGCAATTTTAGTGAGGAGATACAGTGAAATCTTTCAACTCCAGACACTCAAGAGAAACCTTCACTGAAGCATCACTCTCTTCACAACATTTCGTCATATAAAATTCCTTTGTATGGCATCGCTGTCATTATTAATACAGTATTGTCCACGTGAAGGCTGTGAAGAAAGTACTAAGATGTGTTTAAACTATGCCCTTACAGGTAGCTAAAAATAGTTGCAGAACACCTGCTGTGGTCAATAGCACAGAATTTATTAGGAACCAAAGTATTTCTGAATCTTCACTTATAATATCTAATAAGAAAATCCAACAGCTAGTAACTGTTCCAACAGAGCTTTAAAAGCTCTTGAGGAAAGTGAAGACATCCTAGTAGATTTTTTTGCATTCTCACCCACCACCTACATTGTATTCCACCAAGTCTCAAATGAAGGTGAAACTATTTTTTTTTCCAGTACCCTTTGATATATATTTTGAAGTTGTAGAGGTACCTACTAGTCATGTTTTAAGGGAACACTAAAATAAAAAGTGTTGAAATCTGTGAAAAGATGACTTCACAAAGCAATTATTCCTGTCACAAAGTATGTACTCTGAAAACTCTTTCTAGGTTTTATGAGTCTCTCACTAAAATTCCATCCTCTCTAGAAAAATATATATAGTGTTCCCAAAATACGCAAATTATATATTTTTTAATTAATTGTCCTATTTTAACGGATTTTTTCAGAAGTTAGATTTTTTGATTTTATTTTATTTTGTAACATGCAGTCATAAGAAACACTCTCCATCTGCAGAGACTCAAAAGGTTAAAGAACAAACAAAATGGCACAGCAATTTTTATTTTCTTTCAACAATGCTTCATGCTTCATGGTGTGTATCTGTAACCAGTGTCAATGTGTAGATCACAGCTGTATATACGTACTAAAAAGGCTGAAATGTTCACAGAAATAACAGTCTTCAGTATAATACCTAAAAATAGTTGTAGCTGTTATAAGAAATCTGAGGGAAAAACATCCTGGATTTAAATGAAAATGTTTTGCAAGTCTTTAGAGCATGTAGATGCACTATGGGAAAAACACAGTCTTTTTAACCCTCCCACCCTCTAATTAGCACAAGAGAAGCTGAGTTTTAAGTGGACACAGAAAAGAACAGCTTTGTGAGGAAGGTTTGAAGCTATTGAGAGTTCATTGTATTTTCAGGGTCAGATTGGTCCTTGACAGTTGCATTGTATAACAGTATAACAGTCTCATAAAAATGTAACTAACTTGTGTCAAATTAATTAACAATGAACATTGTGGGATGCTTTAGCTTTTTAGGTCTTTTTTTTTTTTTTCAGGGGAGAAGTGGTTCTAATTTACATGTTAATTTCCATGTAAAATAAATAAATTTTAAGAACTTAGCTCCTTTCTGAGACTTTTTTGTAAGAGTAATACTCCAAGTGTGCATACTTATCTTATGCACATTCCTTCAAGTCATCACCAGAATAATTTTTTCTTATATTCAGATGTCTAGTAGACCCCCCTGCCATGATCAGGGACATTTTCTGCTAGATCAGGTTGCTGAGAGCCCCATCCAACCTGACCTTGAATAATTTTAGGGACCTCAGAGTCAGCTATAAACCTCAGCAACTTTTGTTACCTGAGCTATCACCGCAATCCTGAATCAAGTTCATGCTGTAGGTCAAATCCTGGTGCTGCCTGTTGCATTTTGGATGAGTAGCACAAAATGAATGAGTTCTCTCCAACCCTTGGCAATGACATGGCTCCTGATAAATTTGCTGACAGTTTCTAGGCATGCAGAAGGAGTTTTTTATTTTCAGTCCTGGTGGGGTGGAGCTGAGGTCCTACTGCAGAAGTTATTGTTTGATCTGCCCCTGTTTGTGGAAGAATTAATTTAGGTTTCTTGGGCTCTGTATTCTACCTAAATTTCTTCAAAACTTCCCCACAGTTTGATGGGATACTTTTCAAGCTCATGTACCATTATCTGCTAGATGTTATTTTCAAGTCACTTACTGCTATTCAGCTACTAAACTATCTTTGAGGTAGACTGCATTCACAGTTACAGCTGTCTTGACAGGCTGGGTTTTGATTCTCACCTGAAGATACACTTCCCATATTCCTTATCTTCTTGCTCTCATGTGGCTTGACAGAGAAGAAAACAAACCACCAAACAGGTCCTGCAGTGACTAACACATGTAACAGATTTACCTAAATGAAACTACAAATTTCAGAGAATATATCTTTTGGGTCATTAATTGCCAGGGGATTACCTTGTTCTGCTAACTTACTGAATAAGGACACACCTGACCTGCTGTAGTCGGATCAGCAGATAACTCTTATCAGAGTAGCAAAGGACAGCATGGTTTTTATGTCTATGTAGAATAATAGATTTGTGCAAAGGGGAACAGCATTCCATCTTTGGAGGACTCTGCTGTTTGCAAGTGGGGAATTCACAGGAACAATAACAGGGGTCCATGGGAATATTTGTGCTGGGAAACACATTAACAGTAAGCAGTAAGGTTTATAGGTTTAGGGGGAAAAAAGAAATCTGAAGGAAGCTGTGGTAGCTGAGATATTGAAGTAATTGTAAATGAATGAATTTCCATAGAGAAGGGGTCAAATATGATTCAGTTAACTTCCTCCATTGTGAACTGATATTAGTTTAATTTTTTATTATAGATTATAAGATTTTCTATAAAAGGATGACTTAGGTAATTAATAAAAAGGACATTACATGAGATTCTATTTGGTTCTTGTGAAACTGCTGGAAAGAAAGATTGAAATTATTTCGTTTTGTTTGGTTTGATTTTTGTTTTGCTTACCGGAATTTTTTTTTCATTTTCTTTTTGTTTTATCTAAAATAACTTTTTTTTGTTTTGTTTTGCCAAAATAGGAAGGCACAATCTGTATTTAGGACAGAGAGAAATCCATTGCACTTACAATTTAAATTATTACATTGTAGGTCATGAACTTTGGTTAGCTAATGCTCAAGCAGTATTCAACACACTATGGTTATCACCTCCTTAACAATGTAAAGAATAAGTATGTATGAATAAGCTTGCAATGACCAAGAACTTCACTTCCAAGAAAGAGTAAAATTAGGTCTAAGGTTGTCTTCTTACAGAAAGTTATTATAATGCAGCTAACACATGTCTTCAAGCACCTAAGCACAACCATGAGAGCTTTACTCGTCTGAAGTGTCCTTAAGCATTTTTTTGCCATGCCACACTGAAATCAAAAAGCAAAGTACAGTATGATTTTATGCTTGTTCTTATATACAACTTCATGTAACAATAGAGCAATAAAGCTTAGAGCTGAACATAATCATAAGTAAATGGGATAAAAGGATGCAGTTTTCAAATACTGAAAGTATATTTCATATACTTCCTCTTCAAGCTCTACAGACATAAAATAACCTAGGCTCTGGCTGTCATATGAAGAAGCAAATTTATATCCATTAAAGATATTTGGGTCAATCTCGACAAGGTTTTATGATGCATGCTTACGTTGTCTACTTATCAGTCTTTCCTTTTTGCCTTTTCAGAGAAAGATAATGAGTGGAGAAGTACCTTTTCAGAAAAACCCAGCTGACTTTATATTTTCTTCATCTGTTAAGCAGGTGATCAATTCTCTTACTCTCTGGAGATTGAAGTTGATAATCTCAGTGAGAAGAAAGTGTTCTGATTAAGTATGAAACCCTCAAAAGCTCCTCTACTTTAATGTCTATGGCCCTAAAGGTGTAAGGAAAAGGTTTTTTATGTGAAAACTGCAGTTCTGGCATTCTTTGAGAAGAATGAGACATTTTCAGAGAGAAAGAGATTTTAACACAAAGGAAAGAGAACACATCATTCTGATGTTGAAATAAACCTAAACCAAACTGAAATTCCAGACAGGAAAAATGTGTCCATTTCAGACTGAAAACGCTGATCTTAGATTATGTTGCTGATAGATTTTTCAAAACCTTGTTGCATGATAAACTATCTGAGAAAAAAGAATTGCCTCAATTAAATGCAGTCTTGTGCATTAAGTATTTATTTAAGTTTTATCCTGTACCAAAGGATTGAGTGTGTTTGTGCAGTACAATTGAAAATTAACTCAAAATAAGTTTAAGCCAGGAGAAGGTTTATCTTTGTCCTGAAGACAACAACTGCAATTCCTTCTTTCCTACAAACTTATTATAAAATCTTCAGTTAGAATCAATGATTAGAAGAACAGAGGGAAGAAAAGATCACAAAACAAGAGGGAGAAGCAAAGAAGAACATGAAACAGAAGGGGAAGAAAGGATCTTCATTGCAAGGATAGAACTAGATAATAGGATCACAAAGAGTACAAAATTCAAATGAGCACTACAGGGTTCCTAGGCGGGAGACAAGTTCATGCAGATTTGACTTTCCCAGTCAACAATAACATACAGAAGAAAAAACTCCTAATAACAATATTTCAAACGTAAATCAGCATCATATGTTCATTCAGTCAGAAGCTGAGTAGATGTTGAAAAAAACCCACAAAACCTGTCCAATTATGATAGCATGCATGTATTATTGTTGTCTTAGGATATGTACAAAACATAATCTGTCTAAACTGCATTAAAAAATAGCTGACTTACATGACAATCCTTTATCTTCAGGAACACCCTTCTACTGCATATTTAAAACAAAATTACATTTATATAATTTGGCCAATTGTACTGCAGAAATTACTATGGAAGTCTCCTGGATGACCAGGTTTTCTGCAAATTTTCTAAGATATTGAAGAACACAGTTAAGCAGTAATAATTATCTGTTGATCCATGCACAGCAGGAAGGAAGGTACATGGGGATTGTTCAAAGAACCACCGGGAGACCTCATGCAATTACTAGTCAAACAGTTTATTGTGAAGTCTGCTAGGATTTAAGTCAATAAACAGTTCTTAAGCCTGTCCATTTTCTCATCTAGGCAGAAACTAGCTGGGGAGTTTTTGGATCACTCAGGGAATTGGTGACTAAATGCCCTGGCTATAAAAATATGCACATCCTTATATTCAGCTACATCACAATTGTAACTCTAGGACAAGCGAGTTTTATCCTTATTGAGTTTTGTCCTTATATAACAAAGAGTTTTCACATGTATAACACAGAAGGTATATTTTGCAAAATGTTGTGGATTCTGAGTTTACTAGATGCTAAATAATAGATTCTATAGAACATTTGGAGTTTTCTTTCAGGAAATAAAAAACATGAGTGACACTTAAGATCTGGATGGAGATTTTGGAAACAGAGAAATTTGACCTTCACTGACTTGCCCCTCTATACTTCACAGTAAGAGTTCACTTGCAATTTTTTGTTTGTTTGCTTTTCATAAGATAATGAGTACAATACTAAATTAGAAAAACTGTCCTTATATTTTAATCTTCTATTCATGACAGTTGCCAGCAGTGGAAGCATTAAGAAAATTGTAAAACAAGTTACACAGCAGTTCTTGCCTAGTATATCTTAGTTTCATGGGAATCTCTGCCAGCAATTGCAAAGAAGTTTGCATCCAGATAATTGAAACAGATGATGTATCCATCATGTTTTAGGTTTTCTTTCTTAGTGTTTGTCTATACGACATTCTGAGGCAAGGAGATTTATGACTGCGAAGTGGCTGTGGATATGGATGGGAAAGCAAGCTAACTCCAATAGAAATTTTCTACAAATTTCTACCTGGAAGTTTCATAGTTCTGCCATGAAAATAAAATAAATAGCAAAAGGAAAGCAAACACAAGTTCAATGACAATTCCAAATTTACCTTTCTTATGCTGTCACTCATACTAGTTTAATTCATTATCCTTCACTCTCAGCAATCACGTTTTCTCACAGTTAGAGGCAAAGCAATACATTCAGTCCTTTTCTCACATTAAAAACTTTCAATATTCATGATCATTCCTGAAATCATGGTCAGTTATTGGTGGGTTTTATTTTTCAAAATTCTAATATGATCTCTACATACTACATATCAGAACTGGAAAAAGACCACGGTGTCATGAATTTATGCAGTGATTTATTCAGTTCTGTTGGTTTTTTGGCTTTTTAAAAAAATTTTCATATAACTAAGAATTTTTCTCTACTTTTCAAAGAAATATCTTTGGTGTATTTTTATTGAGCACTAAAATATAATTTGTAATCCTTCTTGTTAAGACACTCAAAATATTTTCACCATGCACGTCATTTTGAATTTTCCGCATTAAAGTTTATAAATTATGAAATCCTATACAATGTAAAACAACTGAAATCCTATATGATATAAAACAATTGCATACAAAAATCATCCACTGAGCTTCCAGCACCTATAGCAGAAGCATGTGTGCTGTAGTGTCTATTCAAAGGAGATGGAGACAAACAGGAATTTTGAGATGGATGGCTCACCTGTTTCTTTTCTTACAAGAAAAAATGAATTGTGCAGTAGAAACACTTATCACTCTCCACAGAGCATAACAGCCTTCTAGATGACTGTGTCAGATGCAGCCATAGATACTGCAGTCAGAGTTAGATGAGCTGAACTTCATCTCTTGTCCAAGGGTTTTCTAAGACATCTACAATGGAAAGACTTCATCAGAGATATACCAATTCTTTGCTTATCATGCTTTTTAATAGGATATCCATCCAAACTGAAAAATTACTTAATCTTTTTTATGACATATAAAGTGTTCTGGAATAAATTTAGCCTTCATTCACAGACAAGCCACATTCTTGGTCCTTACTACTCAAATGGTGGTGCCTTATTTTTCCTTGGTTGGGTTTTTAATTCATATATATAATTATCAAGGAGAAATATAAAACAGTGAAAGTCATGAAACAGGATTAGTTAGTGAGTAGTCACTGGTAACATTCTAAAGATAAATACTGATTTTTGTACACTTCTAACTGCGATCCAGAAAATAGCTGGATTATGAAAATTAAAATTATGACATTTTGAATTGTACAATAGGCATTTTAAACCTTCTGAGATGAGTCCCTAAATCAATAGATTGGAAGAATTTTTTTGTAAAAAACAAGAATCTTTTGTATTAGCAAGAAAAATAAATTTGAAATCTAATGTGGGGATCATACCTAAACACCCATTAAGCCCCTCTAAGAAACTTTAATGTCTATCTGACCAACTGACAACCTTTACAAAAGTCCCATTCAGAAAATAGACCAGTTTATGTAAGCAAGGCTTTCTGCAGCAGAAAAGATTTTATGGTCTCATTAAAGGAAGGGATGCCTGTGAGTGTGACAGCTGACACTCTCCACAGGGGATTCATCTTTATAAACACTTGTTTTCCGCTGGGGTTTGTGGAGTGCATAAGGAGAATTAAAAAGAAAGAAAAAAATGGTTTCATAAAACCTTAGCAACTTAATTAAAGCTTACTGCATACACAATTTTTGCTGTGAAGAAGAAAGTTGGTAGATTTTATTTTACAGTAATAACTGGATAAGCTTCCTGGAGAAGTAACAGATATTCAACACAAATTCATAAAGAAATTTATTCCATGCTTTCTATCTATCTATCTATCTCAGTCTTAGCTAATACTGTGACTGCAACAAAAACCTTTCATGTGCTCCTTTTCACAATTGACATTTTCACTGGCTCAGTTGGTAATTTTATTAACCAAAATACAGTTAAATGCCATCTTCTTTTTCAAACTGTTTCCAAAAGGGTCATTGCTTACTAATCTATCATAGCTTGAAAAAGTAGTAGCACTGCAGTAGCAAGTGACTAATCAAAACCAAAGATATTATAGTCCTAGTTTACAAGAACTCATTGTCAAATATTTTGATACTGATCCCTCAGTATCAGTTTATGATACTGAGGGATCTGTATAATTTTCAGCATTGAACTAGAATATTTATGAAAAAGTAGCAAGTACTAATGATATTGTTTTTGCAAATTATTAAGAGGATGATACCAAGGTTTCTAGTATCCAAAACACTGTTCCAGTCACAGCTTTATGTGGTATTAAAGACTTTTCAAAAATTTAGCTATAAAAATGAAAAAAATCACCATCCCTACAACAAACCCCAAAATAAAAACAAAGTTGAAATGACTAGTGTGTAAAAGCCAGATGTGGTGGGTTGACCTTGGTTGAATGTTTGCTGACCATCAAGCCTCTCTCATTCCCTTCCACAGTAAGATGAGAGAGAAGAAAAAAAGATGGAAAAAAACTTGTGGGTCAAGATAATGGCAGTTTTAAAAAGTGAAAGAAAGGGCTGCACAAAGAAGGAAAGAAAAACAGAAGATTGTATTTTTATTGTACTTTAATCCTCATTAACAGTTGATGTTTGGGCACTTCCTGGAAGCAAGACTTCAGAACACACAGTGGTTGCTGTGGAAGACAAACACCATAATGGTGGTTCCCCACTCTTTTTTCTTAGCTTTTGCTGCTGACCAGTGTCCCTTTGGTTAATATTCCTTTGGAATATCTCTTTGGTTAATTTGGATCAGCTGTCCCAGCTGTGTTCTCTCCCAAGGTTTTCCCCATCTCCAACCTACTGCTGACGGGGCAATGTTGTAGGACAACCCTGATGCGGTGCCAGTGCTGCCCAGCAGCAGCCAAAGCACTGGTGTGTTTATCAATAATGCCTTTCCAGCTATCAGTGCAAAGCACAGCACTGAGAGAGCTGCTGCAGGGAAAGGAACTCCACCCCAGCCAGACCCACTACACCAGGTTACATCAAACATTTAAATAACTGCAGTCCAGCATAGGTGAATATAAATATTCTCCAATAAAGTAATTTAGAAAATCCTTTTCTAAACTTCTTAGCTGATTAAGACTTTGATATTCCTTTGTCACTTTAAATTATATGACTAGAACTCTTATTAGAACAATTACCTTTGAAGAGATACCTGCTGGGATTCATAAAGTTAGAGGGTTTTGAGAAAATGGTTAAAAAGGGCAGGCCTCAGGCAGAAGTTTTGTTAGCATTGCAAATACAGCGAGAAGTTTTCTAAGCAGTAGAGCAGACATGACAAATAGCACAATAGATGTCTGTAGAACTGGCTTATGGATTGCAACAAGGTTGCAATGTTTATCTTTAGGTTTAATGTATATCTTTAGAAAGTTAGTATGAAGAGATCTCTGTTCTTTGTCTCTTATGAACAAGTCTTTGTTTTACCTACCATTACGTGTGTTTCATATGATTGGATAGAATGCTTGTCAATATGTGTTGCTCTATGTGTAATTGGCTGAAATCTAGGCTGAGATGGTTTTATGCTATGCTGTAATGTCACACCCCCTTGGCATTTCCTGTAGATCAGCGAGCTGTTAACATCCTGTCTCCATTGTCCTAACAGTGTACTGAGACTGATGTGCTGAATAAATGGCTCATGTCACTGGTCCGGAGTGCCCCGTCTCCGTTCGTCTGTAAATAGGTGCCGCAGCAATACCTACTTGAGTATCTATATCTACCCTGAAGAAATTTCGGACCTGGAAATTAAGTACTCACATTTTTAAGACTCCTGAAGGACACCATGTATTAGGTCTTTTCCAGGCAAGATAAACTGACTATCAGCACAGAATTCAATTAGAAACACAGATAGAGCATGAGTTGCCAATCGCTTAAATTATAGTCCCAGTCAAAGGAGCCTTCAGAACATGGCTCCTGCAACCCAGAGTGAAGAACTGATTCTTCAGGCTCACAAATTCATGGGTAGGTTAAAGGAGATGGCATTGTGTGTGTTGATCTTGCCTGGTGGTCAGGTCCCAACAAACCTCTTACAAATTCTCTTACTTCCCCTTGCCCCAGAAGTCACAAAACAAAGTGGAAAAGCTTGTGGCTCAAGGGAAGGACATTGAGCTAATCTATTTGACAAATTATTGGAGAAAGTTAATGAGGTTTTTTGGTCTTTGTAGAGAGCAAATATTGACAAAATAGGAGTGAAACTATTTATATGGGCACTACTCTCTTACAGTTCTCAGTGATTTCAATGATGTTGATCCATCTTCTCTTATATTTGGTTATCCTTACAGCTAAAACTCTTCAGATATTTGCTATGACTGATGTTACAGTTTTGCTATTATTATTAGTGTTATCAAAACTATATAGCTAATATATCCCCATGCACAATCTGTTTTTCAGAATCAATACATACAATTAAAAATATGCTACATAGGGATTTCTATTCCTAGCTTGAGATGCTTTTATTTCCAGCCTTGGTCATGGAGGTTAAATAGAGCCATTGTTCTACTGCTGCCTAATACCAGCTAACTTACTCTTGGCATTATTATGAACTCAAAACTCTTAATTATTCTTATAATCATAGGTATTATGACAAGAACCCGTTGCAGAAGAATTATCTTAAAATGGCACAATTCCAAAGAGGTCCCAATCAAAAAGTACTTTTTAGAACTTCTACACTTTCTTTATGACTTGAAATAAAATTGCAGCATGATATATATGATTGAATGTCATTAATATTGACTATTCCTCTGCTTATCTCCCAAACTGGCAATGACATACTGTAAGGGAGATGAGTGTGAAGCAGTTAAATATTCCACATAATATATATCTAACAATTGTACTGTTTTCATTAATCATTCTGTATGCATTTTCCACTTCATTTCCACAGTTTTCAATTAAAGTTGTAAGAATTATAATGACTTTAAAATAGTAAACTTTATTCTACACCACGCATTAGTTATGCCATCATTAGTTATGTCTAATTTATAGGAAAAATGAGCTCTGGCAGATTTATGGTGGGCTTTTTATTCATTTTTATGTCCTTGTAATTTTTATTACAAATTCAGAATTGAGAGAATTATTTAAACACTATGCATTAAATAGCCATAATGTATGAGTTCAGAGAAAGGCAGTTGCTTGTTTGTAGGCAGCAGGGACAGCGGGAAATTCAATACATGAACTTGAAAGAGAAGGAAGTCTATTCAAAGGAAATCTTTACAATGTGGTCAAAGAAATATGGTTTAAATTTCCAACAAAGAAATATGCTCAATTATTATAATTATGGCTTTATTAGATTTTAGCTGTGATGTCATTTAATTTATTTTAAATTTGAAATATAAGATTAAATGAATAAATGAAATATAAGATTAATCGAGATAAGAATTTCTCAGAGAAATACCATATGCATTAAAATATGTGATTGTTGACATTCAGGTGAATTTTTATCTGCTGTATTCTATATACTGGTTCTATTATATGATTACCATTTATGTATGCAAAATGATTCTCCGCTCATATCTCCCCATAATTAATCTATTTTAGCCTAATACCAATTTAGATATATGTGTAATGTGCCTCTATTTTTTACTCTTTTTGAATAAATTGAAAACTGAATAAGCAATACATAAGGAAAAATACAAACACATCCTGAATAGAGGAAAAAATAAAAGCTTTTTCATGTTTTTTCCTATATTCTCTCATTGAATCACATTTTCGCTTAACACCTTTTATCTTCCTTGGTATAAAATCAGTCAGTTCCTTTCATGTGCCAGAAGAAGCTTTTTATATGTCTACATCTACATGATTTATTTTTCTGTTCAAAAATGACATTTTCTTGAGTTACTTTTTTTTTTTTATTTTCCACTTCACCTTGGAAAAGAGCAGGCCTTGATTTGTAATTATGGTGATTGACTTCAGTCTTAGGAAATATATTGTTTCTTAGTTTTCTCAAGCCAGAAAAAGCCTTCATTTTTGAATATACATAAATTAAATAAAAACTTACTATTTACCATACTTTAGCACTGCACACTACCACAACACAGAACTGATATCTTTATATTTTTACCCCAGTGACTCTTCAGAGAGCCAGGCAGATGCCACAGGTTGCCCAGAAATGTCTGTCCTTCAATGTTTTCAAGACCTAAAAAATCAGAGCAGCATGGTCTGATCTCTGAGCTGACTTTAATCTAAGCAGAAATCAGACATTCACAAGTCATTTCAAATCTGAACTATTCTATGCTTATGTGATTTGAAGCTTAGATGCCTCAATTTTTTAATCAGTACAACTGATTAAAGAAGAAGGAAAAAAAATCTGAAAATATCATGAAATATTTTAGGATTTACTGGTGGTGATGGGACAGTGCAGGAAGTTGTCATTTGGTTTCTTTTTGGGTGAGTTATTTTTGTTTATTTCTTTCTCTCCCTTGCCTTTCTAAATAATTGTTTTTCAATAGACTCCTTATGTTGTCCAACCCATTTTCATTATAGCCTTTCTTCTAGGTATTTTGTGGTGTATGTTTTATACCCAAGAGGCAGAATTAATTTCCCATAAATTTGGCCCTCTGAAATGCCTTACAGAGTCTAATCTAATATTTTATGCTGCCTCAGTAGCCAACAGAAAGAAAATGGCATCTCTAGAGGATGGTTAATATAATAATAAAATAGATATCTAAAACTGTAAGAATTAATTATCTTTTGAAACCTCCTGTATTCTTTATTGGAAGAGCCCAGATATTAGCAAGGAATTGATGCAACCTTTACACATTCAAAATTAGGATAAAGGAATAACATCTACTAAGATTGGTTTGGTTAACATTTTTCTCCCTGTGGTGTTGTTCCTATTGTTTTTGCATAATTATGCTGAGGTATTTTCAAAGATTTGTGTTCTTGTGGTCACTATGCACTGGCTGATCAGGACTTACCATTGATATACCCTGTAAATTTATGAACGGAGGAGTTTTCCATACTTTAATATGGCTCTTTCAGATTTGTCCACAAATTATTTGACTTGGGATTTTGATTGAAATGTACATCAGTCATATTACTTACTAGACTTTATCATTGGCTGATACTCTTGCCTGATTTGAAAACTATGTTCACGTTTCTCATGTCATTCTTTGCAGAATCTTTAAATCTATCTCTAGAGTCAAAAATTTAAGAATCTGGAATGTAAACAATCCAATATGTAATTAAAATTTTCTAATAATGTTCAACTTTTCCTGCAATTTCCATGCACAGAATATGCTATGTATGCTTTTTAAAATAATGCTAGGTAGGAACTGTTGCATTATGCAGGCATGAGAAGACAAGGGTTAGTAATTCTCTGGTCAAGATGCACAAATAAGGTATTAATTCATTATGTATGTGAGGTCCACATCTGGAATAGTCCACTTATTACCATATTTTGGTAAATATGAGTCATCATATACAAACTCATAAACAGGAAATATTTTTGTTAGGATAGCAATAAGGACTAATTTCCATTGCTGAGTTAGCGAACACCCATAAATGTGGTGATTTATTATTGTAGAAGTAGAAAGATTTCCTCCTGACTTGGAGAAATGAGACTAAATGAGACTACAAAATCCTCAGGGATAAATAATTCTCTGGTATTTGCTTTGTTTGCATGAAGTTTCTAGCATCCCTCATATGACTTTCAGGAAAGCTTTATTCCTGCATATAACTCAAATCCAAAAGAATTTTGACTTGATGCCTAGAAAGCAATTTAGCAAGCAATTGAATTTTTGAAGGGAGAACAAAAGTTATCCCATAACTTTTGTTCACAATACCAGAAAGAAGCCAGGAGGAAGACTGTCAAATTTAGGTTTGAAAGAGCACTCTTTGAGGCTTTGCAAGGGAAAAGAACAACCTAGGTGAACTGATGGAGACATGGGTTAAAGACCTTGCTCTCTTTTCCATCTCTATAATTTTTTGGAGCTTAAGCTTCATTATTGTGTTTTTCATTAGATCTCACAGAAAGAAATTTCTCTAAGCTGTTAAAGCTTCAAGAGAGCAAATGACCAGAAAGAAGAGAAATACATCTAATGCCTAAACAGAGGGATTTCAAATGGAAGGGAATACCACAATAATGTAAAAGATAATTCTATATAAAGGAACAAAGACGTTTTAAAGATAATTTGATTTCTTTTCTTATTGTGTGACAAAGCAGTCTGATATAATTTTAAGTCCTTAAATGTCAGGTGTGCTACAATTGCTAGAAGCAATTCTGATAGATTGGAGAGTTGGTCCCATTATATAAAGTGTAATAGAAGAGATACTTTTTCATTTTGAGGGTTTAGTTCTAATCATCAGGCTTTTGATTCACTGAATAATATCTCAAGACAAAATTTAAATGTATCACCAGATTTCAATGACCTGATTTATCTTGACAAGGAATAATTTGGGTATAGTAGGAATGAAAATAAACTACATATTTAATAATACTAATTATGGGAATTTTGCTAACTGTAAAGACAGACAAATTCCCAAATAAATACAGCTTCAAAAAAAAAAAAATTTACTAGTGTTGCTAATATTAGTTCAGATTAGTTCAGTAAGCTCCTTTTTACCAAACAACCTCACTTCTGTGGCACATATTGGCAAATCTAACAGAAACAAAACCAGCTGATAACCCTTCTGCATCAATATAGAGAATGAGACTATAAATCTGCTTCATTGTAATGAGACCCCATCTGAAATTCTGCACCCAGGTCTGGGGCCACTGAAAAAAGGAGGACATGGACTTGTTGGACTTAATAGGCCCATGAAGATGTTCAGAGGATTGGATACCTCTCCTGGGAAGGCAGGCTAAGGGAAGTGTATCTGTTTGTCTTTGAGAAAGCTGAAAGATGACCTTCTAGCATCTTTTCAGTACCTAAACAGGGCTTCAAGAAAGCTGGAGAAATGAAATGTGCTCTTCTTCTGTCTCAGCTCAAGTGGAAAACAGCTTGACCAGGGCATAAACTTTTCAGGACAAAAAAGGATTAAAATTACTTCTCAGGTATATAGGACAGCATGTTTTAAATAAAAAAAAAAGGAGTTTTAGCTCAATGCAAAGCACATTACCCTTATTTTTCTCCTCACATTTCCATGATTTTATGATGTGGTCTACTGTCCCTTGTCCTGGTTGACTGGGTTACCAGGACTGCTGGTTGTTTCAGGCACAGCACAGTAATGCACCATTGTAAAGGTACTTGGAGAGAAAGTAGCTGGTGAGATTTCATAAGATTACCAAATTAGGAATTAATCGCGTTTTATTTTTTACATAGTAGAGTAACTTTTCAATTGTTAGCAGTCCATCCATTTCCTCTTTGCATAGGTGTCACCGTTGAGCAAGAAATGACACAAATTCACCAGAAGGCTGGTTTGCAGAAGAAAAACTTTAATACGAAAATTCTCTTCTTTTACAGATAGGTTCAATACATTCTACTTGATTGGCTAATTAACAAAAACATCCTTCTCACAAATTGTCCTTGAGAAGAACAGAAAAACAGAGTAGGAAAACCACCTGCAGGTTGTTTATACTAACAAGTTATTTCTCTACAACTCCCTAAAAAGTCTCACAAGTCCACTGTGAGAAAACAAATCCCATTTTCTTGCTCTCTGACCAGGCTACCACATTCAAACATAGGTCTCTTTGGTCTGCATATATATACAAAAAAGGAATAGAAACCTGTCTTCTCCATATCAACAAATATTGGAGTAATTTTTATTTTGAGAAAAGGGATTAAAAAAGAAGACATAGAGGAAACAAACCTTTCTTTCATGTGAACAGTGACCAAAAGGTAATAGCTGTGCATTGCTCACCTGTGCATTTTGGCTTGTGAAGATTGCCATGTACAAGACCTGGTGTGTTAGTGAGACTTGAACAATGGAATGGCATCCCAAAGACGTAAAATTTTTCTTGTTGCCCTAAGATATTTCTTGGAATGAATCTTCATGTTAGGAGATTATTTAGGTGATTCAGTGGGGTTTTTTTTGTTTCTCAACCCTTCCACCTCCCATTTTTTAGAGCATGTTTTTACTCATCAGTTAAATGGAAAAAAGTAAAATAAAAAAGAAAAAAAAAAGTCAAAAAAAAGAAATGGAAGTGGCAGACGTGAAGATAGACTCTTTGCAAGACATTAATTTAATAAAATGCTAATAGTTATTCACAAATTGCTTCTTAATAAATCAGAAAAATAACATTCAAGGAAATGCCAAGAGGTTTTCTGTTAATCCATTAAAAGTGTACCATTTAATTAGAGTCAATAAACCAGCAGGTAATATTGTCTTCTACACACTTAAATGTGTTTTTCAGAAGCAAAATGAAAGACTTCCAATTTTACACTAATGCTATTGCATTAAAGATTACTACTTTCCTTTTAAAGAACTGGTTATGTTGCTTATTGAAAGAAATAAATCCACTTTATTTTCATTACAAGGTATTTAAAGATTCTTGAAATCCTAATATCTAAAGAGTCATAAACCAGATTGAGGAAAATTGCAACTTGTCTCACTTTTTCTATTTGAATGGTCTCTTCATGTCCTAACTCCTCCTCAAACAGGCCAGTTCATTGGATTTATTCTTCCTCTAGCATGGTTGGTCAGGGGAGTGATGGGATGGAGGTGTATGTTGTAGATTTTTCAAGAACTATCAGGAAAGCAAGAGAAAGGAAACATTCAGATAACCCAAAACAAAGCTGGTAGTGAGGAGAAAGCAACCCCAACATCTTATGCTTCATTCCAGAGAAGCCCTCAGGATGGTGCTACCTTCTTAAAAATATACCTTCAGCTTACTAAAGGACTAGAGGAAGGTTGAGTATAACATCCAAACATAATTGAGAGTTATGTATTGAAATGAGAGTAGAGCAATTAATGAGACATTTTTGCAATAATTAGACCATATGGATTAGTATATTTTTAATTAGTCTAATTTTTGGCTCTGGGTATAGGAAATGTTTCCTTTTCCCCAAAACAATAATCTGGATGTAATATAACTGAAAACATGGAATGGTGCAGTGGAAAATTCAACTGGTATAAGATTTAATAAGAGCAAGACTACAAAACAGTTTTTTCTTATACCAGAATATGCTCAAAAGAAAATAACACAAATGAGATAAATAATAAAGTGTGTAACACAAAATCTCCTAGGATGACATCTCAGATTTCAAATGAATGACATAATAATAGTATTTTTGATAGTTTTGAATTTGTGTTTCTCTTTTGTTTATGTAAGAAATCTCAAAAAAAAAAAAAAAAAAAACCAACAAAACCAAAACCAAAAAACTCCAAACCCACCCTAGACATGCCCTTGTGTATATCTCATAAAAAATACAGGATTTTTTAAAATTAGTATTTTTTATTTCAAAACTTAGCAAAGTTTGGAAAAACACTCTGCCTTGCCATCAGCCCTGGTTAACCCTGAGTTGATGTGGGTTACCATTTGGGGGAGGGTGACAACATATCATTTGTCATAAAAAATCTAAATTCAATTATTGCATTAATTTTATTTGTGGTAGAAGAATAATCTTCCACTTATGATAAATATTACTGTGATTGTCATTCTATTTGGAATTTCAAAATATAATAGCCTGAGCTATAAAACATAACAAATTTTACTGAATTACCCATCTCTAGATTCCAAAGAACGGATTTGATTGAAAAACTTATAAAACTTATAAAAAAACTTATAGCTCAAGCTTAATATTTTTAGAACTCTTCCTTCAACTCTGCAGTTGGAAATACAGTAATAAGCTGTTATTTTCCCATTTTCTCTGAAAACTGATCATATGCACAAAAACAGTTCAAGAGCTTTTAAATGTGTTTGCCATGATACATGCTTCAACTTTAAGTCATGTGTGTCCAGAATTCTTAATGAAAGCTACAATACATAGCATGAGGGAAATCCCAAGTAAAATCCTGTTCACTGTCTAAAGTTAGTCCATAATAAAAAAAAAGTATGGGTGTATTTCTGATCTGTTTCAGAACTGCTGGAAGATTTTTTGAAGAAGAGATGTATAGACTATAGAACAGCTCTGGACCTGTTGCTCATAACAGAGTGAATGCCTATCATTGTTCTCAAAAATACATATTGTTTTTCTTCATCCTTTCAAATATCGACTATTTTCCTTAAAATCCAGTATCTCAGTTGTAAGATCCATTGCCTCAGGAGTACGATAAGGATCAAATTCCATTTTAGTCTCCTGATTTTCAAATCCATATCTCTAATTATCCTATTCCCATACAGATTTCTCAATCATGGACACATATTCTGTAAGGGGTCATACATCACACTTCCGTGGTACCTGGTTCATGGTAAGGCAAAGAACACAGACGATAGGTCATGGAGGTTGTCTGACACTCTGGTTACTGCTATAATGCTTACTTAAGTGTTCTGGCTCCTAGAACAAATCTAGAAATAATCAGGAATTAAAAATTCTTTTTCCTTTAGCCCTGAAAGTTAATGCATTCCATAATTTCAAGCTGATGCAGAATAAGCGCTTTTCTGGAAAACTGTGAGCAAGGCAGAAAGGTAATTTTTACATGATTGTTTGTCTTAAACGTTGATTCACTCTTGCCCATGCAGAACCCTGGAATCTCATTCATTTTATCCCACTCTGACCTAGCAGGTATTTCACGGCCAAGACCTTGAGCGTGCAACACTCTACCTACACTTGGCACTTTTGTAGAATAATAGAATTGGAATAGTTTGGATAGGAAGGAGCCTTTAGAGGTCATCTATTCCAAACATCCTGTAATGAGCAAGGACATCTTCAAAGCATCATCCAACCTTGCCTTGAATACTTGAAGGGTTCAAAAGAGCCCACTTCTTGAGCTTGTCCAGGTACATTTGGATGGCATCCCATACTTCAGCTGTGTGTCATCTGCAAACTTGCTGGGTCTTCCAGGTTATTAGCATTTAGATAGCCCAAAGGCATATTGGATTATTCTGGGTTTTCATTTATTTCCAGATTTCAGATTAAGTAAGCAAATAGCTTTCAAAAGGATAACTAAACTTACTTTTTCTTGCAATACACTTCAGTTAGTAACCCAAATTGCAGTTAGGTGGTCTGTATGGTTTTCCGTAGGAGGAGGTGAGACACACTATTAAAACAGTTAAGATCTTCTGGAAAATACATGTTATATGTTATCTTGACAAGACATTGCTGATGTGATCAAAGAGAAGTAAATTGTAATCAATGATACTGTAACACTGATGATTTACATTGACTGATATGTCAAAACAAGTTCTCAGCAGAATAATGAGATGTATTCATGTCAATCATTTCTTTCTCTCCCTGATTGTAATTCCTCAACTGCACAAGCAAACTGCATTATAACAACCAAAGATAAACCAGCTCCTTATCCAATGTATAATAGAGGTGAATGAATGAATCATCAACTTACTGCTGAAGAAGAAATTATGAAGAGGGTTAAATTTTTCTTTAAATTTATGTATCTTACACAAATCTTGTGCATCTGATTTAAGTCAAAAGTAATATCTGCTCTTGAAGCATTCTTGAATATCTACATTCTTGAAGCACAATACCAAATATTGCTACAGTTGAAACAGAGTAGCCTATGGATCAAAGTTGAAATACAGCAGTCTATGGACCAAAGTGAAAAGAAATAAGTCATCTCTAAGTCTTCAGCTGATAGATGAGTTGTGAATGTCTGGTAAAAAGTAAATAGATAAAATATGTGTTTTGAGGACTTCTTGGCAAAACAGTCAAATTTCGGAAAAGGTTTGGGGTAAAGCTCTGGCATTTCAAAAGTTGTTTATGAAGAGAAAAATTAAACACATAAAATTTGATCATGTTATTATTTTATTTTGCATCTCAGTTTTCTGCACAAGATCAGAAACGGAAAATGCTACTATGCCTGGCTGAAATCTTCTGTTGGGTCTGGCTGAGATGATTTAATTATGGGGTGTTAATTTTCCCCATAGCCTACCTCATAGCACTGTGCTTTGAATTGGTAGTTAGAAAAGTGTTGGTAACATGCCAGTGTTTTGTCTCCTGCTAAGCAGTGTTGGCACAGCACGAAGCCATCTCTCCAACATTCCCCCCTCACCAGTACCCTGGGAGTGAGCAAGTTTTGGGAGGAGACATAGGTAGGACAGCTGACTCAAACTGACCAAAGAGATATTCCATATCATACGTTGTCTCAGAAAAAAAAACAGGTGAGTGGTGGTGAGTGTTGCTGTGTGGAATGGGCAGCATTAGTCATTGTGTTGTTTATCTTCCAGAAAAACTGCTGTGTGTACTGAAGTGCTTTTTCCTGGGAAGCAGACGGACATCACCTGCTTATGGGAAGCAGAGAATAAATCTAGAGAATAAATGTTTTGCTTTCCATTGCTTCTGCACTTGATGTCTGCTTTTGCTTTATTGAAGTGTCTTTATCTTAACTCACAAGTTTTTTTCCATCTTATTTTATTCCCTGCATCCTGCTGAGAAGGGTAGCAATAGACCAGACAAGGTCAATCCATCACAAATCTCTTGTTAGTATTACAGTAAACCCCAATGTGTCACATTTCTATACTGGAAGAAATAAGAAACACAGAACTGTAATTTTATTTTATTTTCCTTTAAAGTATGGGTGTTTCAATCTCAGTAGTGACTCCAGCTGTGCACAGAAAGCACTATAAAATCTTTAGGCCTAGACTTTCAAACATAGATGAAAAGGTCAAGAACATTTTATGCACAAAACAAATGTCAAGAAACATGAATTTCAAAATGGTCATGGCATTCTATCTGTCTAAATATGATTCCAGACCAATGAAAAATTTACTGGATGGCCATTTCAGAAGACCTGCAATTACTTGCTCAATGTCCAGACTGAACTCTAACAGTGAGTGGTATCTCACAAGGCTCCATACTGAGACCAAGGCTATTAAAAATTTTCATCAGTGACATAGGCAGTGGGGCCAAGTAAATGCTCAGAAAGTCTGTAGACAGCAACAGAGTGGAACACTTTGTATGTTTGAGGGAAGAGATGCCATGCAGAGGGACCTTGACAGGCTAGAGAAACAGGTTCATGTAAATGTCATGAAGTCCAACAAGACCAAGTAGAAAGAATGTCCTATGAGGAGTAGCTAAGGACTTGGAGCTTGTCCAGCTTGGATAGAAGGAGGCTGATGAATCACGTCATTTCTCTCTGCAGCTTCCTGAGAAGGAGATGCCGTGAGTGAGGTGCTCTCCCTCTACTCTGCTCTTGAGACACACCACCAGAAGTACTGCATCCAGCTCTGGAAGCCCCATATAGGAAAGAAACAGACACTCTAAAGGAGATCCAGAGCAGAACTGCTAGTATGACGAGAGGGCTGCCACATCTTTCTTACAGAGAAAGGCTGAGAGAGTTGTCATATTTCATCCTGGGGAAGAGGACCTCAAAGAGTTTCTTTCAGACTTTCAATACTTAAAGGGAGTGTCTAAGAAATGCAGAAAATTTCTGTAAAGGTCTGTAATGAAAAGACAGAATAGTGTTTTTTAAATAAAGAGAGCAAGTTTCATTTGAACATAAGGAATTTTTTTTACAGCAAGAGTAATAAGACAGTGGAATAGGCTGTCTAGATTAGTTGTGCATGACCCAGCATTTACAAGTATTTAAAGTCACACTGGACAGTGCTTTGAGCAACCTGAGCTACTGGAAAGTATTCCTGCCCATGACAGAACTAGGTGATTTTTAAAGGTTCCTTCCAACCCAAATCATTCTGATTCTATAAATTTTTAATTCAATGACACCATGATTTTTACTGCCTGCCAGATGGTCACCAAGTCACTTTCTCACTCCCCACTCTCAATAGAATGACTGAGAGAGAAAGTTTTTAGGTCAAGATATAGAATGGCAGATCATTCACTAATTAGTGTCACAGGAAAAAGATGCTAAACATGGGGAAGTTAATTTAATTTTGTCCATTGAAATAGATTTGGACAGTGAAGACTAAATTAGGAGAACATCTCTAATTACCACATTCTTTCTGTGCTCAGCTTTACTCCTTCATTCTTTTACCTACCTTCTCCTGAGAGGGGCAGGATAAATGGAGAATATGGTTTAAGTTTAGTCCCTAAAAGTTCCTCTGGTGGTCCTTCCTCCTTATATTTTTCATCTGCTCCAGTGTAGATTCTCACCACTAGCTAAAACGCTTGGGAAAATTACCTGGATGGAATTTTCCATCCTCAAACATGGATCCCCTGTGGGCTACAGTTCCTGTCAAGACAATTTGATTCAGCAGAGTGTTTCTTTGGGTCACAGTTCCTTGAGGAAATACTCTCCACAGGCTGCAGGGAAATACCTGCTCCAATGACTGAAATAGCCTTCCTTCCTTCCTTCCTTCCTTCCTTCCTTCCTTCCTTCCTTCCTTCCTTCCTTCCTTCCTTCCTTCCTTC
>JAWWMS010000001.1:71976706-71999686 GCA_035048045.1 Chlorospingus semifuscus | reverse complement strand
GGGACCCACTTGCGGCTGAGGGTCGGCCTTTCCCTCCAGCTAGCCGGACTCTCGATCTTATCGGATCGACCCGCCACCGCAAGGAACAATCCTAAAATTTGGTTCTAAAGGTAGGGTTTCAATATAAGTGCAGCAAGTATTTGACTTCTGAATATCAAAACCTAAGTCAGGTGCCTAAAACCTACAAAAATATAACATAACATATTAAAAAAAAATGTTGTCCGATCTGCCAAGTGGAACTACCTAAAACACAGAGAATATATGACTCAAAAATTTAGTTAAATGCATTACCAACGGGGGAAAACTGTAGTTACACATGAAAATTGTTTTGTTTGTTTAAAATTCTGAGCCTGAATACTCCTTCAAAATAGCCATCTAAACTAAGTACCTCAAGTTGATTTTAATATTCTTTACCTAGGAGAAACTAATGTGAGATAACTGCTCTGTGAAATGTTTGTCTTTTCCTGTTAACTACAGAGGAATGTTTTTTGTAAATGTTCTTAAAATTTGTCAGGATAACAAATTAATTTTAAATTGTTAGGATGGATTGAAGGCTTAGGAGTGTGAAAATGGAGTTATATGCAAAGCCAGAAAGGTTTTGGTTTTGACAGAGATGGACAGCTGGATTTTGTCTCACAATGAGATCTGTTTATGGATAACTATGCATTGTTGCTAGTAAGTACATATTTCTGTACAGTCCCAAAGTATCAGCTGCATGTTTGTGCTAAAACTTTTTCTCAGATCATGAGCTAGTCCTTTTGCATATTAACTGAGGCATCTATTGTATCCAATGGCCTTTTCTGTTCCAATATCTCTGGTAAAGTCAAGAAATGGATTTCTGCTGGACACTGCTATAGGTCTTGTTGATAGGCACAAAAAACACTGAGCAATATGCTGAAGGTGCCTTGTAGCTGCGAAGCTGGAGATGTTGACACATTGGAATCTGCAGAAATACATAAAGAAATAAATTATATCTGCACTATAATAATTATGGGAATAGAAAATAAATCAGTTTCTATTAAGTGTCTTGGAAACAGTGACTGAAAGTCAAGACCTGCTCTTTGCAGTTCCTAGGCTTCATCTCTGAATTACTGAGACAAGTCCTTTTCTCTGCACTGCCTTTTGCCATGAGGTATTTTTAATTTATTTTTCAATGTTTCATAGCTGCAATAGAAATGTAGAGTGACATAATGACAGAGAAGTTCACAGGCTGATGATTACAGAATAATGTCATGCAAATTTGGACTCTTACAGGTCTGTCACTCTCTAAGTGGATATTTGGTCCATGAAGATATTCCATAAAAAGAGCAAGAATCATCAGCAGCTTTTTAAAAAGCAAGAGTGTGTAACTATGGTTAGTCATAACTCTTCTTGGAGTATATGCATACTGGGAGATCAACTCAATGTTGGATTACGGAAGCTAAAGTATAACTTAAGGGGCAAAAAGAAATACTCAAAACACAGAAATTTCGCACAAACACAGAGCATAGATCTTGACCTCAGAGGACTTCAAAGTTAAACAAGTGCTGTTTAGTTTCACAGAGATTTTCTGGAACCTAAATCTGTATATAAGTGCCTAAATCCCACCTAGTATATTGGACCTATGCCAGAAGAAACATAAAGAGAAGGAAAACAAAAGTTTCAACAAGATAAGCAGAATTTTTTTTTCAATACAGAGAATTTTTCTTCTTTTCTAATAGTATACATTAGTATATATATTCCATTTTATCTTATTTTTAATTTCTAGAACTATTCATAATAGTCAAAAATTGGTTCATGTACCTTTAATTTAATTTTATATACATGTAAATAAAATATTTTTGTACCTGTGGGAAATTCTCTTTGTGTATGTTTGGTTTTTTTCATTATGTTTAAATGTTTAAGTTTTACATGTGATGCAAGGATCTGTTAAGTTAAATATAAATCATTATTAATACATTTACAATATTAAATATTGCATCATTTCAATGACACATTTTCAAATTATTAATATATGTCTGTTGTATTTTGACCTAGAAGACAACCTTAAACTGTAGTGGATGATATATGACTGAATAAATAATCTTCTAGGAGACTAAAATCTCTATGAGCTTAAAATATTTTAAATACTCTTGGCAAACAGTGGACTTTAGAACTACTTAATTAGGCTTACATCAATTGAAATTCCTTTTATCATTCCCAGCTTAGTATAAATTTATATAATGTGGTACCAGAGAACCTGAAAGAAAGAAAAGGAGCGTACTTCTAGTCAAGACTTTTGAGACATGACATGCTTGTAGCCCTGGATGTCAACACTCCAATTATCTTACCTTTTTCATCAATACTATAAAGCATGCATTCTGCAATTGTTTCTCTAAACCTGAAAATAGGACAGCAGTAAGGAAATTTCTCTAATGAGTGAAGGATCAACAAAGGTATTTATTTATTAATTTTTTAAAATAAATTGATTGAGTAATACTGGCATGTGTTGCAGTCTTCTCATTTCTACGAATGATTAATAATAAAGTAAAATGGAATAAATGGTCTGTTGCTCACTAGTCTTCACAACTCTGTATCTTTCATTTTCTTAAGTACTTAAGTTTATTAATAAAATGAAAACTCTAAAAAGGTAAGAATGAAATGCAATTCTAAATAGTGCTTAAAATATTATCTACTCTTGTTGTAGAAAGATTGCATGTTGGGGAAACTACATAGCATATAAATTCAACCATCCTTGCAGCTCAAGTAATGTCCTACTAGGCTGCACTTTGATAATCATACAAAGATTGGCCTGAGCACCAGTACACTTAAAAATTTTTAATGCAAAAAAGTATGAAACTTGAAAAGCCATTGTGAAAACCTGTTAAATATTAGTTCTAATAACAATAACAAAGATACATTAACAAGGAAAAAAATGCACAGAAATGGGCTCCAGATATACTGAAATATAATTTATGTGATTAAAGCTGACAACAGGCTAATTTCTGTCCTGAAAATTTTCTTTCAAAAAAATTGTTGATAGACATTATGGTTACAACTTGTCACCATGAAGTTTTTTAAACAAACTGTTATTTCTAGATGTTGTGTGTTTCAGCTAACAATAACCCAGTGGTTGGATTGCTTCAGTTACCATTATCTTTTGAAGTTTGGAGTGAAAAGTAAGATGATACTGATACTGACAAGCCTGTGTGGCAAAAGTCTGACTGAAGGAACAAAAACCAAAGGTAAGCAAAAACATTTTCAGTGATCTTTTAAATTTTCTGTTAAAATTGAGGTATTTCTCCAAAACTTCATGCCAATACTTTAAAAAACCGATTAAGTCTGGGAGCTGGGGTAAATACAAGCTATATTAAAAAACCCTCATAGAGCCAAATGACAAATAGATGCCTTCATCTGAAAACTATTATGCAACTTCAGAAGACTGTGAATTGCTTAATTAAAAATCATTGCCTTTACCGTGAAATATCTCATCAGAAAAAACCATACAAATCTGTGTTACAGAATAGCAGTTTTGTACATGTCAAGTTTTCAGTGAGTTACAATGTTACTATAGCATTCACACAATCACATAGTAAATGTCACACGTTTAAAGACAGGTAACCCCTTGTCCAAGATGTTCAGTGTTTCTCTCCCGATGTCCCAGATGCTCTGTTACTTCTATGTGTGAAATCAGATACAGCAGCAAAGCAGGACTGAGAGAAGCTGACTTACCAACAAAAAATAATGCATATGCAGATGAGTGGTTTATAAATAAAACACCATTCCAAGACAACACTGAAAGGGGGAATAAATTCTAAGATGGAAATCTCTGTGCAACAGCATTATGAAATCAGACTTGTATTTTCCTTTTTTAGATATACAACACATTTTGTGAATTTCTATTTTTTAGCTTCTTTTTTTTCCCCGCTTACACTGACAGTTTGATGTCTTTGCCCTTGCGAGATTTAAAACTTGATGCACTGATAGAATGTAACTTTTAATGCCATTATTATTTTTACCGCAGTGTACAAAGAAAATGCTGATGTACTTCGACATAAGACCCCCTGTTTCCTGAAAAATTCACTTTAGAAGCTAAGCCAGCATCCCATATGCCTTTAAATTTTACTAGTATGTTCCTATCTGCTCTTCTAGTGAAAAATTAATCCCTTTAATGTTATGATTTTCAGACCTCAATAGCAATCTTCCCATGTTCTCCACCTTCTGAATATATTCCTCCTGTTCCTCTACTCATTGGGAGAATCAGATTTTGTTCACCAAGGAAATTCAGCTTGGCATTCCTCATGCATACATATACACAGATATATATGTGTATATAAATACGCATACTCCCACATATTAACACAGCAAGAAGCACTTGCAATATTTGTATATAAAGTGAGGATTGAAAAATTTGGTGTCTTTTCACTTAAAAAATAGTTAGAGTGCATTTTAATTTTAACTTCAAAAATCCACCATTTTTCAGGATATCAAATACTGAAATATTAATAAAAGCCATTTCTTATACCTTACTTTGATTTGATAGCTACCAGATTTTAAATTTACCTTGAAGTGAAGATTGAAGAACTTTGTCAAGTTTCTTATTTTTATAAATTCTTGTAATAACATCTGTCTAGTTACAAAATTATGGACTGATTTGTACCCAAGTCCAATTATGTCTAAATCAGACAATGGATTTCATCTTATTTGGAAAACTTGCACAGTATTTGGACTAGGTTTCCTTTTTTTAGGGTTTTAATGCATTGCAGATCTGATTAATATATTAGGTAATAAAAGATGTTTTAAGACAAGAAAAAAAGACTTTATGGAAACAAAAAAAAAGGGCAGGAATAAAAATGGAAAATATAAGTGACTGGAAAATAACTGAAGGTAACCCCAATTGCATCCATAATGCAGGCCATACAGGAAAAATAAATTAAATTTGGCTTGCCATTACAGTGACATTTAATATTGTACATTAGTACGCTGTGTAAATTATTGATTATTAAACTATTGCCCAGTTGAAATCACACTGGATCATATTAAGGCCACTACATTTTCTTTAGATTTCATCTGAAATTAGTAACCTAATGAAAAACTAACTCGTACAAACACTCCAATGCCTCAAATGATTTTCTAATTTGAAATGAATGACATTCAGATTAAAGTAGTGAAAAAAACCCAAACAAAATACCACTTGTGCATTCTGCATTCCCTTTGCTTTTAAACCAGTTGATCATCTATCTAGATTATTTTATATCTTATTTATTCAGATAATAATAATATTGTCATTTTTATTTTCCTTCTTTAAAAACTGTCAATTATTGTCATGTCATGCAGATTTTTTCTAAAGTGAAGAGTTGGAACCCTCTGACTACCTAATGAATCAACAGAACAAGGACATAATTGTCAATTGGTTTTACATTAGCAGGTAATGTTGATGTTGTTGATGTATTCTTTGTAAATGCGTCCTTCATGTTACTGAAGTAGAACTTTTTCTTGTATTTATCAAGGCTACAGGAGGACAACAGGGCTTTGTGCATACTGTTCCTCTGGTTCAGAGTTACAAGGCTTCTGACACAGCAAAGTGAAGAAAAAACAGCTAATTTAAGCACATCAGGTTTTGATTTGTCTGTTTTGAATTCAACCACTAAACTTCAGGTATTTTATCTACTCATGTGCTCCTATAGTTAGTAAAAGGAAATTGGCCATTAATCTATCATCAAGGCATATTTATCTCACATACATCAGGGGGATCCTCCAATAATGGCTTCAGAAATCAAAAACTAAGGAATTTGAAGCATATTTTATTATGCCAAGAGGCTGTTCCACTTATTTCTGTACTTAAATAATTTCTTTTACATGCATACATGCCTTCTTCCTCTACGCATCCACAGAATCATAGAAAGGTTGATGGTGGAAGGGTTGCACACTGTGTGCTGGGGCTCACAAGTATCACACATATACCCTGGATCCTCTTGGTAGTGTCAAACAAATACCCTCAAAAATTTATGTCAAGATCTTATTATCACCTTACTTACTCTGGATTCTCTCACTCACCACAGGGGACCTGACATGGTCCATGTAACAGAAGATGAAGCCAAGATGTTATTGAAGCTCAGTAATGCGGACCTACCTAATATAAGCAAAGAAGGAAAAAAGCCCTTAGGCATTAATTTTTCACTTTCACAGAATAAATCAAGTTTATTGCATTTTTTTGTACAATCACTTTGCTTATTTGCTCTATGTTATTTAATTCTTGCGTAATGCTGTACCAAAGCAAGTAACTCTCAAGTGTAATAGTATTGCTTTTACATTTATGGTACCATAAAGTGTAAGAGCTACTTAGTGTTGATATATATTCTCAGATACCCCTGCAGACTTTTATATGTTAGAAAGATTGCATGTCTAGTATCCAAGACTTAGCAAATATAAAAATGCCACCCTGTCTTATAAACCAAGTTTGGCATTCACAGTGTATTTTACACATACTTCTCATAATGCTACTTATGAAAGCCTTCTTTGTGTATTATGGGTTTGTCAGTTTCTAAGGAAGGAAGAAAAAAACAGGCATTTCAAAATCTTATTGCTAAATAATAAGAAAGTAGCAACAATCCAAATTTCACGAGTTATGAAAAAATTTTATCCTTTCTGCTGAAAAGACTGAATGAGATACATTACTACAAGTATCTGTCATTATTCTTTCAGATATTTCAACTGAGCAGAATCCTGAGCATTATAAAAGGTAGGGTTTATTTCTCATGTAGTTCAAGCTATCGATTAAACACCTCTTAGAGTAAACTTCACACAGACCAGACAAACAAAAAATGCACATCTTAGTTCGGTGAGCAGTGCTAAAACAAAACCTTTGAAGACACCCAGGCAGTGGAGGACAAGGGGAGGTAGTGGTGGATAATTGGCAGTGCTTACTAAGGAATTAGAGATGTTCCCAGCGCTTGTATATTTTCTGCCCTTCCCAGTATGCCAGCCTGCACGCAGTCAAGTGTACAGCTGTTAACATCATAACTGGCTGATGCTACATTAACTTTTTACTTCCAGAGAAAATGAGGATCAGAAAAGCCTTTCCTGGAAAGTACTTCTGGCTGTGTTAGCCAGCTTCCCCATAGCTCTTCTAAATCACTAGTGATCAAATTATCTGCCTTGGGTACTAATTGTTTAGGAGGTACTTTAGACCTCCTAAACAATTGGCCAATAGAAACAAAGAGGTAAATAGAAGGGAAAGACAAAACTCAGTGAAAAAATCAGCAACCTCAGTTCCACAAATAGAGTGTAGCAGCAGAAAAATGCACTATGGAGCAGCACTGCTGGGAGACTCTATACTTATGTGACACATATGTACATTGAAGACTATGAAGTTTTACCAATTAGCAATTCTGACTTAATTTATATTATTCTATATCTACAATGACACAGCAGGAAGATAGAAATTTAACCAAGAGACGAAAGCACTGAAGTATAAAAAATTAAATAAACGACAAGCAACTGAACAGAAGGAAAAAGTTTGCTTTCCAAAGGCAGTTGTTTAAAACCGTGTGGGAAGTAAAAAAGTTTTGAAAAATCGTTCATTGTGGGTAAGAAAATGAGAAGTGGATTAGGGCTATTTTTAAAAAATTGTGGCTGCTCATACCAGAAAAAAATAGGGCAAGACATGAAAATATGTTAAGGGTCAAAAGTGAAGTGTAGGAGATCTATAATGATGGAGATGTTAGTATGTGGGAAAAGGAAACCTGTATTTGCTGCCAAAAAGGGAGAAGAATTAGGGATGAAAATCAGTTGATTGAGATAAAAGGGAGGGAGAGGAGGAGGAAATTTGGCTATGAAGTTCAGACAGATTGGAGAAGTGGGAAGTAAGGTGTAAATAGAGAAGCAGTGTTTGCATTTGCACCTATAATTGCAGGTGTTGAGTGATAACCTCCCATTAAATAGTCTTAGTTGTAGGAGCAAAAGCTAAGTAAGCAAAGGATTGGAATTTTTAGTGAGATTGTGGAAAAAAAAGGAACACTATTCTATTGGTTCAACAACTTTTGTTTGTTTGTTTGCTTGTTTGTTTGTTTGTTTGTTTTGGGTTTTTTGTGTGGATTTCAAAAAAATTTTTGTTGCTGGAAAGAAATTGTGACTGTGACTATATAGTCACTCCCTGTGAACATAGCACTTAATATGCTGAGTCAGAAATTCTTTTGTTACTTGATGGTATCCATGAGACTAACTCCAAGACAACAACCTTTACAATTGTGACATAAATGCAGATAAATCTGGAAATCATTACTCACAGTAGCTCAAGACTAAAATGGGCTTGGATATTGAAAGAACCTTCACAGTCACAAGAGCTAACATTTATAAATTAATGTGATCTAGAATTACACACCAACCTTTTTCAAACCAAGAACTACATAACAAAATCTGGCCAGAAGTGATACAATGGCATTTCTGAGCTTATATTTTCCTTAAGAATGTGATTCTAGGCACTACTAAGTCATTACTCAGGTAAGTATTTTAATACAAGCAGTAAAATTCTAGAAGATATCTGCTATCTGAGTAGCAAATCTGAGAATGTCCCAAATAATGGTCAGAAGCTTGGCTTGCCTGTAACAGGAGGAAAGTTCTCCTATGTGTAACTATAAGAGAACTCTAATGCCCTTCATTAGCCTAATTTTGGCCCTGCTGTGTTAATGTTATTACATTTTCTTGTATCCTAAGAATAGCTTGAGTGTTGTTCATATATGATAGTCCAAAAGGTGTGAAATAAACTGTGAAATTTTATTAATCAGAATGGATTTGAGGGGGTAGAAGGACTATAAACACTATAATCTAATCTTCAGATTAATGATCCAAAAGAGTACTGGAAAGTATTCTTGCCCTTCATGCAAGCAGGAAAAAATGCAGCACCAATATTGGAAATCAAAGGGAGAAAAGGAAAAAATGCTGGCAGAAGTTTGGTTTTGGTTGCTTTGCTTGCTTTGTTTGTTCCATGGGCCTCATAGTGACTTCCAAGACTGCCTCACATGACTTACATAAATTCTTAAAGATGGCCTACTATAGGGCTGAATTTTTCTCCTTTTCCAAGCAGGTGCTTGGAATTTTCTTTGTTCATTTGTTTGCAGGTTTTTTATTTAGTTGTGAGAAAGTTATTAAACTAATGGGCTTTGCATTTTGGCCGCATAAAGCTTAATTCAAATTGATTATAGTCAAAAGTGTTTAGTACAGTGCACCTGCCATGTGATCGTATCACTTGGGTCTAGATTATAGTGTACAATAATAAATACTACCACATTTAGGACAGAGACATGGATTTGGAATAAAAATTCTTCCTGATATCTGGAGTGTTATTTACAACTACTTTAATATTGATCCTTAAAATACCTTTGCATTCTTTTCCTATGTTCCATCAAGTTAAATAGCAGTGGCACAGGTGGGGATGGAGAAAAGAGACATACACATCACTGAATCTGAATATCTTAATTCTTGGCAAACTTACACTTTGCATTAAAAGATACTGGTGTATAGTGTCATATTGTCAATAGAGCCCACATCATAAAGTGTTGTGGCTAGACATAAACAAACTAGTCACCATGATGAACAGACTTGATCAATTCTGACCTTCCAAATTTTGTTCCAAGAACTGATTTTTCTGTGAAGTATTTATCAGATCATGGCTGGTTCCCAGTATATTTGTTATTACTCTAGGAAAACCTGTCTGGTCCTGTGGTGAGGATTTCTTCATTGCATACAGATGCAATCAAGAATATCACTGAAGTTACTCTGGAGTTTATTTTTCTTCATGAACAGCCACTGTAGCTGCCATACCAGAGGTTATATGAATGACTGAGGAGGCCACATAAAACAATGTTTTTTAATGTGGCATATTGTGCTAGTAAAAGAGAAAGCTCCTGTGGGTGATGAGCGCTAATCTAATTCTTTCAAAGGAAGTGAAAGATTAAGTACTTTCTTTGGAGTAAGAGTCCAGAATTAATATAGTAAATAGGATGCAAATGGCTCAGATTGGATAATTTCACCACTTTACCAGAACACAATACTACCTATATTAAAGCACCTAAAACGTCTTTATCACTCAACAACAGCTGCAATAGTAATAATAGTAGTTGTAGTATTAACAGCAGTTTTTGCATTTCCAAAAACAGTCTATCTCCACCTGCTGAATTGTTTTACTTGACTGAGATGTTGACATTAAATTTTGGAGTGTTTTCCTTAATGCTTATAGGCAGTTTTTATTATTGATTCAAGGTGACTCTATTATGGTGTCATACATTTAATGTACAAGGCCACTGACTGGATTAAAATCCTTTTGTTCATGGTTTTCAAAGAGCCTGAAGATCAAGCAAGGACTATAATGAAAATTCTTAGTATACTGCTTTAGGTATTTTATATTAATTTTGTTATCCTTATGCATTTCTTTAAAGTCTTAAAAGAATATTTTAATTTAAAAGATAGAAATAATAAATGTTAAAACAATGCAATAGAGAATATTTTATGTAATTATGTTTATTTTATTTTGAAGGGGAAGAGAGTTTAGAAGCAGCTTTTCTCCTTTTTCCACAAACCAGCTATGCAGCAAGAAAATCAAGGGCAAACCAATCTCTTTATACTATATTAACAACACAGTGTTTCAAGATCAAGTATGATAACTCACATACAAAAAACTCATGTATAAAATGCACTATTCATTTAGTCAGACTGAAAAGAAAATAGTTCAGCAATATAGAAGGCAAAAATAGTTTAGCAGAAGTTAAAAAAAGACATCATCAATATTGTTTGACAGCACACAAGGGCATAATTTATACCAAAATGCCATGAAGCCATTATTTAAAAATTTCCTCAGGTGAAGGTAGTGTCTGTGGAAATGTTTGCTTCTTCTCTTCACATTTAAGCTTGTAAGCAATACTTTGAGATATTTCTGTATACTTTGTTGAAATTGTCTAATAAATCTTGACTTAGCTGCTTCTGAAGCAGGTCATTCAAACAATGTGGTTAAGTAAGCACAATGTCCTAAAAGTTATGTTGACTTTGTAAGCCTTAGACTCAATGCCAGATTAGCTTAAGCAGCCAATGCAGTCATGTCATTTTAGCGACTGCAATTCCTTCATTAAAATTAATTTAGCATTTTTTTTTTCATGGAAACTAATTACATATGTTTAGCTAGGAGATTTATGAAAGCATTTCTATTTGATTTAAATATGTTTTTAGATGCTGAATATTTTTTAGAATGTGAATTGATTAGTAATTCCAACAGCTCTGTCTGCTTGCAAAGACCTGTGCAGACTTTTGCCCCCAGTGTTTGGAAAACCTTTGTTTTGCATCATATGTGGATTTCATGCTGATTCTTAAATGAATATTTAGACGGCAGTGATTTTACATGATACACAATTCCCATGAAAAGAAACTTCAACAACTGCTTTAAAGACATTCTCTTCCTTTCAGTTCTTTGGGTGAAAAGTTAATTCTTTCCTATGCAAACAAATCTGAAGCTCTGAGTGTAGTCCAATTCTTTATCTAGTAAAACCTAATTTAATGCATCCAAAATACTTTCGACCAGGATTCCAAAATAGCTTTTAACTAAATTATAATATTTAACCATTTTTTTTTTTTTTTTTATTTCTGCAATGCCAAGGTACCTAGTCAGAATCAGCTTTACATTACCATTGATTCTGAGATGAAATACCTCCATCACTGATAAAAGCAGCAACTGCCACAGTCCTCACCAGAGTGAGACATGCAAGCCCTCTCCCTGAGGAAAAGAGGTCTTGGACTAAAGATGTTTTTTCTCAAAATTTTCTACAGCTTTTCCGATTTTTAAGAATCTATTCTTAAACACATGAAGAGATCAGGTATTAACTTGAGGTTGTATATTTCAGAAGAAGAATAATGGTAACAATTACATTACAACTGTATGACCTTTTGTGAGCACAGTCTTTGAGGACTGAGTAACATTTGGCAAGAAACCTATGCCAAAATTAGAAGTAATAACCCAGTTTTCTAAGGCTCAATCTAGAGTGTTAGTCATAGATATTTCCATTGCATTATTTTATTGTTCTGTGTGTCTGACTGTAACTCCACATTTTTAAAAAACATGCTACTTCTTTGAAGATGTCACTGTGAAAAGTGAAAAGTTTTCTTGTATCATTCATGCTCACAAGACATGTAAAAGGGTGAAATCCTAATCTTGTAGGGGTTACGTTAATATTTTTCCATTTAGTTCATAGAGAAGCCTACAAGAAAGATGAAGAAGGACTATTTACAAGGGCACGTAGTAACAGGACAAGGACCGCCATTGCTTTTAAGTGAGGGAGTAGGTTTAGAGTACATATTAGGAAAAAAATTATTTATTGTGATGATGATGAGACATTGGAACTGGTTACCCAGAGAAATTGTGGATGCCCTGTCTCTCAGAGGCGCATGAAACCAGGTTGGATGAGTCTCTGAGCAATCTAGTCTGGTGGAAAGACTGCTCATGGCAGGGGGTTTGGAATTAGAGGATCTTTAAGGTCCTTTCCAACCCAAGTAATTATATGATTTTATGATTTTATGCCAACTATAATAGTTTCTATAATGATTTTTTAATATACAGGCTTGTTTGTATATTTTTTAATATGAATTGAAGGTCAGAAAAACCTAAATGTTCTCCATGAATGAAAAAAAGTCGCAAAATCTCCCTCATTTGATCTTTTTTCCATCAGAGAGGAACACGGCTGTATTTAATTTTGATAATATTTTAGGTAGCTACAGAAAATATAGTTTTGTTTGTGATAGGAGAAGAGAGAATACAAGAAAATATTATTAAATTTTCTAAACTACCTCGTAGAACATAATCCCTTGCAATCAGTGTTTTTTACATAGGTATCACTCCCTAGTCCAACCCCTTCAAGTCCCAAGGGTTCTTTGATTAATTTTTTCTTCATTTATAAAGATTAAAGACTTCCATCAGAGAACAAAGACAATATTATGTGAAAGGTGACCATTTAAATAGTCCCAGCAGTAAACCATTAACATTAAACACATCCAATGACTAGTCACAGACTAGACATTATTTTCCCAAATTAGTTCTCGAATAACTGCAAATAGATTTCAAATTCTAAGAACTATTTCGTGCCCTTGAGCATTAACCTTTCTAAGTGCAATCCAGTCTCCCACATTTCAAAACATAATTTACATTTGTAGACAATATGCAGAAAAGAAAAAGCTAAATTAATTTAGTAAGGGTTGTTTGAAAGTCTTTTTTTCAGCTGAAGTCTCTGGTAACTTAAATGAAGATGATTTCTAGATCTAAATTGTTAGTGCCACAGTAGCTAGGAATAAAGAAAAAGGCACTTTTATTTTGACCCAAGTTATATTTTTTATTTTTACTAAAGCAAGTTAAACATCATCTGCCTGCTATTGCCTGCTATTTACCGAGAAAATTGCCTGATGATTAATGAACTGAAGTTGGTAGCAGGCAATTTTTCTTAAGGTCTGAATTGAAGTCAAGAATATGCGTCAAGCAATTTATTTTCAATTCTTGTTTTAGGAATCAAAAAGCTGAAGTGTTGGGGGGGTGGTTCTGTATAGAACTCTGTTCATTTTTTGTGGTTTTGTCTAGAAATGCCCCTTTAGAGCTGGACAAAAAAATCTGGTAAAACTTGTATCATTAGGAAAAATTCTGCTTTCCTAGGGAAGGGCAGGAGATTCCCATTGCAGCCAAGCAGTGCAGCTCTCCCATGGAGCAGCCTGCACCTGACAGGAGCCTGGCAGTGCAGGGGCAGCATCCAGGGACCCCACACCGGGGTGTGGAGGCACCTTCAGGGCACCTCCTCTGTGGTGGGAGTGCTGGCACAGGATCAGGAGCAACACAAAGCTGGAGTAGCCACGTCTTCTGCAGGAGGAACCTCCCAAGGCTGGGCAAGAGGGTGAGTGTTTGTGTGGGTGGAATATGTGCATGTCAGTACTTTTTGGATTTATTCATTTTACTCCCAGTATCGACTTTATGGATGAACAGCAAACATTCCTTACATATAAAGCAAGCACTTACTTCTAACATTGCCAGCTGAGGGAGGTGATTGTTCCACTCTTCACTCACTGGTGCAGCCTCACCTTGAGTCCAGTGGGCAGTTTTGGGTGCTACAATATAAGAAAGACATAAAGCTTTTAGAGGCCATCCAAAAGAGGTCTGTGAAGATGATGAGCGGTCCAAAAGGGAACCCATATGAGGAACAGCTGGGGTCACTTGCCTTGTTCAGCCTGGAGGAGACTGAGAGGATGATTTAATATGCAGTAGTGGTGAGAGGTCAAGATGGGGGCCTAGGAAGAGGGACCCTGGCTGTTGATTTTTACTGGGTTTTATATTGTCTATAGGTCACCTGATTTCCTGATGGCTACTGCTCATCCCATCATCTTTGCAGAGTCTGAGATCTTCTCTTCTGATTTGCTTTCACAACCTCCAGGCACCATTTTTGTTTTGTGCAGAATATCCTGTAGCTGAAGTTTAACTTATGCATCTTTACCTATTGTTCACATTTTCATAGATAAAAACCAAGCCTAAAATACAATCCATGTGGCCCAAGTCTCATTTAATTTAGTCACTGAGGTGAAGCGCTGGCCCATTTTCTCCTTTCTGTACAAAACCATGGTTTTAGGACCCAAGTATATGGAAAACAAATTATCCACAAATATCTGAACAGAAAAAAAGTTGTAGCAGATAAACTAAGTAAAACAAAGCAGCAGTCAGGTAAAAAAAAGCTAACACAGATTCCACAAAACCAATTTCAGCCCTGAGTGGTTACAAAACTAGTGCAAAGGCCGTGATCAGTTACTGGCCACAGTGATACTGTATACTGGAACTAATTTGTTTTGCACAGTTTAGACAAAACCAGGACTCAAATGGTGGTTTTAGACATCTGTCATAGATATCACTCGAGTCCTGCAACAACTTGAGTTTCATGAAGAAGCAAATTCCCCCACATGACACATAACTGAAGCCATGTCTGGGTTCTTGAATTTTAAGTGGCCCACTGCTGCTTTCACTTCTGGGTATTTTCATCTCTAGGTACCCATCTCAGTTTATCTTTCAGATCAGACTATTTTGCCACTGAACATTTTTGCAACTAATAAATGATTTCTCTCAGGGAAAAAAAGGCAATATTATATTTTTTCCCCTAAAATTTCAGCACTCTGTAGAACTCTCTAGTGTATAACAAAAGTTCATAATGGATATTACATACTAAATGTATGCCTGTAACACAGAGATTATTTGGAAGTAATCTTTTATGTAATATAGAACAGCATGATTGCAATGCAACAGGGACATTTATTGCCACATATTTCAATTAATCAGCCTTGCTTTAACAGATTTCTCAATTGTTCCCAGATTGCTTTGTTAATAGTGGAGGCACTGTACAGTGTGTTGTGGATAAACTCATCAGATTCTCAACATCTAAAAAGTGATATTTCATGTCAGCCTCCACTGTCATATTTTTGAAAAAGGGGTATATTCCTGTATTTGGCAATACTGACCATTATTTTAGAGATAGGAATAATCCATTAGAGTATGTTTGTATTGCAAACGTCATGAGGAGATGGCAACTTTGGGTATTTAAACAGCTCAAGCTGAACAATGATGTTATCAATCAGAATATGATTTTTATTTAAGGTATTCCTTAGCTTTAAATTATATTGACCTTTTCAATATTGTATTCAAATAATTTTGGGGTTTATTAAAAGGAAGCTAAATGCTTCATAATTCTGTGGTCTTACGAACAACAGCTTTACACATTACTAAGAAACACCACCTAAATAAAGTCTAATAGAATGTTAGATGGTGTAGAGATAATCTGTCTTATAGTGAGAAAAAATTGTATGATTCATAACATTTAAACATTTAAATCTCAACCCTGATTCAGTCCCTTTAGACTTATGAAAATAAAAAAAGCCCTCAAAAGAGGAACAGAATTATCTGAAAATAAAATCATAACATCATAATGATTAAAAAGCATTCTAAATGCTCTTACCAAAATTCATAATGTTGTGGCTTCCTTTTCTTCTGCTACAAAGAATAATCTTTGTCAGTATTAATCTAAATATACTAATAGTAAGTCTATTATACATTAGAAAAAAATAGATATCTTTTCCCAAGTCTTTTCTGTTGTCTTTTTAATATGAAATTAAAACTTCTTGGTCAGCTAGCAAATATATTATTTTAATTTAAAAAATTAATATTGGTCATGTTTTATTCCTTTATATCTGTTACCATCAGATAAAATTATGGATTCAAACTTGTGTGCATGGCACTTCTTGATTTTCAGTTTTGTATATTATCCACAAATATACTTCATTCTTCATTCATCTTAGAATGTTATGCCACTTTCTTTTTTATTTTTTTTTCCTCTGAGGAAATGAAGCAATTTGGACTTCTAAAAGCACTAATAAAAACGTTTCACTGCTGAATGATTTTGGCAATCCTATTTGATATTCACAAGCTGCTTTAACAAAAGAGTGGCTAGGAGTTGGTCGATGTCATCACTCTTCATGAGAATCTGGAATGCATTCTATTTCTTGTTTACAGGATTTGACATAGACACAGAAAACACTCCTGGAGCAGCTGTAAACATTTGCTTTGCTATAGATCTTTAGAAAAGCTCATCTTCAATGAGTGAACATTGGTTTAAACTTTGTCAAAACCAAAGAGCTATCCTGTAATGCCCTGCTAGTTTCAGAGGATGAGATAAAAGGACATAAACTAAACCTTGTTGAACTAGTTCTGTATTTGCTCTTTTCATCTATGTTCACTAACAAAATTTATTTTGCTCTAGTTTTCAGCACATCCAATGCTGAAATTGATAGATGGAGGTTTACACGTGTCCATTTTTGCATTGACAACAAGAATAACTTTTTAATTTCCCTATTAGCTTAATGAAATTAGTGAGATACACACACCCTAGACTGTGATTACATATAACTGGTGATATAACTGCAAACACAACGACCAACATTTGAGTGTCTAGAGTTCAAAGACAGTGATGAGAGGGTTGGGTGCTTATGGGTAAGAGTCAGGGGGAAGGCCAACAAGGCAGATATCATAGTAGGAGTCTGTTGTAGAACACTCAACCAAGGAGAAGAATGAAATGCTCTATAAGCAACTGGAAAAATTCTCACAATGCCTAGACTTTGTCCTTGTGCAGGACTTTGACTTACTGAAAGTACAATACAAAGAGGAAAGAGTTGAGGAAGTTTCTGCAGTAATATGAGGCTGTCTTGGACATAGAAACCAAGTAATTATCAATACTTCTGTATTCTCCAATAAGTTAATTTTAATTTTTATTTTTGCACAAGCATATTAATTTGTATACAAATATATTTACAGAAATCTACACTTTATATGAGATACTACTTCTGAATTTAGTATAAACATATTAATTAAAAAGAGTGGGGAAAAAAGTGATAAAATTTTCTCCATGTTAGATTTGAAGTGGGTTTTGTCTATGTGGAAAGGCAAAAAATTAATGTCTCTCAAAGGAAAAAACCTCTCTTCCTCTACAACAAAGTAAATTATAAAGACACATCTGGCTTTAATGTTAAATTAAAAAGCTAAGCAGGTTTGTTTGTATGCACTATTCTTATTTTGTAATGATATATTAAAAAAGATGACTTCACACATGCACGTATAAAATGTGTGAGTATGTATGTGCATAGTTTATAGGTGAAGTATTCTGAGTTGATAAATTATACATTTTTGAAAAAAGCAAAACACATCCTACATCAACCTGGAGAATATAATTCCCTCTTCAAACACAACAACAAGAAGCAAAGAATAAATTGAAGAACACAGCTCAGTCTGGAATTAGAAAGCAGCAATTGATTACACTGTTGCCTGAGGCAGCTTTGTTTATTTCTGATAATAAACCAGTGCAGATAATATTGCAGTGTCAAAGGTCATTTTCACAAAGTAAAATTCCTTCTTCACCCGATATCAATGTCTTCACCAAAAGCCCTGATGTGAAATTAATTTCCATTGTGCCATCACCATTTAATAATTCTTTAAGTATATGAGGTAAATTTTACCCCTGCACAAAGGGTGAGTGCAGAGGTTATACACTACTTCATTACTGAGTCACACAGGGATTTTAAGCACACTGAAATCTTCTACATGACAGCACATAAGTAAACATGTCTCAAACATACAGAAGAAAGAAAAAGATTTAAGTAACTGGTTTAATTAGACTAAAATTATTCCAAGAATAGCAACTCTTAGAAATATTTTAGCACGAATATTGTATTACTGAAAACATCCTTGTAAATGTTGATCAATATGGTTCAGGTTGGTCTTTGTCAAATGCAAAATCCTCAGGCCTCTATAAACAGTCCCAAGTTTGGTGCAGTTTGCAAATGTTCATTTCTGTCTCTCTTCTTTTTTTCTGCACCATAGTCCTTTGATTTTATAATAGCATAATGGGCATACAGTATAATGAATGGCAAATCTCTAATAATATTAGTTATTATGAAAGTTACTACTGTGTGTTGATCAAAAGATAAAAGACGGATGCCTAAAACTGACATCTCATGGCATTTTCTTTGAACACTGACGTATCATAGCAGCATTTATGTGACACGTTGCTTTTCAGTTTAGCACGAGATTTTTCTTACATATATTTATGTGTAAGAAACATAAGATAATTAGGGAGGTAAAGTTAATTTTAAAAAATAGCTGTCTGTGTAATGAAAAGAAGCTTTAATGCAGTCTGTATCATTATTCTTTTTTCATATGGAGCATAAGTGGATATGGATTTATTATTTGTTTTGACTTCCATATTCCTTTTGCTATCATTCTTTGTTTGTGCTATTGGTTTGATTGAGATCATAAAGGATTCTGTAAATTGTAGTTTGGAATATTGTGGCTTTTGCAAGATTAATCACACTCACAAACTTCAGTTTTACATATTTTTTATAAAAAGGGAAATAAAGTATTTCTCAAGTTTAGACTCAGTGATTTTGTCTGCATTTTATACAATAAAGAAGAACATGATAGTAAATTTTAGATGTCTTTATTTCTGATAGGGGTTATTGTTTTTTGTTTATATGTTTGTTTGTTTGTTTGTTTGTCGGTTTTGTTTTTTCATTTTTAAATACTTGTTACATTAACATACTGGACAAACTGTTGGTGCCTGTACAAAATGTCAGCACCAACTCTAAAAATGCTGGAGCGTATGGCCTCTGTCTATCCCTCCTTGCATGTAATACACATACTTTCACAGTGCAACACAGAAAAAACAATTTGAAATGCTAATATGTAGTTCTTTTCAGTTCTACTAAGATAAATAATTATGCAGCAAATTATAAAAAGAAGTGCAGGTGTAACATAATGCCATGGATTTTGGGGAAAGTGAAAAGTTCATTTGGAAACATTTTTTTTTTAACTGCATAGTACTAAATTACCACACAAAATACAGAAGAGTAGAGAATTCATGCCTATGTTAAAACACAATCTATTAAACATATGAGAGTCTATATTTGCCTTTAGATGTAATCAATGAATATTGTATGAATGTACTACATTTGTAAGTCGAATTTAAACTTATTTTTAACTATAGCTAGGAAGCAAGGAACTTTTAAATCCATTGCATTAGTCTTCTTTGCAAGAAGTTTTTAAAATAATTGCATTTTTCTTTGACTATTTGAAATAATTTTACTGCATTGAGTAAAATCTCATATATATGTATGATTTTTACTGTTATTCATTCTGATGTCTTTGGCCACAGTCAATTTTTCCTTTTTAAAAGAGATGATTGCTACACATTTTTACAAAAATACATGAACAGGGTTGTGTTTACTTAGGCAATATTTCCTTGGAATCCTTATTTACACATTTTTCCCTATACAACAAATTCAAAAATGTCTGAATTAACGGCAGTGTTTAAACAAATAAATTGTCTATGAAAGAAAAATTTCTGAGGAGTAAAATGTGAAAAAGTTTCAATGATTAAATGGAAAGCCACATTCTCAGTCTGTGTATAGCTTGTGCTATAAACTATGTGATGTTTTTCTTTTGCCTGAAGGGTGATTTTGGTCACCTACTTTAATATAAAAAAAAAGGTAGATTAGGTAGAAGTGATCCTCTTGTCCTTGAGCATGCAAACTTTGCATACTCCTGATGCAAAGAAGTTGTATAAGTACACATATACTCAAAAGACATAAATGTTCAGCTATCTTGGATAGAATCAATACAAGTAAATCTCTCTCCCTTAATTACTGAGGGAAAGAGATGAGAAGTAACCTTTGATGGGGTTCATTTTACACAGCTTCAGATATTTTGTTTTAGAAATCAGACATGTAGCATAAACAGTCATCAAAACCCTCTTCACATTTAATGAAAATATATTGCCTCTCTCAGTTAATTCATCCTTTCTGTCTCAGTTTTTTAGATTGAACTACGTATTCCATGCAACTGTATGTTTTTTTCTTTTGATTATGGATAGAATGTAGAAGAACTACAATAAATAAAAGACAAAATTAGGCAAGATTGATTACTCCCATGCTCACTTGTTTTTCTGGAAATTTCCATTTTCCTCCATCATCCACAGAAAAGATGCAAAGCCCTACCACAAATCCATAGTATCAATAACAATCTAGACATTTTTCTGGGACTATTTGGAAGAAAAGAGCTATCCATAAGATTTATCCTGTATTACAGTATTTTCTTTCATTCTTACCTACCTCTTTTTTTTTTTTTTTTTTTTTTTTTTTTTTTTTTTTTTTTTTTTTTTTTTCTCCCCATGAGATATGGGATGTCATCTAAGTTGTAGTGGTGAAGCCACTGTATCCATATCTCCCTGGACAGTTTTACACACACATGAATCAGTGATCTTAGTCCAGAAGAAGCTTTAGGAGATATTTAGATGCAGAAGGTACTTGGCCTTTGCAAAGACTTGGAGATGATGTACATTGCTCTGTGAGGTTGTTCCACATAGAAACAGAACAGTATACAAGAAAAGGAAGTTCAAAACAGCTAGCACTTTGCCATCCAGGCTAAATCTCCAGGGCTACTTGCTTTTTCACAGACAAACATATTTGTCTCATGATCCCATAGCTCAAGGATAATCTATTCAGAAGCTGATGCTGTCTTTCTGAGACAGACTTACAGGTATTTTGCAATACATCTTAATTTCATAGAATGAGGTCAAGAATATGTGTTATATGACATAGGTATGGCATGAGGGCATACCTTACATCAAAAGTGTAAGGTATCCTGAAATCATTCTTAGAGGAGCAAAGTCAAGTTTCATAGAATGGTAAATTACACTGAGTTGGAAGGGGTCCACTAGAATCATCAGACTCCAACCTCTGGCCAGCACAGAACAGCCTCAGAAATCACACCACGTGAGCTAAGATTAGATTTATCTATTTCATCTTACCAGAAAGAAATGTAATTTCAAGTGGCCCAGGTTTTGTTTTGGAGAGAACTAGTTCTTCATCAGTATTTTCATTTGAATATTATGGGAATCACTTGATGTTGTAGATACTTTTGGGTCATTAGCATCTAGGTTTAATCGTTCAAAGGGTTACAGACTAATGGATACAATGCTGGTATCAGTCAAGTGGGACCTGGGTTTAATTCAGAGGGATGCCAATAGACATGCTGAATCAAAGATCTAAAGAATTCTTCATTTCTCATAGTGCTCCAGTGCAATCACAGAGGAGGAAGAGACAGGAGGTAGTGGGGAAAAGAGGGCCTGAAGAATGAAGTGCACTGCTTGAGGGAGCACCTGAATGCCTCCATGATCCCCATCCATTCTCTTAAAGCTGGGACACTATATAGTCAGCAACGGTCAATTTAGGAATGTTGTGAGAAATCCCTCTCATAAAAAGAGTAGTGCCTTTTAAAAAGTGCAGCTTCTACCTTTTTTTAATTAGCTTACACAGTATTGTGTATGGAAAACTTTTTGCTTACGGGTCCTAACAAATTTTAGGAAAGTGTCATTGCAATTTTTCATATGTTACCAAGTGACCTGTTAAATAGTCATTGAGTAGATTGATATTAACAAACATAATTAAGAATGATAAAACAAATTAAAAGTTTATTTACAAATCCTGGATATTTTAATCCATACAATTTGCAACTAAAATAAGACTCCACAACAAAAAAACAAAACAAACTCAAAAACAAAATCCCAATTTTTTTCCTCATGCGCATGTCTATCATCTTCATTTAATTAAGGTCTGAGTCCAAACAAAAGGAAGTTTTTAATGTAAATGAAATAAAAATAGTGAGACATGTAAACTCATTAAATAACTTGATATATGTAGAAAATAACCAGTGATCTAGGGGTATGCAAAAATTACAAAGAGCAAACAAGTGAACATAAGATTCCTACATTTCCTTGGGAACTAAAACACCCTCAGGGATTTGTATAAACTTTTATAAGTTTAACTGGAGTTTCCTTCACTGCTGATACTTGTTTTCACCCTAATTTGTCTTTTTGCTGAACAAGTTTTTCCCTTTCAGCTATAACTTATGGTTGTGCTGTCTTTGCAGGATAAATGGAATGAACAGTTTTTTGAACAGTTTCCAGTCACTGCTTTTGGATCTTAAGGCCAAGAAGATAATGAGGAAAGACTGTCTCAAACAATTAAGTAGGCAGAATGACATATTTGAGAACAACCTTGACTATTACTAGACTATAAACATTCAGAAGAAAATAGGACAGTTTAGACCAGTCTTAATGAGATGCTTGCATATAAACTGTGTGTAAAATGAAGAGGGGAAAAAATGGGTCGTCTAGAGGTCTGTTGTGCTAATGAGGAAAAAATATATGAAAAGAACTATCTAACCTGTTAAATCCATAAACTGCATTCACAAGAAAGTGTGTCAGAGCTGCACAAACCTTCACAATCAAAATAAGATTGTCTTTAAATCAGAGTTCTTAATGAAAAAAAAAAAAAGGAATTTCTTTTAATATTCACCTTTTCAGTTTTTACAGAAAAGAACAAGATAAAGAAAAAACTCAAACCAAACCAAACCAAACA
>JAWWMS010000001.1:71952586-71973867 GCA_035048045.1 Chlorospingus semifuscus | reverse complement strand
ATTCCCCTGCAGCCCCTGGTGCAGCCAGCCCATGGTGAGGCAGCTGTGTCCCTGCAGCCCATGGAGGTCCCTGGGGACACAGAGATCTGCCTGCAGTCTGTGGAGGAGCCCATGCTGGAGCAGGTGAGTGGCTGAGAGAGGCTGTGAAGTTGTGAGAAGCCTGTGGTGGAGCAGGGTCCTGGCAGGGACCTGCAGATGCGTACAGAGAGGAGCCCAGTCTGGAGCAGTTTTCCTGATAGGATTTGTGACTCTGTGGAGGACCCACACTAGAGCAGGCTTGAAGGACTGCATCCTGTGGAAGTGTGATCCATGTTGGAGCAGATCAGGGATAACTGTTGCCTGTAAGATGGACTTATGTTGGAGTAGTTTGTGAAGAATATCTCCCACAGGAAGGACCCCGCAGTGGAGCAGGGGAGGGATTCTTCTCCCTGAGCAACAGCAAGAACAACGTGTGGTGAACTGACCGTAACCCCCATTCTCCATCTCCCTGAGCTGCTGCAGAAAAGATAGTGCCTAAGAAAGAGGGAAGGGTGGTGGGAAAGTGTTCTTAAGATTATGTAATTTCTCATTATCCTACTCTGATTTTGTTAAGTAACAACTACAATTAGTATCTCTGAACCAAGTCTGTTGCCCATTATGGTAGTCAGTGAGTCATTACTCCCTCTTTTCACCTCAACTCATGAACCCTTAATTTTATTTTTTCTCCCCCGTCCACTTGTGGAGGGCAGTGAAAGAGCAGCTTTGGTGGATGCCTGGCATCCAGCCATGATCAACACACTACATCATCACAATCTTCAAGACTCACACAGAGATAATAACAAATTAAAATTTTATAGAGAAATTGTTTGAAACACATAATGGAATATTTAGAAGTGCAGGTAGGTCTTTTGTGTTGTTTTTTTTTTTTTTTAATTGTTGATTATAAATATAACAATAAATAATATTGCATTGGCTTTTTGTGGTAAGGTTTTTGTAGTGGGCAGTGACTCCAGAATGACTCCAGAAGTGCCTCCTGTGAGAAGACACCAGGAGCTGCCTCCATGTCTGACAGAATCAATTTAAGCATCTCCAAAATAAACCTGCTGCTGTCAAAAGCTGAACCTATCACCAGTGCTGGTGGCACTTTTGTGAGACCACATTTTAAAAAGGGTAAAATGAAATTTTGAGTGGTGTATGTGAGAGAGAGGTCTAAGAAAGATGTGTGAGAAAAATCCCAGCAGACATCAAGATGAGAAAAGAAGGAAATCAAATGTGCTCCAGACATCAGAGCAGACATTCACATCCATGCATTGCAGAAGACCATGGTGAAGCTCTTAGTCCCCCTGTAACCCATGGACAACCATGGAGGAGCAGATATCCACCCTACAACCAATTCTGTAGTAGGTGGGTCTGTCCTAAAGGAAAATACAGCCCACAGAGAGACCACATTGATGAGAGTTCTCAGCAGGATAAAAAAGAAAAAAAAGTTGTTGAATTTTGTTCTATATCATAACCATTGCTGAATAATTAGGAGGGGGTGATTTTCTTCAGGTCTGGTATAATTTGAATATGTATATATATTTATTAGTTACTGAAAAAATAAGAATTCTGTTTTGTTATGTGGCATATTCAAAGTACTTGCCTTGAGCTATAAGTTTTGATTGATGTGAGTTTTGATCACCTGAGAATAACTTACTTTCAATTTCTGCAGCAACAGAGGATGTGTTAAAGACAGGAGTTCCTCTGAATTTAAATATTCATAAGTGAGTTAGGGTGGAGTTGAGTTCAGGGCCCTTCTCACTATGGTTTTTACAGCCTAGATATACCCATTATCAGAAAAATAGTTAATGACACTTATTTACTCAGTTTTGTGGTGTGAAGAATGATTCTTCATGCTAAAACAACAGTTTATAATCATACAATGCTGATATTAATAAACATAATAATTTTTTTAAAATTAAAAAAGTGTTATCTTAAATGTTGTTTAATACTCAAAGACAATTTGATGGGTGCTCTTCACAGACACCTACAGAGACATCTGTGGTAGTCAAATATAACAGGTTTCTCAGTATTCAGCAGCGTGTTACATTGTCAAAGTTAATGAGATGTCTGATAGAAAATAATGACAGGCCTGGTTTGAAAATTTGCATCTATTTGTATCTCAGTTTTCTTTCAAGTTCTTCAGTAAAAACAATGTGCAAGACTGCTCAGTTTTTTTCTTTTCGGTATTTTGTGTTGTTTTTCAAAGGCAAGCAAAATGTTTCTAATTAAAACACATAGCATTTATGGTGTCACTAGTGATAATTTTTCTATATTCTGAATAATGCAACACAAAATATCTCCTTAGAATGAGATAGAATAGACCATTTTAGCAAGGAGAGATCTGCCATGATCATCCAACTGCCTGACCACCTCAGGGCTGACCAAAAGGTAAAGCATGGTTTTAAGTCCATTGTTCAAACCTTTTTTAAACACTGGGAGGGCTTGAGGAATCAGCTTCCTTCCCAGGAAGCCTTTTTTAGCATTTGCTTTAAATCTTTAGCCAAACTGCCTTCATATTTACCTAAAGAATTCAAAGAAGCTTGAACACATACACCCTCAGTTTATTGTAGTGGATAACCCTGAGGACAGAAAATTTCTTGAGGGTAATTTCTTCCTCTCAATTATTTTAAGTGGGTCTTTTCAATTTAAATTATATTTTTTGCAAAAATGGTTTTGGTTTCTGCCAATGCTGTTGCATTTTTTAAAAACTCTGCTTGTTTGAAGATATTATTTTATTACTACTATGAGTTCTGAAAACTTGATGTCATGTAATTAAATTCCATTTTATAGCAAATATCTATAAGATTCATTTGATTAACTAAGTGAATGTGAATATTGAAGATAATTGAGGTATGCTTACTTATTGAATTATAATTTACCAAAAGTAAATTCATATCATGTGGAAGAACACTAAGTAATTCAAACAGTAGTTTAAAACATCTAGAAAATACAAAAATACTTATTCAGAACCATATGGGAGTCACTATATTTAAATAACAGACAGTTCATGCTGTTTGGGGTTTTTTGTGTGCATGCAGACCTCTGTGCATGTGTGTATGCAATTGTATTTATGAAAAGGTGGAAAGCAACTCAAAGAACTCATTAACTGAAGAAAACCTACATGGGAAAAAGACCTTTATGTAGACACAGAAGAACCATAATTTACATCAAACGATATAAGGAGATAAAGAGGTGTTGTGGAAGACAGGGGAAAAAAAGTTGGATCTTGTCCTGGTTTAGGGCAAATTTGGAAGGAAATTTCCAAAGGGGTCCCTCTAGAAAGCTGATTGAAGTGGCCTCTGCCCCAACTGGTCTGGGAAAAGATTTCCATGGAGGAAAGTAGAAAAAAACTGTTTATTTAACAAAAAAAGTATTCACAAGAATAAAAAATGAATAATATTAAACAATGGAACCTCTTGTTGTTCTGAAGAGATGGCAAATTCAGAAAGTTCTTTCTGTGGGGTGTAGCTCAGCTCTCTCACTCTATTATCAGTCCCTCCTGAGCTGGAAAATGCCATGTCTCAGGCCCTGATGGGCCACAGGTGTGAACTCCCGGTGTTCTTCTGGGTTTTCAGTCCAGGGCATGCATGGCTGATCAGTTAAAGGAAAAGCCACAGTCCGGGGAGTTCTCTGCCTCAGCTAACTAAAACAAAAACTAACTAAAAAGCAAAGGAGAGCTCGCTCCCTCTGTCAGTGCTGTAGACAACACAGTCCTGAGAGAGAATGCTGAAGCTCTTATCTTTATGTTTTTGAATGTATCTGCCTCAGACATTCCACTGCTTCTTCCCCCCTTCACTCTCAGATCGAGTTTTAAAGGAGCAAAATTTATTTCTGGCTAAACAGGTGAATGGGGATACAATTCAGCATCATAAAGTCATACCAGGACAGATATGTATCCAATTTATACAAAGATAATAATGTTTTTATGTTTTTCAAAAGACCTATCACCTCATTTTCACTTACAGCCATTAACCATCTCTGAATAATATCTCAGGAACCACATTATAGTCATGTGCAAATAATTTCATAAACAGAATGGATCAATTCTTATCAATTTAGCATTGACTTGCTTCTTTGTGTTTTAAAACTCAACTGAATTCTTCTTTTTTAAATATCATTCCTGTTTCAATCCAGGTTATTTTCTCTTCCTTGCCCTGTGTTAAAGCCTTTGATGCAGACCTGTCTTGTGGAATGGAGTGCAACTTGTTCATTCATAGCCGTCTCCTGACAGAAAACAAAACTCTTTTTACCCACTGTAGAGGAGCACTTTATTCCTACTTTACAGCAGTATGGAGCCAAATTGCTCCTGATAAAGTACTTCATTCTGTCTGACTTCAGAAGCCTGAAAAAACAGATGCCACCATTTCAGTTCGCTATATAAACTCCCCGAGTGGTTGAAGGGCAGAAACGGGAACTTCCAGAATGACTTTGATTTCGTATTTGCATAAACAACTAAAATAAGTTTGGTGAATCATTCCTGACAAGAACCGTATTTTTGCCATCGAATGTAAGTGCCATCTAAATTACAAGCCTGGATATAGATAGCTACACTGCACTCAGTGAAGGACAGATGAAGTTAAAAGCATCAGTCATTATGATCATGATGCAAAAGATGTGTAGAACACCAAAGAGGAAAAAATAGAGATAATATTGTTGAATATATTTTCAAACTACGGAACAAAATTTGTATTATTATTACCCTAAATTTTTCTTCTTCTTTTTTCTTTTTTTGCTTTTGTATGATAGTTTTGCTCTTTCGATCATTGCTTTTATTTCTTGAATACTGACTCCTAAGCAGATAATAAGGTGCTGACCTCAGATACAGTAGCAAATAGTAGCTAGGAAGACAGACAGAAAACAGTTCCAGTTAAACCAATACAGCGTTTGGTCATCCATTTCAAATTTTGTATTCAAATGTATAAAAAGTTCAATTTATTTTAGACAAATTCTTGAGGGAAAAATTATTTTATTTCATTAAAGGCTACTCTTTACTCTTTCAAGACTATCCATCTTTGTATATAAGCAGAACCTTTTAAAATAAAATCCAATAATAAATAAAGAAATAAATAAAATAATAATCCTTTGAAATAAAAAATGTTCTTTTCCAATATAAATTTTCTAAATTTTTCTCTCTCACATACACAAAAAATGTGACTATATAAACACAAAATGAGTGCATTTGTGAAATACATGCCAATTTTCAATTGTTTATTTCAATAGACAACTAATTTCACATTCTTCTTTTTTTTAGAACTTGTTTATTTTTCAGATTGTTTGACTTTTAAAAAATGTTATTGTTTCTGGGCTTCTTTCCTAGCCTGTATTTAAATAATCCATTCTGAATCTTAGCAATGATTTCTATGATGTCAATGCTTTGGGCAACGCAAATGAAATTCAGAATGTTATTATCTTGTGCTTCATTCTCAATAAACAACAAGCAATAATTCCACACTACAGTATGTGATTAAGGCTGCTAAATTTAGTCCCTGAGAAAGTTAATACAGTTGCCACAGTTAGGCACCCCATGGTCTCTGAACTGACCCAGGATGCCCAAGCTTGCAGTGCAGGGATATTTGACAAGCCTTAGGACATAGCAGAGATTCTTTCCTTTCTGTCTCCACACCTGGAAACCAGGAGGGATGCCTTAGTGACTTATTGAATGACTCTATTTTGGCAAGTGAGGATAATGCCACGTGAACATAGTCAATGGCTTGTTACAAGGCTTTTTATTAGACAAACTGCAGGAGTTTAAGGGGACCCCAAGGATTCCACAGATTCCATATAGCAAATGGACAGAACATATTTAATTCTGATTATAGTTGTAGATGTGCACCTCTTGATACCTAGATATAGGCACCTACATGTTCAAAGTGACTCTCACCCTTCAAGTTCTTTATAAAGCAGTGTTATTAAGGAAAATCCTGACTATGTCCTCCAAAGGAGTAGCTCCATATTTTTGAAGTGCTACAGAGAGCACTACTGTCTGTTTATATTTGGTTATCTCTGTGAGAATTCCTCTGTCTCTGTGAAATTCCAATAGGTGTGAATGAAAGGCTAACATTGAGGAAGAACTACAATTTCTAAAACAGCTCAAGTGGAAAATTTTTCTGCTAGCTTGGAAAATCAATTCACCTGTATTCAGAAGTAAGTAGGTAATGAATCACCTGATTTTTTCAAATGAATCCCTGAAAAGTGAAACCCACCAAGAATTTTTTTAATATACATATATTTTCAAAGATCAGAGCTCTCAACTTACTGACTGAAGCGCCATTGAGGCAACCTCTCAACTGCAGTCTTATAGATGTTGAGCCAGAATTTTGTAGCTGGTAAGAAAGACAGGGGAAAAAATGGTCACAGGTCTGCTAAGATTATTAAGGAAGTCTATGATTACTCGTGTGATCACATAAAATTCAATATAGGAAATTTATCTATTGGTGCAAATGTAAACAACATGGGATGTTCAGATAAAAAGTCAAAAGGAGGGATCAAGATGGATTGGGAGGGAGTGGAGAATAACTGTGTGAAAATGGAGAGAGGATAAAAGGGGCCATACATATGTAAATATGCTGCTGATGAATGCTTGTATGGCCAAGCACTGTTCCTGATCAATGTAGTCTGTCATGTTTAATTATTAAGTTATATTCCGACTTGGAGTATGATATTGCTCTCCATACTGTGTGTTTGATTTGCTAGTTATCCTCCACCTACACCAGCTGGTGAAGTAGGAGGAAGACATAGTCTGGAAAGACTTGAGGTTCAATCTGGAGCCTGCATAAACAGAGTCTAGGCTTGGATTATTATGGTCTGGTAGAAGATTTTGAGCATCCCAAAACTTTGGGAATGAATTTGGGAAATCAAAGAACATGTTTAAGTTGACTCATGAGCTTGCATCCTGCTCAGCTGGAAGGCTGGGACTGAGGGTATTGTGCACACATAATCTACAAAAGTGCTATGTGTATACTGTGAGTGTGTGTAGCTGGATCTTTGGTGTGCATGTTCTACCTTGCTACTGGATGGACCTGCAAAGAGGAACAGCAGCAAGGAAGTGGAAGAGAAGAAATCCCTTGAGCATTAAGGTTACAGAAATCAGCTTCCTTTAACAGTGACCACTCTTATGACTGTTTCATAATTTTGTTAATACTGAGGGTACAGCCCTCTGTACTCAGGAACATATTAAGCCAATATGTTAGTATGGCTTTATTTCCCAGTCATTATTCTGCCAATATCATATGAGCACCAGAGTAAGAAGTAGTTTCAGAACAGTACAGAAGTACAGTTTCTTCACATAGTTTCCTTCACACAGTTTCCTTTATGTACTGACATTTTAAATTGATGTTGACCCAGGAAAGAATATAACATTTCATCATTAAGGACACCAGGAACTTTGTCTAAAATAAGCATTGGATCAAGCAAATGGAGAAAACAGTTCTAGTGAGAAGATTAGTTTCATTGATTAAAATGACTGTGGTGACTAAGAGCTTGGATTTTTTTACATTTTTTTTCTAATGCACATCAAGGAACACCTATTGAATTCTTGATAATCATAAATTATTTCATTTACTTCAATTTACTATTTTACACTAGAACATGTTTTTCTGAATTAAGTATCTCACTGAAGTATCCCACACTGTAGATGACAACGAGAAAGTCAATAAAGGCAGGATCCTTTAGAGTTTGGAAATTTTTCATGCTATTATTGTGCAAAATGTACAGCAATATTTGAAGTGTAAGCATGCTGTGAGCATGCTGTAAAAGAGACATGATAGGAAACAGACTGCAAAAAGCAGCTGTGTGTCAGCTGTAACTGATTGTGTGAGTGCTGATAATATGCGCCCGTGCAGTGTTAGATTAATTGGAACCTTCACTGGCATTGCTTAAAGTAACCTCACCTGACTGTTATGAATCAGACTAAGCAGGTTTAATTTTCTATTTCTTCACTGACACCTGACACCTACTTAAATGATATTACAGCTGTAACAGAACTCTAGAAAAGGTGAAACATGATAATTTAAACCACTTTCTATAGTAATGCCAGCATTTATTATTTTTACTGGTGAGATCTTCTACCTTATTTTCTCATAATTTAATAGTTGAGCATTGTTTCAAACATCTAAATATTTTAAAGAGTTTTCTAACTCAAGGCTACAGCTCTGGTTTATTCTTTCCACTTCACTTTAGAGGTGAGTGAGTGCAAGACATTTTAAAGTATATGGGAGACTTCAGAATTGTTCTAGGTTTTACAGACATTATATGGATTGTCTTCACAATATTGTCCTTAAAATAAAATATTTGGCTTTAACCTCATCTTATTCATATAGTCCAAATTTTCATGCTCCAAAATGACTCCTGAAAGATTATTATTGAACATGTCATCTTTCATGGTATGGTCTCTTTCATTTCTTGAAATCATAGAGTCTTACTTTACCAAGATGCCAAGAGGTTTATTTTTGCCACATTCTAATAAGTTGTAATATGACTTTTATTATTGATATATGACTTAATTTTCAGATAATGATTGGTAAATAGTTAAACAAACCTATAATTTATGTTACTATATTATTGACATTTTATCTGCATAGAAGTAACAATCAGATAGATAAAATACTATCATTTACTGGAGAGGAAAAAACATGTCAAAATGCTGCTACTGAGATTTTTGTAATATTCTTTTCCCAACATGAAGCTCACTTCATGTGGTTAAAGTCAGTGAGCCTATATGTTCATGGTTTACTCATAGACCACAGTACTTATGCAAGATATTTCATAACTTTTCTACTAGACCAAGGTTTCCACCATTACTGGTGTTAATTTATGCTTTTTTTAATTCTCAGAAGATAGGCCAGGGTTTAAATACTCAGGGAACATGAACAACCTGGTTTTACTTGAAGTCAGTATTGTGTAACATAGGCTTTACACCACAGCCTTCAATCCTATTAGACCTTTCTAACTGGAGGCAAAATTTGACCTCAGTACTTAAAGCCTACATTTCCTCACCTTTAACAAGCAAAAAGCAATATATTTTTTGGAGCTAACAAACAAGTCTGCTGAAATAACATTGTTGGTATTTATAATAAAATAGTGAATTGAATGACGATTTATATGCATTGATTTCTGTATAACTAACTCTGGAAATAAATATGATGCAGACAGAGTCCTGAGAACCAGCCAGCCTATAATAACACAAACACATTGAAAGACAGAACAAATATCGGTAGGAGGACAAATGTTGAGGCAGAAGGAATTAGCACTTGACAACCAGATGCAGTTCATTCTGGACGTGGAGAGCACACTTATGTAGCTACTGTGTCTTACTGTTTTGACTTTTTTAAACTGAGACAATTTCTTTGGTGCCTCATCTCCAGACAACACAATGTCTTGAATAAAGACACAGCTAAAGACTTTCTTCTTTGACTATTATAGTTTCATGGCAGAATAGGAAAGATAGAAGTCTGTCAATATTCTAAAAGTAATTGGTTAAAAGTTTGGATGAAGAAAGAGAAGCATATACAGAAGTGCAGAAATTGCATTTTATTTTATACTTAATGTTTTAAATTTAATTAAGTATTTTATGGCAATTGTTCCTTCTGATTTAGATAAAACATGTAAAATTGCTTTATGTGCAGAATATCAGTGTCTTAGAGCTCTTTTTAATACGCTATTTCCAGATAACTTAGAGCTGCTAGTTCTTGTCACAACTTGGAAGTATGAAGGTAGAGTGTCAAAAAAACCTCAAGTTTAGCACTTTCTTTAATTGAATTACCTGTATGTTTTTCACAAAGTTGTTGGATTTTTTTGTAAGACTCCTCCTATTTCATACCATGAAATTAAGAAATATTTGAGAAGTCTCTCAAGAAGTTCTTGTTTCCTTTTATATTTTTCATTTTAGTCAAGCAATATTTTATTACTGTTATCGTTTTTTCTTTCCAGTGCAAACATTTGATCTTTAGAGAGATAAGTCTTATTTCCTACCTTTGCAAACATATTAGTAATTACAGACCTCAAAGTAATATTACTGTATTGCTGCCAAGTCCAGATGATATCTGAGAGACTGGAAAGTTTATTTCTTTTGTTGGTCAGATCATTCTCTCATGCCAAAAATTAGTTAAAAAATAAAAAAGACAAAATGCAAAACCCCCACAGTCCCACAATTACAGCTGACATCCCTGTGAAATCAAAATTCATCCATAAATTATATTGCCAGAGACAGTAAAGCCTATTAAGGTATTGGTGCCCATGTATTTATATGTTAAGACCTTGCCTTTTGGGACAGCAGGTTTTTACTCATCTTGCAATTCTTATAATAGGTAATTTATGCAATTCATTAGGCAAGGTTTTTATCCCAGGTCTATGTGAAAAAAGAGGAGGATGAAATGCTGAATTTTTCAGAATCCATAGGATTTAGACATACAGAACTATGTGACTGAAAAATCTTAAGTGCATAAACACATGATGCAAATCCTTTTAGCCACCCTTTATCCCTAAGTGTTGCAGTCAGTCAGTTTTATGGTTTTATGTGGCACTTTCCTGCTTGTTCTCTAAACAATGTGATGCAGTATATTACATGGATATCTCATAGGCCTCAAAACTGATTCTTTTGCCATCAGTAGGAAGAGGATGATTTGACATGAATGAAGCAATTTCAATCTTTGATTTCTTAAGCTTCCTCCAGAACTGCACCAGTTTCTGAACATTTTACAAGATATCATTCATTAGCTATAGCTTTCTTTGGAGTTAAAAATGTCTTTCTGTCAGTCAGCCTCCAGTTCACATAGACCTTATTGTCACTATAGAGCACGACACTGTACAATAATACGCAACTCCATCAGAACGGTGTAAGAGAGAAATTTATTAAAATACGTAGCTTTTATAGTTCTTCCAGATATTGACACCTACCTAACACATATACAGTACCCATTGGCCATAAAAGAGAAAGAAAGTTCCCAGCAGGCGACCAGGGAGCCACGTCACTCTGCGAGCCACTGAGAGTCCATATGTCCCAACTTTCTCTCCTTCTTCTGGTCTCCATGGTAATGACCTTGGTGTTCCTTCAGGAGAGATATAGGGTTTCTCCTTATCTTCAGGAGGCCCTGCTAGCTCACAAGGACAGCACAGAATGTCTTTCCCACACCTCATTGGTTACCTGCATGCTTCTTCCTTCCATATGCTCTTATTTACTTTTCCAGGCCAGAATACTCTAGAAAATAACATATGTTAGTAAGTGAATAATTTTGTACATAACTTAGCACACAAATAACTTTCCATGTGCTTCACTTCAGAATCTTCCTGAACAACATCACAATGTTTGAGGAGTTGTAATTATAGAATATTGTCTTTCTCGTTGGATGGTCTATAACAGACTCTGTCATGATAACTGTGGAGATTATAAGTGGAAATTAGTTTGAGTAAACTCTAGTGGGATGAATACTCATAAACGCTAATCTCAGTACTACAGACTGAAATATGTCCTGAAAGATACCTGTACACTTCAGCCTTTTGGGTGGGATTCAGCTGCTGGTGCAGATTCCTCAGTATGGGCGGGTAGGAGGACATAAATGAGGAATTGTAATAGTGTAAGAAAAGATAATCAATATAGTCAAAGAGTCTAGAGAATTTTTTATGTTGCCTCAATTTGAACAAGTCATGTCTGTCAGCTAAAGAGGTCTCTAGACTCCTTTGACTGGCTGATTTTCCCAGGAATTTATTTTCAAATTAATTGTTGTAATGTGTTACAAATGTTGTTACGAAAATGTTGAAATGCAAACATTACGCAGAGTCAGTAGTAATTCATGTACTGGAAATTGCATCATCTGGAATAAAACTATGATATAAATAAATCCCAGTCAGGTTCTTTCCCTAAGGACAGGAAGTAGGCCATAGTTTACAGCTTTGTGATTGAACTTATTCCCTTAAGAGCAGGACGGCCCTATTCGTGCTATTTGATAGAGTGAATGCTACCTCTTTAATTGTTCCCAAGCCCTGCCTAGAAAAGGACTAGAGAGAGCCAAACACCATGGAAAATTATCTTCCTGTGCCTGAATAGAGTCCTTGTTTGGTTTGCTAGTGTGGAGCCTTTTAGATTAGCATACTGACAGTGGCTTTGAGTTCTTTGATGCAAATCATCTGAGCAAAGAAATTCCATTTATTCTTCGATGGTTTGAGATTAAACACTTCACATACCAGCATTTAATTCTTCAGACCATCAACAGAAATCAAGCAACAAAATATTTCTGAAGGTTCTGACTCCATTCTACTGTATGCGCATTAACTACATATGTAATGTTGAATATTAAGTCAATAGAATTTAATTTTTCTATAAATATTTACAATTAATGACCTTAATTAAAGCAATAAATATTAAACAAAAATACATTGCTTAAAAGATAAATTGATCTTTCTTACAAAGCTCTGATATAATGGCAGAAGAGTTACTTTATTTTCAAATGTGAATAAAATGTACATAGCCAGAGGGGCTATTAAATTTTTAACTGTGATATTAAATTTTTATTGTGGCAACAATAAAATGATTCTTGAGTAAAATCCCTTAAAACCTCCATGATTCAGTAGTAGAATATAACATTTCTTTTGAATACTGAAAGAATTTATTTGGAATTAACTTACAACTCTTTCTCATTTAAAACACAGATTAAAGAATATAGCAATACAAAAGGCTTCTTCATTGCCTTTAAATTTGGTAATTTAATTCAATTTTTTCTTGAAAGCAAGAACCTCTAAATCCATTTTGCTCTACATAAAAGGAAAATACAACACAGTGGTTGACCTTGGCTGACTGTCAGGTGTGCAACAAGCTGCTCTCTCATTCCCTTTCCTTAACTGGACAGGGAAGAGAAATTACAGTGAAAGGTTCATGAGTTGGGATAAGGACAGGGAGATCACTCAACAGCTGCCATCACAGACAAACCTAACTCAGCTTGGGGAAATTAATTTAGTTTATTGCCAAACAAATCAGAATAGAATAATGAGAAATAAGAGCAAATCTTAAAGCACTTTCCCCTGACTCTTTCCTTTTTCCTGGGCTCAACCTCACTACCAATGTCTCTGCTCCACTGTAGACCTCCATGGTGTGCAGGGGAACAATCTGCATAAGCATTGTCTTCTCTGTGGGCTGCTGGGGAACTTCTGCTCTGGCACTTGGAGCACCTCCTCCCCTTCCTTCTTCAATGACCCTGGTAAATGCAGGGTTACTTCTCTCAATTTTTCTCATTCCTCTCTCCCATCTGCTATTTTAGGGCAGTTTTTACCCTTTCTTGAATATGTTATCGTAGAGGAGCCACCAAAATTTCTGATTGTTTCATTTTTCTGGGGTCCATCTTGACGCTGGCTGGAACTGGCTCTTTTGGACATGAGAACAGCTTCTGACTACTACTTACAGGTACCATGCCTGTGGCCTGTGGCTCTCCTGCTACCAAAACCTTGCCATGTAAACTCACTAACACCTGGTGTTGAGTGGCTTGAAGGACATCTGGGTTTGCAAAAAAAAAAAAATCATCTCATCCTCTCTAACCAAACCATGTTAAGATGTTTAGAGTTCATTTTCTTTTATTTTTAAGAAAATTTTGAAATAATCAAATGCAATGCATTCTCAATTTACTCAAGCCACTTAGTGGTGTTACAGTTTTGAGAAGCAACTTGGGGAAGAAGGAAGACAAGTGCAGAGATGAATTCCAGTCCTCCAGTTAATAATTTACACATTTTTATGTTATTTATCTGATAATTTGTCTCATCAGCAGTTTTTAAGAGTTTACCTGAGTGGCATGCTAAGTTAATTTTTAAGATCCATGATGTTGATCTTTATTTTATGTTTGGAATTCTCAATTGTAATTACTTTTCGTAAAGAAAGAAAATAGGAAAGTACAGGCCACTGTACTATATATATATATGTATATATATATATATATATGAGAGACAGAGACATCATATATAAAGCATATATATGGTTTACATAATAAACTGTATCCATGTTATCATGTAGAATATAGATATGGAAATAAGTTATGGAACACACAAGACCCAAATAACTTGTTTCTTTGTCAATGAAATGGCCATGATGTAGCAATATATAAAGTGCACATCTACCATAAAATATATAAGGAGCCTTACAGAACATTACATATATTCATTGTGTATAGATGCATTGTATATACCGCATGACACAGGTGATATCTAGGTGATGGAAAGTTTATTGACTATTATTCTGTCAGAGAAAATAGGAACCTGTAGAATCTAATTGAAAAAAGTTGTGATGGGTGGTGACTGCTCCAGAAAAAACTGAATCAGTGGAGAAATGAAGTATGAGTGCATGTATTTTAGATATCACATAGTTATAGTCTTGTCAGAATAACTGGTTATCACCATTGTCATACAATAAATCACAGTCATAAAATAAAAATCTGAAGAAAAAACCTTAATCCTGAAGTATTTGTTTTCTCACAGTATGTTCATAAATATTAATGTATCTATTGCTGAAGTTGAAAGATGTAGAAGTCAGGAAAATTATGCTAACTCTTGATCACACTTTTATTTTGCTATGCAGAGGTGTCCTAAAAAATCATGTTCATCTTTCTTCTAATAAAAGTCATTAAATTCTATTCAAAGTCACCCAGGATGATAATCCAGTCCTCTTTTTCTCAAAGGTGACTGATTTTCTTTGCTCCCAGCATGGGAACTATTGTCATCAAGGTCCGATTTATTTATAACATCATCCCATTAAATTTGCTTACGTTTGTCATGTTTTCTCTCTCTGCAAATGCTACGCTATTTCAAACTTTCCTAACAGTAATTCTGTGTGGGTTTTTTCCTTATTTTTCAGTAATACAATACATGTATTATGCCATATGTACACTTCTACAATTTTCCTCTATTTTAACCACAGCTAAGAAACTGCTGTTTAATATGGACACTTCTACAGTATGGACCCTAAGAAATGTACAAAAAAGCATTCTTTATTTGTTTGTTTGTTGTATTTGGGGGGCTTTGATTGATACAAAATGATAGTAATTGTCTGTTAAGGTATACTCTCTAATGCAAGCAAATGAAAGGAGCATGTAATAAATGAAAGACTGGATTACATTAATCACAAAAAGTACTCCTAAAGATACTATCATACTGTAGATGTAAAAGGAATATATTTACAGTCTTCGGTCTTCGGTCAAGTTTAACTCTCAAATGCAGACATTTTTATTTTAAATTAAAATATTCTGATTTATAATTCAGTATAATGAGCTGTTTGTGTATTATATCTCTGTTACTCACTACATTGATATTCATCTGCATCCTGATATGCAAAACCAGAGACTGTCTATTACAGTTTCAGACAAATATAAAATGAAGTAAGTTGTATGTTGTTTAATATTCCTAGCTTTGTGCCTTCTGTATCTTGCACTTCTTCATTTCACTCCCTTTCCAGCAAAACAATATTCAATAAAAAAAGTCCTCTGAAGCCATTTTGGTGCCATAAATTAATCTTTTCTGCCATGGATAAACAGAATGAAGTCATCATGATGGAAGAGTTACCTTCAAATATATTGCTTAGATTTCAGTCACCATGATCAATTACAAGCCTTAGAGAAGGGGACATTCCTAGTCTGGTTGCCATTACAAAGGCATGGTATTTACCAGAAAAATAACTTAGAATACAAGCTTGAAAATTTTATCAAAATTGTTTGACAGCCAGGTCCAATGAGGAAATCATTCTCTGAGAGGGAAAAACAAGCTAGCAGCAGCCTGTGGAATGTCGAGTAGAAATATACAATATTTTTTGGTTATAATTCTTATTAATTCAATTAATACTAGGTGTTGTGATAAGATATAATAATGATTTGTAGCTTTTCCTATGGATGTGGATTTATGGTTGGTATTTGTTTCTCTATCAGTATATCTATATCCTGTTTAGGGCACTCTCTAGTACTGGTCTTCAAAAAGGATGTAAATGCAACTGTGGAAATTAGATTCGTCAAAATTGTATTCTAAGCTTCACCAGTTTCATCTCTGCTAGCAGGATATACCAAAAAGTGTTTGTTTTAATAGTAGGAATCTTTAATGAGATAAGAACTGACACTTTCTTGTTATGACTGAGCCTAATCTTGAATGTGTATGACTACTCAGCATACTTTTATTACAAGTTTTACAAATCTTTGATTTTTATTTTAATCATCAAGACATTTCCTATCTAATATTTATTTCTACATCTGGAGGAGCGACTCTTTTCTGTGAACATATTTAGTGGAGGTGATATAGAAGACACACACTGACAGTGAGAAAAATACTGTCACTCTTTCTCTTTCAAACCACAACTGCTTCTGCTTTTTGTCCTTATCTTTAGAAGTTCACCTTCTGCTACAGTGCGTAATACATTATGCTCTCCTCAGCCGTCCATCTTTGTCTCTGGTAAAGGTTTCTTGGTTCTCAAAAGCAGTAGTGTTAAATTTAAGTAGGCTGATACTGTGATTCAAGCCTTACTGAAAGCTACAATTTGTTCATTAAAATTGAAACTTGTGTTGTAGGTATTTGGAATGGGAGGCAGGGATGAAGGGTGGGAGGGGAAGTGTTTGCTAAATGGTTATTTTTCAGTGTATAGAACAGCTGAATAGGCTAATTTATTTCTCTGAGCTTCAAGAACTCTTTTCTGAATGAGAACATCTGTTCCAGCACCATTTTTCTAGCTCAAATAATTTAATGACTATGGCTAATAGAAGAAGTATTTGCCTCTGCTGCTTCTCATCACAGTTTTTTTATTCGTAACATTTGTATATTGGTTCTTCCACCTCCAAAACAAGATCTAATTTTATGCAAAGCTAAGTCATAGTAACAAATATACAACTCCCCCTCAACCATCTAAAGTGTGTGTGTGAATATTCAGTTAATTAGAAAATTTTATTTAATTATAGTTATCACTTATAGATGAAATCCAAAGGAGGTTTCTGCTAGCCATTCAGGATGCTGAATCCATTACTTACTACCTACAGATTTCATTAGCTTAACTGGCTAAAGAAATGTCCAAAGGTACACTTGTGCTTAAGGCTGTCTTTTTGTTTACTAAAGGCTCGTCTTTATGTCGTAAAAGTCATAAAAGTATATTGCAGAGGGACTGGTTACAAGACATCGTTATTTGACAATACTTTTCCCCTCATAAAATTAAACCCTAACAGACCTTATACATTACGTTCATTCAAAACAAGTTGCTTGTTTCTTGTTTCAACAGCAAGAAAACATCTTCATATCATTGTTTATTTTCACAAGTGTCTTGGTTTGGAGTTTTTGTGTGTATGTCTATTTCAGAGGAGAAAATCATGAAGACTATAATTCTATCATGATGAAGCATTTTTAAATATTAAAGAACTTAGTACTTGGGTTTTAAATTACTGGTATTTAGCTTTCAACCTCTAATATGCATATTCTGTGAGTGATCATTTTAATTTACTTGTGAAAAAAGTGTTTAAGTTTGTGTGAGTTTTTAAACTATTTCATTAAGTCTGTTTTATTTTTTCCAACAATCTTTAAAGGTTTACAAATACAGATTACAGTAAATATATTTCATATTAAGGGTCTGGCTAGAATTTGTATAAAAAAAATAAAATAGGCAATCTGAAAAAAGAAAACTTAATTCCAAATGCATGTTATGTTCCTTTGACAGCATGTTGTCCAAGGATGCACTCAATAAAACACAACCTCCCAGAAACAGATCTAAAAACAAAGGAAAAAGTGTAAAAAAGATGTGAGTTAATGTAAGTGGAAAATGCTTTAAGGTAGTTGCTGTTACTACAGAAATTACTAGTTAACAAATAGGATTTTAAAGACAGCAAATTAATTTATTTCAATAGCAGAAAGTTTTGCCATTTGAAGTTATTGAGTTGTCAAAGCAAGACAGTAGAGTGTAATAAACACTATTTGTGCCTTTAAAAATCTTGCCCAGGGATTTCAAAAGTATTTAAGTCTGAGATATAATATTTAATGGAAATAATTGGTGAATTATATACTATCAAATATTTAGCTTCATCAAAGAAGCAGGCATTTGAGAATTAAAAGGATACAAAAACCAGCTTTGGCATATGTACTTGTGATGCAAATCTGCAGAAAAGTTTCAAGGAATATTCTCAAAGTTTTTGCTATTCTTCATGACATTGATAGCATTCCTTATGTTATATAGGCTTGTTTTGAAATGAAACCACATGTTTATTGACTCATATATAGAGTCCTAGATTTACAGTCATAAAAGGAAATAAAATAATTGGCATGGAAAAATTTTCTCAACACATGGAATTTTCTTTCAAGATTAAGGCTTGTGAATTTGGTCTTTTTAGTCCTTGCTGTGATGGACATTTCCTAATTGATGTTTTGTCTGTAAGACTACACTACTTACACAGTAAGAAAAGTGTAATAATATAATTTCATAAATTTTCATAGAAGTTTGGTATTTTTATCAAGTACATTTCATATATTTTTGATGTGGACAGCCAGAATGGCAATGAAAATTGGGAAGGAAAATAAAATGTCTGCAGAAAAATAGTGATAGAGAAATTGCCATGGCAGACTAGAAGTTGTGAGGTGGGGAATCAGACCTTGGATCCAAAAGCATCCTTGAGAAGTGCAGCTGGTCTCTTTGAACTACAGCCTGGGTATCTAGAAACCAGTGACACCGAATCATGGAACTATTCGGATTGGAAGGGCTCATCTAGTTCCAGCCCTCTTGTCATGGAGAGGGACACCTTCCACTAGACCAGATTGCTCAGAGCTCCATCCAGTCTGGCCTTAAACACTTCCAAGATGAGGCATCCAATTTAATACTATGACCTACTCCTGAGGTGTGGTAACTGAGGTTTTTTCTTAATATAATATAATAATATATTAGAGTGAAATGACACTGAATGACCAGTGTATATTTTTATATATGTACATTTTTGGGCAATTTAGTTGCAATGGAAAGGAGGTCTATAACCATTTTTGTTATTATCTATGGTAATATGACAATACAAAAGTATGAGAATATCCCTTAAGAAAATATCTGGAGAAATTAAACAAAGAGAAAGAAATGATAAGAGTACATAGCAAAGAGGAAAGATATTACCACCTGTGGATCCAGTGACAAGACTCAATTGCTGCAATTCAGGTGTCCATTGATCAAAATAATGGTCACCATCTTGATCCGTAGTGGGTGGGTGAAGCTTCTGCTTTCATCTTATGCATGTACAATTTTGTCTCAACTAATTGAGAATTAGGGAACTCAACTAAATTTAGCCTGGGCTTTGGTACAAGGATTTGTGCATATTTGGAGTCATATATATCAAAGAATATGTATTAACCTTCCCAGTTCTGTCTTGGAAGGCTTTAGGTTTATCATTACTTGGTTTAATATTTCAGAGACAAGTGAGCTAAATAATCTTAACAAAACAAAAGAAAATGTTATATGGGAAGGGGTTGTCTCTCTTCCTCACCACAAGGAAGAACAGGCATTGACTGCAAATGGGACACAGATGGAGTACAAAGGAGGCCTTTTATCAGCTCTCATGCAAATCTATCTGTGAGCATTCCACATGACAAAAGGCTATGATTTAGTGCAAAACCAGGAAACTGGAACATCAGAGTATGATCCAAAATGGTATAAAACAGCCTGGAAAACTAAAATTGGACTGAGAGAACAGAAAATATCATTATCTATTTTATGTTATTTAAAAATCAGTAGAAATTAATCATTATTTAAATTATTAATTATTAAAATCAATTAAGTAATTTTGAAATTAAATTCTGTTGAAAACTAGAAATTTCTGTCTATTGACTGCTCAAAGGGGTTGTATCCTATGCACTCTTGTGTCTCTATTATATCAAGAGGACTTATTTTATGCAAAATTGACCATCTCTCTCTCCCAGAACTTCCCATGCTGCATATACTTTTCCTAAACAGGCTGAATTCTGCACACAAACTGTCCACAGATGTTGGACTCTCCTTGGGGACAATTTACTGACTCCATTCTGTGACAGATCATCTTTAAAATGAGATTGTCTGTGATCTTAGTGTTCTTCCTTTGGGCCCACTTTTGTAGCTGGTTTTTGCCTTCACGTTTTTGAGATGGTTGGATCCCTTTCTTGGATTGATTTGTCATCCCCTTTAACATGACTTGGCTATTTCTGAAATTTTTCTAATTTATTTGATACTGATATTATAAGAAAGAAGATGGATATTCCATTCAAACTTTAGAAAATCAATACTGTTTATAAATACAGCAGAAATTAACATTAAAGTCTTTACTGAAGCCACATGTTGCCCATTCTTAAGGAATGCTTAGCATCTTTACAGAATATGTCAGATTTAAAGAACCCCAAAAAGCCCCATAAAGAAAGAAACAAAGCCCCTATTTCTCTCTTTTTTTTTTTCAAGTTGGAATGAAACCTTAAATTTATTATATAAAAGAAAAAAAAAGTACATTTTATAACAACATTGTTAGGTCCACGGCTATATTCCTAAGAATTTTGTTGTGAGTGTATCTCATTATCTCAAATGAAGATTAAAATGAAATGATATAGAGGGGAAAACAGCTAGAGAATTTATATGCTTTTTTGTGTCTGGGTATAGATATATAATGTACCCTTGATTCTCTGATATGAGTCTTTTGAGATAAACCTAATATTAATAAATTATCAGAGAAACAATAATTCCCAGCAGTGTGATTAGCAATTCAGTATGCAATACTAGCACAGTAGAGATGGAAAGATATGCATTGAGCTAATGGATAAAATAGCAGAAAGTGTTGATTCAGAAGTCCTAAAGTTATTCAGACTTTTATGTACGAGGCTTGTCATACACTTCTGTAGAATTATTATCAGAAAACCATAAAACCCAGTGAAGGAAAAGGTTGAATAATAAGAAAGTGAAGGAGACATCCATAAAAATAAGAGATAAATATATTTACCTAACTGTAGAGATGCTGGTTTCACTTACAGAAATAAAAGTAGGTCAGTTTATTAATTTTTAAATAATTTTTTTCTATAGGCAAGACAGAATTATTTAAAGCATTAATTTATGTTTCAGCAGTTTTCAATAGAAGGAGTATTGTGACCTTCTTGGCTAGATGACCTTATAGAAAATTTTCAAATTAATGTTTTAAGTTATAACTATTTACAATAATTAGTAATAAAAAAGTGTATTTTGTTTTCACTGAAATGACTGCAGCGTGTCATTGTTTGCCATGAAACTGATGCTGCACTTTCAGTATTGCTTCTTTCCAATAAAAAAAAATTAATATACACAT
>JAWWMS010000001.1:71897071-71952486 GCA_035048045.1 Chlorospingus semifuscus | reverse complement strand
AAAAGAAAATAAATATACACATATTTTAATTTAATCAGCTGTGTGGCATTTTTATGAATGGCTAAAGAATGTTAGGGGCATCCAGTCATATATCACTTAAATATATGTTAAAATTCATTTCTGCTCAAAAACCAGTCTGTTAGGATTCATATCCTATCCAGCATTATGGAATACAGCTACATGGAACACTACTGCATTGTTGGCTCAGGGCTTCTTAAAAAATGTTGTGAGTTTATTTCAGATTCCTAAATACAGAGCGAGGACATGTGTTCACCCCTTGCTATTGGCTATCGATGGCTAATGGGTAATAGCTCATGGCTAATGGCTATCAAGGTGACAGGATTAACTGGAAATGGTGGTATACTCTTCCTATGATTCCATGAGCACTCTTCCACCTCACCACACAACCCTTTCCCCTTTATCCCTACCTAGATAATATTCCCCCTTCACCGGAATCCTTTGGGATCCCTTACTGGGATCCCTTACTAGGTCCTTTGGCTGACATGCTAACACTCTCATCTCTCTTTAATGAGGATCTCTATCCCGTTTACAGGTGTGACATCTATTCTGAGAGTGGCTGTTTGATGGTCTCCAACCATTTCACTCTATTTTCTCAGACATACAAATCATCTGATGAAATGTTGTCAACTGTGTTTGGGTAGTCAACATTTGCGGAATAAGGGCTACCAGTCAGCAGTTTTCTCACTCTAAGTTTGATATAAGTAATCGTGAGGTGAACCATACTCTGAATATCTTTCTATTTTACTGCAAAGAGCCCATAGAAGAGCCCAAACCTGACCATCTAATAATTAAGGAAAAAAGAAAAAAAAAGTAGCAAAGAAAAAAAACCAAAGATTGATTTGTTGTTATCATGACCATATCAGGCCCAGATCTGATACTGTGCAGATACATTATGGGGACTTGGGCTGCTGAGCGAGCAGTGAGAAAGCCCTCTTCAAGGTAGGAAAATCACAGGCACAGCTAGTGGTGGGACTGGTGAGAGAGAGCATTACTGCCTCAAGGATTCATGAAAGAAAATACCAGAAGGCAAGTTCTAAAACCCTGGAAAAACAAAGGGCAGCCAGGAAGGTGCCTTGGTCTTGCCCAGGACTGATTGGAGATTGCTGGTGTCAGGTCAGGCCTGGCCATCAGCATCCACAGCAGTGCTGGAATACACAAATAGGCTTTTCAAAGTACACTTTTGTTTTTACTGGAGGTAAATTACTGATAGCAAGAATTAACTAAGAAAATTAATAAAGCAGTGAAAATAAACCTTTAAGACATTATTTAGAGCATTTTCTTTAGAGCAGATTCTATATGAAGATTAAATAAGTTTGTAGTCTCACTATATACAAAGCTATGAATCAGAGTGTTAGACTGGTTCTGCTAGTTTTACCCAATGAAGAATTTAACTTAAATTAAATATATTCTCTAATTTCAGCTGTTTTAAACAATTCCATCTCATCTATAAAAATACCTTAAAAGCCACGCTATATGTACTAAATATTCCATTATTTTTTCACTAGTAAATTTAAATTTAATTTATTTATAAATCTGGTATTATTTTAGAAAATTAAAATTTTCCTTTTCTTGTGTCAATGGCATAAATCACACCAGTAAATGTGCAAATTTTTCCAAATATTCATCTATATAATTGCTCATATTTTTTTAAAGGACATTTATTAAAAATTAGACTAGAGTTTTTCTGAATGAGCAGCTATGTTTCATTTTTTAAAAAGTGAATTGTGTTAGGTTTTCATCTTTTCAGGGAGAATTGTTTAAATAATGAAGACATATAAAACTGACCCCACAACAATGGTATTAAACTTCATCCAGTTACAAATGCATAATAGTAACTGCTTTCTCAGACATGTTTTCTTAAATAAATCTTTAGCTTTATTCTATGTATCATAATGAGATTGGAAAAGCTACATAATGATTTTATGATTGATATTACTCCTAAGTGGGTTTACTTTTTTTTTTTTTGCTGTTTATCACCTCATTTTTCAGAGTATTGATTGTCTTTTCTTCTGCATGAATATGTTATCTTTTCTGTACTCTTCTCTGTTGTGACCTCTACTAGGCAAAAGGTACTGATTTATACAATTGCTGTATTCAATTTCTGCTCCAGCACTTCTACTCTTAATTCAGACAAAAGTTTCTTGGGGCTAAAAAGCCATATAAAGACATACATTATTCATTCTTTCTTTAAATGGCAACTTCTTTTAAATTCAAATTTAAGCACCTTAATGCATAGCAAATGGTGACTGAGAATTTTATTCTATTTATTTAACCAGCTAGTCTTCTTGATGGTGTTGGTCCCCCAAGAAAGGTTTGCATCCAATTGATTAATATCCTTTTTAGGTGGGAATGCCCAGGTACCTTCCCTTGGGGTTGCCAAGGGGGAGGTCAGTTTGACTCAGGCTCTTGCAGCAGACCCTGGATCAGTTGCATCACTTTGCATCACATGCAGTCCTGCAGTGCAAGGCCTCAGGAATAAGTCTGGGGAGAACTTAGGTGGTTTTTGATAGATTATGACATCTTTGATAGATTATGATAGATTATGACATCTTCACATGCCTCTCACATGAATGTCCCGTGGATGTGGCCTTCCCAGGGTTGGGGGTTGCACAGCTGGACTGGATTGTATAAGGGAGGATGGGTGCTCAGAGCACCTCTGATCAGAGGTTACACCACACACCCGAAACCTCCTCCTCTCCCCTCGGCTGGGGGGGAGTGTGTGCAAATGTGCTCTCACCAAACAAGTCTGGTGGGCCTCACCAACCCCAAGCTCAGCCAGAGATGATTCTCAGCACAGCTCTGTGTTTGGCTTTCTTGTTGATGCATTCTTCTCCCTCATCCTTTTTGTTTCTTCCTAGATCTAAGATGATTGAACAACAGAGTGTTATTTTGAATTCTCTTAGGTGGCTTAACTCACAGTCCAAAGTTCCCCTTAGGAGGCATCTTCAGGGAGGGAAGGGCTTCAGTGGCCATAGCTTCTTTAAACAATTTTGCCATAATGACTAAAACTCCTCCATAACAATATTTAAGCTATGAACCATAACATTTTAGTCTCTGACAGATATTTGACATTAACAGACAATGGCCTTGCTGGCCCTGTAAACCCAAGCCAATGTCTCTTACTTTCTTGATATCTAAAGCCAATTAGTAGTCAATAGTCTAAACTGCATTATAACCTTTTTACTTTCTTGCCATTGGTGTATTAAAAGGGAATACATTTAGAACTTCTCTCTCATTTTTGTTTCTTTTCCAGACATATGAAGTCATTAGAGATCAGTAGATGAATTCTAGAGCCTTTGGAAACCCTCCCCGCTAAAAAAAATACCTGGTTTTTCTAATTAGTTAATTAGAATCATTTAATGAGTTAGAGCTGGACAGATAGACTAAAGATCTCATTAGTCTGAGTGTGTTTTTAGGAAAGCTTCACCATATTACAATTTTTAAATATAACCAAACACTTCAAAATGTTATATTATATTAAATATTATTAATATTTAATTTAATTATTTATTGTATTTTATACAATACTTATAAACTATGTATAATACCTTCATATACCAGCAGCTGTGTTCAATTTATTAACATTTACTAGCATAGATTAATGTAATTTTTGTAATTTTGCTAAGTAATAAATATCTTTTAGTGTGTAATTAACATTTCACAAAGAATGAAGTTCACTTCACTGGATTAGATTATTAAGTATATTACTTACTTGAGTTCCAGTAAACTACCAGTATACATTATTTTAGCCAGAATAAGCTGACAGCAGGAACCCAAAAGTAAAAATCACAATCTTATTTGTACCCAAAAGTAAAAACTACAATCTTCCTTTTCCATTTTTTATATAATTAGGTAGCTCTGTTTTCCATTTGATCTTCAAGGCAGCCTCACAAAGGAAGTCGTGTTTTGTTACTTCAGAGCATCACTCCTAATAAAGCATTAAAAAACCCCAAAAAAAAAAATTTAAAAAACCTCCAAACCCTATGTTTAAAATATTTCTTTGCAGTTCAGAAGCAATTTAATATAGTATTTTTAGTTCCATTTTGTTAGGTTCCAAGCTTTGTGTCACTCGTTGTTCCAAATATTCCCACACAAACTTATTTTCATGAGATTCTACCTTACTTGGATTTTTGGTTTTTTAAAATTTTTCTTTCCTACATTGTTGCCAGTGTTGGAAATAAATCAAAACAAAAATCCACTCACAAAATGCAGAAAGGCACAATGGGCCTCAATTCCATGTTTACAAAGTAATATCCTAATATTTATACTGTGTTAAATTTCTTTTCATTCTTCTACCCGTTAATTTTAGTAATATTCACAAAAGACTTTGAGACAGGAGAAAGTAGTGAGTATTAAGATTTGTGCTACTTAATATATGCTAATATTGCAGAAGGCATTTGATTTTATATTTTATAAAATGGAAGGCTTTTCTTGTTTCAGATTTTTATATTTTTTAAGTTTTAATATAACTTTCATATAGACTGACTATTTCTTATTTATCCTGTACTTTTTCATACTTCACCTTCCTCAATGGACTGTAATTTGTCTTCAAGGTAATTTCTGTTATAACCCCATGTTCCTTCTTAGTTTTCCCTTTTCTTTTGCTTTTTTTCTTTTTCTCAATTGTTAAGATTCATGATTCTTCCACTTAATATGTACCTTCTATTTTGGATTGGAATGTCAAAACTGGAAAGAACTCTATTTTGTATAAAAGCTACAGCAGATGCTCATGTAGTACAGCTGCCCCTGAAGGTATAGTTCCAGTTAAAAACATCTATGAACAAAACTATTTATTACCTATATTTTATATTCTTTTGAACTGAAGAATAGCTAGTACATTAAAACTATAATCCTGGAAGCCTAAATTTTGTAATTTCCAGGATTTAATACACATTTTCCTTAAGCTAGACAACTTCATTAAAGCTGAACTGTTTTGAGTCTGTTTCCATTAATTATCTGACAGAGTATATTTCATTTTATTGGTCGAAAACTCTCCAGACATAAATAGAAAGTAATATTAAAATTTAATACGGCTTTTACTGGTAAAACCCACCTTAGAATTATTCTTTTTCATTATGATGCATTGTTATTGCTATCACTTTTAGCCTTGTTCTTCCAATTCTTTCTGATCTTCTTATCCTTTCTTGAAAGAAAGATAGTTTCTCAGTTTGGGGACAACCTTTGTTATTCACAAATTCACCTTCTGGTTTTTTTCCACATAAGAATTAAGTGTTTTGGGGCATATTTAATAAGGGGCAAAACCAGAAAGAGACAGTGCTGACTCTGTGCCAGTTCAACATATTACTTACTCATTAGAACACTCTTAAATCTTACTTAAATACTTTGACAAACTGAACAAATTTTATGACACATTCCCTGCTTTCTGCTGTGAGTCACATACACTCACTCCTCTTGATTCTGTTGCAGTTGGTATTTGGTGACCTGAATGTAAAACAGTATAACACCACAGAGGTGGGGTCATTAAGACAATAATTTATTTTGAATCCTCTTCATACTTGATTCAGTACAGAAATCTAAATTCAATTCCTGTAATTTTTTAAAAGAAAACTGACACAGAGTTCTGATTTAATTTCATACTGTGAGTGTAACCAACAAAATTCAAATTGAGAAAGGTTAATTCATGAGGAATAAAGCATGGATAGACTATATATATAGGGGAGTCCACCATTGTTTACTGTAATAAGGCTTATCCTTAGTGAAGTGTTTGAGACTGTTCCTATAATATCTTTGTAGGTAAGCTGGAAAAACACAGGTTAGATAAATGCATGGTGAGGTGGATTAAAGAATGACTCAATGACCTTGGTCCAGAGGGTGGTGGTCAGTGGTAGACTCCAACTGGAGGCAAGTCATCAATTCTGTACTCTGTGGTCAGTGCTAGGACCAAAGTGGTTTCACATCTCATTTATGGTCTGTATGCTGAGACAGTGTGCGTACTAAGTTTTTACAGATATGAAACTAGAAATAGGAGCTGTTGCACTAGAGAGTTTTGCTGTCATCAGGGGGACACTCTGCAGAATTAAACTGAGGAGAATGTCTGAGGTTCCACTAAATGAAAGGCAAAAATTTCTACCTTGAGAGAAATTACTTCAGGCACTTGCACATGCTAGGGACTGACTGGGGGTGATGTGGATGCCATGGGACAGAGAGAGAGAAACGGCAAGCGTTTCTCACAGTGGCTTGTGAGAATTTTTAGGGAGTTGTAAGGATGTGATAACTTGTTAAGCATAAACAATCTGCAGGTCGTGTTTTTCTACTTTATCTTTCTGTTCTTCTCAAGGATGGTGTACGAGGAAGGGGTTTTTGTTAAATAACTCATCAAATAGAATGTATCGTATCACTCTATAAAAACTGTGTGGTTCTCTTGAATAAAGCTTTCTTTTGCTCTTTCTACAATACTGCCTCTCGCCTGTTCCTGTGTCACTCTTGGTGCAAGAGTGTCAAGGTGAAGGGCTGGAAAGCAGCTCTGCTGAGGAACACCATGGATTCCTGCTCAACTGCCACCTGACAATGGGCCAATAATGCTCCGTTGTGTCAAAAAAGGCCAACAGAATCCTGAGACATAATAGGAAAAGCATTTCCAGTCAAGGCAAGTGATCCTTCACTTCTGCTCAGCACAGGCGAGGTCACAGTTGGAGTGCTGTGTCCAGTTTGGGTGCTCCAGCACAAGAAAGACACGGATATAGTGGAAAAATCCAGAAGCAGTCCACAAAGATGGTTAAGAGACTGGAACATGGAGAGCCATCATGGAGAGCCTCACCCTAGACACAGGCAGGGTTGGCAGATAGACAGCCCTTTCAGAGATCCGCGGGTGGTGGAGCACTTTGTCTGGTTAATTCAAGACATAATAAACAAAACATATTCTACCTAGTAATGGAATCCCTCCAGATATCAACATACAACGTCTTCAAGGGACAGTGGCATTCAGCAACACAAGATAGAGTAACAACAGGTCTGTGATGCTCTTCACTGTGAGATCAACCAGTTACTGAAACAGCTTGCCCACAAAGACTGTGGAACCCCATCCTTGGTGAAATTCCAGAAGGGAGGGTTGGGCCAAATGGCATTTCAACCTTAACTATTCTGTAGACTTTCATATCAGGAAAGGCTGAGATACTTGAGATGTAATCATAGCTTTTTAAATAATTTCTCTCTTTGTTATTAGCTAATAGTTTAACATTTTTTATATTTAAGATTTGCATATTCAAAATTCAAAAATGTTAATATTCAAAAGATTTGTTTTATTTTGTTTTAAATTCTGAAGATGAGCTTACAGCTAGTAAAATAAAACAAAACCCTGAACAAACAAGTTTGCAAATGTCTCTTTTCCACTATTTCTGAGACATAAAGCATTCTTTCAGCGTCATCAGAGGAATTAATGACTCTCTCCTTAAAACAGCACAAATAGATATTTGAAGTAAAAGACAACATTTCCTATTCTTAGAAGGTCTTCTAACTATCTAAGTCCCAGCTTCTAGATAATTACATTATTTTCGGTCTTATCCTTTCCTGGATGAAAAAAAATAATTTCAGTCAGAAGAAAAGCATTCGAACTTTCTTTATACACTTCTTAGACATAATTTTCAATATCTTCCTAAATCTTGCCACTTCTAAATGTGGTAAAAATCCCTTTGTCTACAATCATACTTTCCAGGCCTAAAAACCTAAAACTAACATTTCAGCTGAAAGTTTAACAGCCTTCTGTTCTACATATGATAGTCTTTAAGATTTACACAATAATGAAATTTAACTTTTGTGCAATAGGATCACAGTTGGCTTGGTTCACTTTATCACTCATCATATTTTTTGAGCATTTTCTGCAGTTGGTTATTTCCCATTTTCCAGTTGTGATGTTGATATTTCTTGATTGAACACAGAACCTTGCCTACGTCTTTACTGGATTTAATTGACTGAATAGTGATTATTTGTCAATAATAATTATTGACAATTATAGGTTTTAAATAATTACTCCAATTTAGTCAAGATGGTTTAAATTCTATTTTTGTCCTTAGAAATTGCAACAATTTCCAACTCTGAGTAGCAAATGGATTTTCTATGCACCCTTTTTATTGTATATTTAAATAATTCAAACAATTATTTAATTGAACCTACTAGATGTACTGTACTTCACATGGAATATTCTGCTAATTTTCCTGAGACACAGTTAACTACTTTTCAAAGTACAAGCTTTAAATGAGTTGTACAGTCATCTTAGCGTTGTGCCACCTAATTTTCAAAGTCTAATTATGAACATGCAATGAAAAATAAAATGCCAAATGAAACCAATAAGTTATATTTTTCTTTTTTCCTCTTAACATCTAAACCAGAAATTTTGTTGAAGCAAGACTTAAAATAGTTTGGATTGATTTGTTCTTGACAAATATAAGTATTACTATAACACTAAACCAGCCCAAACTTGTCTCAGGATCTTAAAGTGCAAACAACCTTGTAAGCAGGAAACAGATGCATGATCTCTGCTTTATGATATTTATGAGTTAAATATAGTACAGAAGATAACAGATGCACTCAGACAGACCTGAGAATACTCAGAAGAAATAAGACAATATTGGTCAGTGAAAAAAGGAATGATCTCTGGGAAAAAGCAGTCTAAACATTTTTAATTTTTTTCTGGCTATGGATATATATTCACTTTTTAAATACATATTCTTGCTTTTATTCCAAAATAACTGCATGTATTTTTAAGTATTTTTTAACTTAAACATACTTCCAGATCTTTGCAACCCAAAAAGCTGCTGCCAAAATTATTTTTCTCCTCTGTCATTCTGCCCACCTCCCTCCCCATACCATTTGAAACATGTCAGTAATTTCCCATTATGCTCCAAGTCAAACTCATGTCAGATACATGGTTAGCTTACTCCACATTTCTTAACACCTTGTCTTTACTTCCCACAATGCTAGTCAAAGGAAGGCAGCCTTTTTTTTATCTCTATATTTCTATAACAAATGTTACTTGACAGGATTTAGATTTCTAAATATGGGAAAAAACATCAAAAATTTAGGTACTTGTCTTCAGAAGAGTTACCCAAATCGTCTAATTTTTTAATGTATTTAGTGGAAAAGGGCTGCAGCTCCTTTTTGCCTCTGAAGCATATTATTTACACTGGTGTATTTTCTCTGTTTCTCTGAAGTCCTGCTCACCAGTATGGGGAGAATTTTGAATGACTGAAATTATTTTCTAGTGAGTGAATATAAATAGCTTTTGTGGTTTAACCCTAATAGAAAGCTAAGCACCACAGAGCACCTCATTCATTCCCCTCTGCTGGGTTGAAGGAGAGAATTGGAAAAGTAAAAGTGAGAAAAGACGAGGCTCAAGGTAAAGACAGCTTAATAGGTGATGCACAAACTACACACATGTGCAAAGCAAAGCAAAGAATTCATTCACCACTTCTCATGCAGGCAGGTAGATGTTCAGCTATCTCCAGGAAACCTTATTGCTCCAAACATCTCCTTCTTCCTTCTTCTTTCATCAGATTTTATTGGTCAGCATGATGTCATGTGGTGTGGAATATCCCTTTGGGGTATTTGTCCCATCTGTGTCCTCTCCCAGCTTCTCATGCACTGGCAGCCTCCTTGCTGGTGGGTGTTGTGAGAAGCAAAATGGCCTTGAAACTGAGCACTGCTTAGCAATAAATAAAGTAATAAATAAAGTATGAGTGTGTCATCAACACTGTTTTGGTCACCAATCCAAAGCATAGCAACATACAAGCTTCTGTGAAGAAAATTAATTCTATCCCAGTCAAAGCAAGCAGAGTGCTATCCCATCTGTTAACCTACAAACCATGTGCAGAAGTTAAAGTCGTAGTATTTCTTGTCTCTTCCTTCCCAGTTTTTCATATAATTCTTACTTTACCTAAAAGATAAATTGCACTTTAAAACCTTATGGATTATGTATTCTTTCCTAATATGAATGGTTCTAAGCCTTGTCTCCAGAACCCTGAGCAAGGCATCTAGTCTCTTGGCTCATATAAGACCAGAATCCAATTTCATATGGATTTGAATGAACAAATAGTCTAAACTGTTACTATTATTCAGATTCTTTATGGACTTCTTCTTCTCTTTCATAATTAAGATCATTAAATTTGCACATTCAGTACTGAATGTAAAGAATGTAGAGAAGCACTTTACATGTGGATTTGGAGACTGTGTGTTTTTTCTTTCTGCTCATCAGACAATTATGAAAAAGACAAGGAAGGAAAGCACATGGGGTGTAATGGAGGCAAATGGAAATGATTTTATCTTCCTAAAGAATAGTAGAACTGGGAAAGACTTCTGAAATTTTATCATTTTACTCCTATGTCTTGCTTTAGACTAAAGATTCCTATGGCAGTTCTTTATTAATTGGATTGTGTCCAGAGAAAGACCATGAAAATGATCAGAGAACTGGAACATCTCTCCTATAAAGACAGGCTGAGAGAGTTGGTGATGCTCACTCTGGAGAAGCAAAGGCTTAGAGGGAACCTTCTAGTGACTTCCCAGAACATAACAGGAGCTTCAAGAAAGATGGAGATGTATTTTCACAAGGCCTCGAAGTGATAGGACAATGAGTAATGGTTTTAAATTTGAAGAGGGTAGTCTTAAATTAGGTGTCCACAAGAGGTTTTTTGCTGTGAGAGCGGTGAGGCACTGGAACATGTTGCCCAGAGAAGTTGTGAATGCCCCATCTCTGTAAAGATTCTTAGCAATCTGGTCTAGGAAAAAGTGTCTCTCACCATGGCTATTATGTACGTGCCTTAATTACAATAATTATTTGCTCAGATTAAACCTTAAGGACAGTTTCATGAGAAGTACCTCTTTCTGCCTGTTGCAGTGACAATTGGTTTGATTTTAGGAAGGTTTGACAACTTTCCTAAAACAAACAAAACCAAAGAAAAATGCATTAATTATAATAATTATGAAATGCTAAAATATTTTGCTAAGCTATGTCTAAAATGTCAAATAGAAGATGGCCTAGAAGCAAAAGGTTGGCCCTGCGTCTGACTCTGCATGGCTTGCATCCATTCCATTAAGATATACCTCTAAAGCAGATTCGTTTGGGAGAGTTAGTTTGAGATTTCCTGAAGCCAGGCAAGGACTGAGATAATTGTGGATAAGTAGGTGTCTCTGTTCCTGAACTCACCCCTTGGACCTCTACTTACGAGTAGAACTGAGGCATCATTTTATGCAGTAAAAATATGAATAATAAGAGTATTAATCTGGAAAAAGTTCTACTAATGTAGTGAACTCCTTTTTTCCATAGAAGGATTTTATGTATAAGAAAACTGAAAAAAAACAACTTCTCATCCATGAAAACTTGAGATTTTTTGGGGTGTTTTGAAGGAAGGGTCTCTGAAGAGCATTTCTGTTATATTTTTTTGAACACTCTTAACTGATCTTTCTAGTGCCCTTGGTATCCCTCTGGCAAACACACTATGAGGAATTATTTCAGGATGGGGACTATAGGTATCACACTTCTTTGTGTCGTTAGCTCCATATATATGTTTAACCGTCAGAGACAGATGGTATTTCGCAACACTGTAAGTTAGAAGTATGTGGAAGGTTATACCTTTTCATTTTTTTTCACATAGAGGGATCCTTGCCTTCTGCATTTCCTTTCCATATTTCAGGTTTAGATATGCCAAAGTCCCATGTCCTGCTCAAAAGAGTTCAGGACTTCATTCAGTTGGACCTTTAAAATGTAGAAGATTTGATTATATCTTTTAGGCAAGTGGGTATTTCATGGGCAATTTTCGAAGCTTCTTGTAGTGTACTGATGTGCAATGATTGCTGTGACTGTATTTCATTTTCTACATTGATATATGATTTTGGCCTCCTTTTCAGGAGGATGTTTTCACCAGGCGTCAAGAAGTGTGAGGAAATTGAACTAGTATTTATAGTGATATGGACAAAAGATTCCTAAATGTTATTAAAACCTATCAAAAAAGCACAGAAAATACCATCTCTCCTCTGGACTTCAAAGTCTATCAAATTGACCTCTATGTATTTCTAATCCTGGAGTGTGATAAATGCCATTGAACCTGTGGCTGCATTATGGCTGTAAGAAATCTCATAAAATAACTGTTGTGATGGCCTGACACATCCAGAATGCATCCATCTTACCCAGGTAATAGATACCAGAAACATCTAATACTCATTTAAATGTTTTGGAATCTACAGTATTAAAGAAGGTAGGGTGATTTTTTTTTTTCCCCATTTAACTTAACCGAGATTTAATGGATGTGCTATGGTATAGTGTCATCTAGATTCCTACACATGATTATTCTCATTTTTAAGTATGAAAATATTTAAATATCTTTGTTAGGAACTTTTGTCCTTGCTAGAGTTGCAGTATCAGAAAATGTCCCAGTCTAAAGCAGACAGATCTTTCCTGTAAAATGTTCCATATGAAAATATTGTTTTCTGCCTAATCTGCTTCAGGTCAGTTCATGTCCTTAAGCCGTGCAGGGGATCATTAAAATAGTATGATTAAGGCTTTGTTCCACTTGGAATGTAGCTCAATGTGATTAATATAAGTACTCCTTGTTGGAGGAAGGGAGTTGCATTAAGGTTCTCACTCCTTTGACAAGGATGTGGCCAATAAAATGCAATAGATGACCTCACCCAGATTCCAGTCTTCTTCTCAGTTAAGGTGTTGTGGTGATGGTGTTAGTCATCCTTTCAGTAAAATTTCTGCAGAATTGTTTAGACGCATAGTAATTATTTATTTTCAGACTAGTAAGTAGGAGTTTCAAATCCATAGTGGTTTTCAGATTAGAACCTGTTTCACAAAAGTATTTTCTTTCTAGGTTCACTCTTCATAATTCACTTTTAAATTTTAATACAGTTTGTGTAAGACTGTGTTTCATAGGAGCTGGAGAAGAACAATGAAAATAGTCATGATAACTTAAATATTTTGCTTATGTAGGAAAAGAGCCTGAAGTTCAGTCTCTGCTTATTTTATTTAATGGTTGTAGATCCTGCTTACCACTGGTAGCTAAATTTGCTGAAGCCTTAGATGGTGAACTTTCACCAAGATATGATATTGTTTACCTAGTTAAGTAGAAGGCACCACCAGAGCTTGCTTAAGTCAGAAGTTAAGGAAGTTAAAATCATCAGCAGAAGCTAAAACAATTAAGAGATAAGAAAATAAACACCCCACCAAGAGATGATGAAAAGACCCAATGAAGAGAGGAAGGACCCCTGACTCCAATATTACCATTGATCAAATTCTTGTGTGATGGATGGGGAACTTCAATTTAAGGGTATAATTGCTGGTGTCTTTCTTTGTTTAAGGTCCCTATGGAGGCACACAGCTCAAGCTGTAATGCTACTAATAAATTTTTTAGAAGTATATTTATAGAGGAATATATCTTTCAGCTCTGTGATTCAGTGGAAACCTAGAATTGTTTAGAGATTCACACCAGCTGTGGTTGCTCTCATTGTAACTTCCATATTATAATGTTGCTCTAATGTAAGGCAAAAATACTTCAGTCCCAGAACTGGGGTATCTGACTCATTCCCTTCTTCTTCCCTATTTCAGCTGAATTTTTGTTCTTCTAGTTTATTTTGGTTTTTTCCTCTCTCTTCTTCTCCACCCCCTCCCCCCACCCAGCCTTTTTTTTCCCCTAGCTACTCTGAAACTCTGGGTTCCTGACCCTGTGTGCAACTTAAATCTAACCATGAGAACAGACAGGTAAACTTTTAAATTTTGTAAGATTTAGTCATATTCATTGGAGATCATGACATGCAGTGAGTTTTGTAGAATATTATGTAAAAAAAGTCTTAACTCATTCTAAATTAATGTATTTTTCTAAAAGTAAATATGAGAATTTAAAAAAAAGAAAGAATGTGGATGAGAATTTCAAGAATGTGTACTGAACTAAAATCTGAATACTGAGACACTGAAAAACCAATGATACGAAACACTTTATGCAAAAAACCCAATCATTCTTATCAGTAATGACCTCAGGACTAAATTTGAAAAAAAAAGAACCCTACTAACACAAAAAAAAGAATTTTCTAGAACTGAACATATGAATGTAGTATCATCTTGCTGTTTGTGCAAGACTTTTTCAAAAATTTATATAGTCCATTTGTTATTAGTCCACTGACTCGAATTAATGTAGCTGCAACCTGTAATTTATAGACTTTATAGATTCCCAGAATTTAATGGGAACAGGGCAATCAGAACATAAAGGCAAACCTCCAATAAACCACTGAGTTTCAGCAGCTTAAGTTATTAAAGTGACTATGCAAAAAGTTTGCATTTTAGGGAATGATGATGAAGTTCAAATATTCTCTAAATATTTGAAAAGTTAAGAAGAATGTTGTATAATTAGCATGGCGTAGTAAAGGCTATAATTACAAGGGAAATCCTCAGCAGTCTTACTGACAGCCAGGTAGATTTTCTTTGCCTGTGTTATACAACATCCTTTTTTATATTTATTTTGTATCATCAGTATGAGTTTGGTGATAGATTTACATTTTTACTTCTTATCAGTTGAATGAGTCTGTGTAAATTTAGGCAAAAATTTGATTAGGTTTAGAAAATCCTGCAATGCATGCTGATTGCAGTTACTTTTTAATAATTTTTTCTAAAAAATTTTCAAACTCTTGTGAAGTTTGAATTACAAAAATTCACAGAAAGTTATTGACCTTTTGCATCTTAATATAAAAAAATGTTCTATTGACAGAATAATATGAACATATAGTGCAAACTGCATCCTGCAGTATATCAAATGCAGTAGAACAAGTTGGTCAGAAGAGGAGGGCAACAAACCTTGAGAGGGCTATAAGAAATGTCCCATGAGGAATGTTTGAGGGCTCTGTGTGTTTCTAATTTCGAGAAAAGGAAGAAGACACATAGCCTTTTTGCTCTGTACAGTTTCCTGAAGAGGGCAAGCGGAGAGGGAGGTATTTTTCTCTTCTCCCTACGATCCAATTGTAATGACAGTTCAAAGCTGCATCAGGGGACAGTTAAGCTAGATGTTAGGAAACATTTCTTTACTGAGGGGATAATCAAATCCTGATACAGGCTTTTTAGAGAGGTGGCTGCTACCCCAAGCCTGTCAGTGTTAAACAGGTATTTGGACAATGCCCATAGCAACATTATTTAACTTTTTGTCAGTCCTGAAGTCTTCAAGAAGCTGGGCTAAATGATCACTACAGGTCTCTTCCAACTGAAATATTCTCTCCTCTCCTCCTCTCTTGTCATCCTTTTTAGATTCCACCCACTGATTTCAGACCATTTCTTCATATTACTAAGATAATTTTGAATTCAAAAACTACTCTTCAGAGAGCTTGTATTACCTACTGTTGCATGTCATTTGGAAATTTTTAAGTGCACTCTCCAGTTTTACCAAAACTACAGGTGAAAATACTGAACAAAAAAACTTCCTGCATAGTTCCCTGTGAATCCCCACTAGAAACACAGTCTGAGAACTTAAATGTAAAGTTGTTTTCTTGATTATACATGCAGCTTCTTGGTTATTATACCTTCTTCATGAGTATTTTTATATAAAAATGTCATTTAAACTAAGGTTCCACTAGTCAAAGTGAATCCGTTTTATTATTTCTTTTATGAACTCTGCCAGGTTTTCTATGAAAAGACTAAATTAAATTAGTTTGACACAGTCAATTCTTGACAAATCCCTACTTGATGAATCCTGACAACTCTATCTTTATCCTTTCTGTATATTTTTACCAAATTTAGATATTTAACTGAATAGTCATAGGCTTTTTCTCATTTTCTGCAGTGTTGAAGCTAAAGAAACTTGTTATTAATGGATTACTGAGTCCTTTTTTTTCACTTGTATTTATAGATCTAATACAACTAAACCTATTACAAGAGAAGAGCTGAGTTATCATCACTGGTAGTTAAAACAGTATTTTAAGTGAGGTCTTTAAATGCCACAGCTTCACCAAGGCATCTTACAATCTAATTTAAGCAGTAATTTCTTCTTACCTTATTTTGATCTATGTGCTACTATACTCCTAGCCAGTCACAACTTGACCCTTATGTTTCTAGAGATCAGAACATCATGACTGATTCACTAATCTTTTCTATATCACCTATTTTTAAATGTAATTCACAGCTAATTAAGATATTTGGAGCTTATTTTATATTCTTCTCTACTTACATTTTATTTATCCCATTCTACATAAATTATAGCTCATATTTCATCTTTCAAACCCTAAGCTTCTTATGTGCTTTTTTTTGATACATTAAATTTCTTCATTTATTTTGTATAGCCCTATTTTTATATTTCTATGACTATATTTTATATTCAGACTCTTTCAAGAATTTGTGGCCTAAAAGTTTCTTACCACAGTTCCTAACTTGTTTTACCACTAACAAAGATCTGCTGCATTCTCTTTTGAGTCATCTTTAGATCTTATTTTATTTGGGTGTAAGCCAAGAAACAAGTTATTGATATGATGCAAGAAGAATTACAATTACTGAATAATTTCTCTGCATCTCCATGACCTTGGTTGTCCTTGATAATAATCAGGCAAAGCAAGAAAGTGTTCAGAGAATGAAAGAATAAGAGACATACCATTAGGGATGGCAATAACAATTCAGAAACCATGAGGAGGCTGTCGTGTTACAAAATTAAATTTATATTTATTCAGTGGTATGTTTTTAATAATTACTTATATTCAGAATTATTTATCCAGTAACCTTTTAAAAGTATTGCAGTGGGAATTTCACATCATTCAGCTATTTTGTATTCTACCCTTAATGCCTCATTTGAAACAAAGGTAGTTCATATAAATAATTTTTTATGTTCTCTGGCATACACTTATATGCCTATCCATTTACTGATACTTCTACAGGGTGAAGTGTGTTCTAGCACAAATTTTAAGGGCATACCATGATGTGTAGTGGCAGCTTTATTGGTTTTGGCTTGTGTTTCCAAGTTAACAAATGGTTGTTGATATATATGGTCATGTTTTCTATTGTTCTGAAGAGTATAGATGTATTATGACTTAGGTTATTCATCATATCTATGCTTTTTAGTTATTTTTGGGCTTTGAATTCAGGAGATTTTTTTCATCTCTTTGCAACATGGCATTCAAATCTCAAAGGCAGGGAACCATCTTTAAAATGTCCCACTTTAGTCTAAATTCACACTGTCAACTGAATATGTCTCCAGACTACTGATGGTGCTGATCAGAGCACCATTGATTCTGAAAGGGAACTTCAGTGCCTTGTTCATGTCTGAACTCTAGAAAGTGGTATTTGGATGTACAGATCTGATGCTGAATAAGTTTCCTCTTTGTTGCTGCCTATAGAAATCAGCATATTTTTCATGACATGATTATAGCACTATTTTCTGGGACTCTAATACCGTGAATGAATAAGATAATAGCTTGGCATAGCAGCATTTCTATCTTCTACATAATTAAATAAACCATAACAGTCTAGTGATGTTCTAATTTTGTTTGGCTTTGAAATCCCCAGTACAGAATAGATTCTCCTGTTCAATCTTCTACATGTGTGAGCAACTTCTAGGAGAAATGCTTTTCATCTTATCTTACCTTCTCTCATCTAAGAAATATGTTTAAACTTTCTAGGTAATAAAATATTGTTTACAAAACCTTGATAGAATGTTCAGTTTTCATGAAGGTCCCATATGTTTACTTGTGTAGGACAAAGAAATAAAAATTCTTAAAAAGTCTCACATTCAATTAGATGGACCTTTATACATTACAAATACGTTGATTCTTCTATATATCATTTTTCTCCCCTGATTTGAAAGCAAAAACATTATTATAAAACCCAAAAAAAACAAACCAAAACCCCTATTTTATTTCTTTTTCACTTCAGGTTACAATTGCTTCTAAATAATTGGGAATTACACAAAAATTGTAAATAGGTGGAAAGAAAAATCATTGTGTTAGATGTTTCAAAAAGTAAAGTACTGAACTTAGTGTAAAAAGCCATTTCACATGGAGAAAGCAATTAAAACAAATGGAAAAGACCTTTGACCTTCTATCAACCAAAATCTTATTTTAAGCAAGTGCTCTTCAATTATAATAGTTTCAATCAGCCTGAAAACCAGGAAAAATCAGAACTAGTTTTATTTTCGAAGATTCAGCAAAATAATAAATCCAGAACAAAAACATTTTCCAGACAAAACATAAATTGTAAAATAGAAAAAAAAGTAGTGTACCTTTCAAATTTGACTTGAGTTAGAAAGGGTTTGGAAATAAAACAGTTTCCTCTGATTTAAGGTATAGGATAAGGAATTTGTACTTTTTTTATTTTTAATTCAAGATTTATTCACAGATGAGTAGTTTAAGAATGCTAATAAACACCAGTGCTGGAACACATCTAAGTTCAACTCTGTGGAAAAAGAACAATGCAATTATCAAATCAATACAATCAAAAATACAAAAAAGCACATTCTTAAAAAATTCTTCATAAGTATAAATTCTATTTTGTATAATGTTGAAATAAAATTTCTTATTCAATTAATTAACTATATATATTGGATAACTTGGATTTGGTTTTAAAGTGATCACTACAAAAATATGCAACTTATACATATATTTTATATATGTATATATTACATATATACATATATTTTTCCTGGAGTATGTAAAAGTCACCTTTTGAAAGGAAATTCAGGCATTCCTATTAATCTTAAAAATAAATTTTTATTTAGACAAACAATCTAAAAAATTATATATTTTTAAAATAATTTATATATTTTTAATTTTATATATTTATATAAATATAAATTTATATATTTATATATTTTAAGATGGATGAGACATCTTCCTGTCTCATCCAAATCAGTATGTGCATTCCATTCAGAAAAAAATTGCTCCAAAGTGACTTAATTAAGATTTCACAAAAAAAGTCACAGAATGAAGTATTTTTAATTAATTAATAATGGTATTATTTTTAAGTAACGCTTTTTTTTGGTCACTTTTGACTGTGTTATTTTTCATTTGTCCTATTCAATGAGAACGACTACAGTAATAAGATTATTATTATGTGTATATTTCTTTTAGGCTGTAAACTAATGTGGGCAATACCAACGCTACAAGGACTCCTCCAGTATGTGAAACCTTTTAAATATAATACTAAATTCATTAGTTTCTATGGAAACAGTTTCTGGTTTATAAGACATAACAGACCATGTATTTACAGAAACACCAGAAAGGAACATAAAACAGTATGAATTTGGCAGATTCAGAAAGGATACTCCTGACAGAAAGATGCTGGAACATCCTTTCATATCAGAAAGGTTGTACTTCACAGTCTCGGTTAGGTGAGTTAGTAGACTAAGAAGGCTGAAAGAATAATTGAAGATATGGAGCAATTCAAGCTTAGAGATTTGTCGCGAACACTGTAAGGTTAAAATTTCACAAAATGGAAGTACCTGTTCAGTTATTTTTTAAACTAGGGAAAGTGAATTCTCATATTAATTCATCAGATGTCACACAGAAAATGGCAGTTTAGTGTCTAATAATTATAATACTGGCAGTTATAAAAGCACAGAAAATGTTAAATTTCTTACCTAAATATGTTATTTTGCTCATTTACACCTATCTTTCCCTTTAGAACCATTCCATGTTTCTACATAGTTTCATGTTTACTTGAAAAATGAAGATCAAGGTTCCAGGTTCTTCCTCTGAAGTGAAACCCCAGAAATAGTTTTCAGGAATATCCCCTCAGAATGTAGGAGTTGTTGGTCTGAAACATCAAACTTAGATAGATTTACTAATCAGGAGTTATTCTCCTTGAGTAAATAGTTTAAGCATTAAACTATTGAGAAAATGTATACTATCATTCATTCCACCTCATGCTAAGGAAAATTCCTATACCTGCTGGGAAATTCCTGCTCAATTTTTTATTTAAAATTCAATGATGTCAGCATGACTGCATGTGCATACTGCATTGAGTCTCTCAGGGAGTGTAGATGAGATGGGTATCTTTCTGTTTAAACAGTCTGAGACTGACAGTCAAGGTATTTCCAAGTCTCCTGAGATGGTAGTGTTTTTCAACTTAAGTTGCAGCAAAACCATGTGCAAAGCACATTTCTTCCCCCCAAAAAACATTTACTGGCAAAAAAATTTCATTGACTGTTGCAATCTTAAAATTCCTCATAAGTACTCATTCTAAACATTGTTTTCCCTGTAGATGAAAAAAAGACTGTTTATGTACATGAAATGAAATTTGTTCCTATGGCCAGAGGTATTTTGACAAAACAATTCATGCTGCACACAGAAAAATCAGTTTATCTAACCTAAAATCTATTCAAAATTATTAGAGTAAAATGTTTTCAGTATTTTATAATTTTCTGGTTTAGTTATCTTTTTGTTGCCATACAGTTACGCTTCTTAATTATATTCCATAGTAATTTTATTAGCTAAATGCAAATACTTGACATAAGGTATCTTGACATTTCTTCCCTGAATCCTGTTGTGTTATAAATAATTTTCTTAAAACGCTTTTCTTCTTCTGTTTTTTTTTTTTAATTTCAAACTGAACTGAATTATACATCACTTAAAATACGGTATTTCTTTCCTGTTTCTCTGAAGCTGTATCCTTCCAGTATCTCAGTTTAGTTATCTTCATGTAATATTTATGAATAAATAACAATGCTGGGCCAACCCCCCAGAAATATACATTGAGAAAAACGGACTATCAGCCCTTCTTGACCACATCTCATTATTTTCCAACTAGCCCTGGGAATTGCTGTGGTATTCACTGCAGATTTTCCTACTGGTTTTATGCTAACAAATTTTATTTTCAGGTCAGACGATGCAATCATTAGGCAGTTATTTCTCAAGCAGATCTCTTATACCACTCAAAAATTATATTAAAATTATTATACAGTATAATAATTACACATCATAGGAATATTAGGAGATATGATTAATTTTAAAAAAATTAAAAATGGGAGACTGAAATGATAATGAAAAACCATTTTGAAATCTAAATACACAGGCCATTGTTAAAGCACATAAACACTTTACTGATTCATATTCATATGAATCTGTGCAATATCTGTGATTCCATTCCCACATCAGCATTACAAAAGTTCAGGTAAAGGGAACTTCCTCTTTAACCTGCTAGTTTCTTTCTGCTACCCTTAGCATTGGGGCAGCTGCTTCATCAACTAGACCTGTAAGTACATGGTTTCTGAGAACTTACTATTTTATTTTAATTTACTGTTTAGTTTAGATAAGCTTTGTTAATTTGCTATTGCATTAATTTTTGAAACAAATTCCTTAGCTCCAAGAAAAAGGAAGGTAGAACAAGGGCAGATTGAAGAGCAGTTGTCAGTTACACCCTATTAAGGAAAAGAGGCAACCTCAGCATAATTCAAGTACATTTATTTTTACAGAAGAATGTTGGCCTCATTAGCCTTAGAAACCAAGGAGTAATTATTTGTAATTGCTTCATGGATCAATCCCGCCTTCACATTCTAGCAAGTAGAACATTGAGCAATTAAATGAAGCATAAGTCTTACTTCATGCTTCAGCTGTGTGAATTTTTTCTACAAGATCAAGATACAACACTTCAAACTACATGAAAAGAGAATTTTCTAGAAACAAATATTTATAATAGTCAGAGACCAGAGATTAAATAGGAGAAAAAAAATTTCAGCAGAGGGAGCAAGCATAGCTTTAACTTTTTAGGTTTTCTTAATGACAAACAGTGATTCAGACATTTCTCTTCCCCTTACCATTTTTCTTTTATTTAGATAAGAAGTGCTACTCAGGCATTCAGAGTTTTAGTCCCTGTGTTTGTTTTTCTCCAACTCGCTTTTCAAAATGAAGAAAAGGTAGAGAAACCTGACATTTTCATATGAAAGTGGATTTGTTTTTGTAATATTGCAAAAATCAAAACTGAAGTACCATGAATTCAAAATTCCTCAAATGAAGGGCTGGAGCAGCCTCAAGCTCATTAGTCATTAGAAACCCTAGTTCTGTGTGTACTCTCCTACAAACATTAATTTTCCTGGGCAAATAGTTAGGTTGACTCATCCCTAATGTTCATTGTAATTCAATATGAATAGGCTATTTGTGTAATATACCAAATTCTATCAGCCTTCAGGGCCTATCATCTTTTAAAGATGGCCTTCTTCATTTCTCTAAATCACTATGATACATTCCTTCTTTTTATGTCTTTAGGTCGTAACTTACATTCCACAGTCATTCCCAAATATTTAATTATCTCTCTCACTCCCTATACTTCCTATAGCATTTTCTTATATGCTGGGGTGCTCCTTTTCAAAGGATGAAAATTTTACACCTGTTTCATGGAGGAAGACTTCGTCTTTCCAGATTGCAACAGTTTTCATCAATTGCTGGTCTCTGGTTCAGACACAGGTACATCCTCATCTGGCTGCAGACATAGGACAGAGGCTAAAAAAATCTAAACACTTTCTAAAGTTGGATAATTGCTGAATGTAGGAAAAATCTTAAAAGCTGGAAGCGATAGTTTTATCCAGAAACTGTCATTTATCACATTGCACAGCAGCTGCAAATATCTATAGCTGATCTAATAGCTATATATTTAGTTTGCATTCAATGTCTCCATGTTTTAAATGCATCATAGGAATACAATTATAAATATATAGAACACATTGCAAAATATTTAACAACTATGCACAGCAAGATGCATAATTTTTATATAAATAATGATCACCCAAATTATTTTAGGCTTGCAGTCCAAATTTCTTAAATTTCTCTTTCCTACTGTTTTTTGGTACTTGCCATTTTGCTTTTGTTACTAAAGTGTCATCCATGTTGAAATCATTTATGAACTAGTTCTGAGATGGTTTTGGTGCCTGACCCTTCAAACTTTTTGTTGTTTGTTTTCTTGTTTATCCAAAGTCCAGTAGTAGTAGTCAAGTAAATAATCCCTTTATTTAAACAAAAATTTAGAAACTTAAGTTTTACTTTCACATCCTCCTGACAAAACATAATTGCTTAGGAATAACAATCATACATAGTTTCTCTACACATAAGATGAAAAGAGCATTAAAGTTGAGAAATCAACTGCTGAATTATTTAATTGCCTATATTAAAAAATGGCTATATTATTTCCCAGCTAATTTAATATGGTTTCACTTTAAAATTATTTCTTTCTCAGTCTTTATAACAGTGCCGCTATGGTACTGCTCCACTGCACTGTCAACACAACACTTCTAGGTGTTTTGTGAGCTCTTTCTTCGCAAGAAAATTGATGTAGAACTTCAAGAATATGAAAAGCATTTGAGATCTGAATCGCACCTTCACTGTGCCTACACAATAATTTGCTTTAAACACAAAGGAATTCTGTCACTAACTATTCTTGCATGTATGTCCTCCTCAGACAATCATCCAATGTGCCCAAGTACTTGAGCTGTAAGGCAAGGTTAGTGTTGCTTTTAGTATTTTTAAAGAAAATTGTAATCCAGTGATGAAATTTGTTTTGGAATAAGACATTTACAATTAGGCATCCTTACTTGTATTGCATGCATTTACATGAATTTACATGCACACTCAGTCTATAAATTCTAATTGTAGTCACAGTTATTGTATGAGAAAAATAATTTCATCTAAAAGTTTAAGGCTTGACTCTGTTTCTTCTACATAGGATGAAGTTTGAGATACCCTTTGGCAACTTACCTCACAGTCAGCTGAGGCTTCAGGAGCATGGTGATTTTCTAAAGCATAATTACCAGATCAGGAGAGATTTCTCAGATACTCCAGGGCGGCTCAAAGTGTCAATATCTACTCAGGAAGTTTAATCCCCCCCCTAACAACTGTTAGTCTGATCAGTCTGTAAATATTTTCTACTACATAGATCCTCAGCCCAACTTCACAGTAGGTTGTACAATTTTCAATCCTCATTTCAGAGAAGAGATAGTGACAAAGACATACCAAATAATTCTACATTTCCTATGTATTAATAACCTAAGTAATAGATTATAGGGAACCCTTGATTCTCAATACTCTCAAGACACTGAGGAGACTCTTTTGGGGATCTGTACAATATTTGCAAGTCCTATTTCACAGAATGGGGTCTTTAATTTGGGGAATTCATGTTAATGTTCTAGAAAACTATTAAAGCATTCCTCCTAAATTAACTGGTTAATATTGTTGATGGAATAGAAACAAATCCTCTTGCTTGCGGGGACCAGGAGGCTTCTGCTTACTTAGTACCCAGTAAGCATATGGAACTTCCTAGTGAGTACATTTATATATATATATATATATATATATATAATTCTCTGCACATGCAAAATCTAGGTGTTACCTCCATAAGGATTAATTCACAAAAGCACACAAGTATCACTAAGGAACTTCATTTTACTTGAGAATCACTCTGATGCTTCACAAAGCTTCAAGCTGTATTTAATCCTTTTTAATGTTGATATTTTCATACAAAGTTCAACTCCTGGCTCTGCACAGGGCAGCCCAAGAGTCACACCATGTGCCTGAGAGCATTGTCCAAATGTATCTTGAACCCAGACAGGCTGGTGATGTGACCACTGTCCTGAGGAACCTGTTCCAGTACTTAACCACCCTCTGGGTGAAAAACCTTTGCCTGGTATCCTATCTAACCCTTTCCTGACTCAGTCTCACATTTTTTCTTGAGTCCTGCGACTAGTCATGAGAGTAAAGAGACCTTTACCTGCCTGTCTGCTTCTCCTCATGAGGATGTTGACCCCAAAAAGGTCTCCACTCAGTGGCTTCCCTAGACTGAACAATCCAAGTGACTTCAGCCACTCCTCATAAAGCTTCTCTCTAGACCTTCCACCATGCTGTTGGCCCTCCTTTGGACACTCTCTAATAGCTTAATATCTTTGTATTGTGGCACCCAAAACTGCACGCAGCACATTCACATCTGATGGAGAGTCCTACACACCAAGGAGGAATTTCCCTGTATTGAGGTACGGTAATTTCTAACACCTTTCTTTCATAGAATCACACAGACTCTTTCCTGTGATCTGTTTGGATTAATTGAGGATGATTGCTGCTACAAGCCTTTCTTGGTATGATTGATTATCACAAAATGTGCTAATGTTGGATCACTGTGCTATCTTCCAGAATGAAATGCATTTCATGAAGAGCAACAGTTTCTTGTCTGCTGTAAATTTCAATTAGTGATGGAAGGCATGGCAACCACAAATCATTTTACAGGGGCACATCTCCACAATGTATTGAGGTGAGTTATTGCTCTAACATGAAGTAAATGCTTGTGTCACTTCACTGTAAATTGGCCGACTATATGGAATACTTGATTTTGTGACTGAATGTTAATCCAGTTAAACACAGAGACCTAGCTAGGACCAGATGAACAATGATAGACCATGAACCCTAGGAACTGGATCTGATGCCCCTAAAACCATCAAAGGACAATGATTAGACCATGATCCCTGGTGTGAAACTCTCCAAAAGGTCAAGGAAAGAAAGCATCTCTTTGAAACACCATGCAAACCAAATAGGATTACTGCCTAAAGGTGTCTAGGATTTATTATGAAATTCAGTGAAGAAATGAATTTTGGTACTATACAAACCTTAAAATGGAGTGTCTCAGATAAGGGCAAAAGGCAGGGAAAAGTATATAGTAGGGTGGAATGGGAAAGAACAACCATGGGAAAACATAAGGAAAACTGTTAAAAGGAATCGGTTGACTGTAAATAGGGTCTGATCAAACAGGTCTAAACATGTTTGGCAGAGTCCTGTGTTTGATTGACACATTCTATCCTTCTTAATCATATTTCAGACTTATTTTTTCTGTACATCTGAGCAACTTGATCTGAGTGTGTATGTAGAACAGCTAGCAAACTTCAAGTTAGACCATTCAGTAGTAAATGAATGTGGTAAATGAATCACAGTTACCAACATCGGGAGAGTGACACCCCTCCTCCCTCACCAAAGAGTCCAACTGCCTTGGCAGAAACTGGGGACGGGGGAAAATGGAGAAGACCACAGTCTGGAGATCTACTACAGGGTAGACACAAACGTGTCATCACCAGGTATCTCAATATGGTGAAAGATAATGACTGTGTAAGAGGTCCATGGTCTTGGTCAGACTTGAAATTTGTTCTAGTATTTGAGAGATCTACGAGTGCAGGTATGCTTGTGAATCAGGAAAATGAGGCTGATTGATCCTGATCAGCCTAAAAATAAGCCAAACATGGCCTACCCCAAAAATTGCTTGTTATACATTTTTTTATCAGGAATGCATCCTCAGCTTCATCACCAGCTGCATCGAGGAGCACAGAAACATATGCATCCACTGTGGTGTGGTAGAGTAACCTTGTGTGCCTAAAAGTCCAAACAATTTGACTTTATCCTTTACTGCAGTGAGCTAGGAAAGAAAAATCCCCTGAGTCTTGAAGTCTTCCAAATTCAGCTATCCATAATAAAACTTGTTTCTCATCTGCTGTGAATTCCAGCTTGTGATTCAAGGAACCACAGGTGCAGAGACCATTTTACATGGAGGAATCTCCACAGTGTCTCAGGATAAGGTGGTCATTTAACGTGAAGAAAACGTTTTTGTCACTTCACTATAGACCTGACATCCTACTCATCCATCCCACTCCTGTACACCCCCCCACCACTACCAAAACTTGACATTCTACCCTGTCCTGTTGGACTACCATCTGCCTGGTACAGTTAAGGATTACAGATGCCAAAGCTCATTCCAACCAAAGCTGGAAGAACTTGTTAATCTAAATAGAGATTCCATTAGTTTGGGGTTTTTGTAAAGAAGGTTCTTATTCAATGAAAGGCAAGATGTTAAAAGAAAGGCTTGAAAGCAATGGAAATATGTTACAGAAAAAAATAAGAATATTGACATGCTTTTTCTTGTTTCTGAATCTCTTAAGTAAATCACTTGATACCTGTATTGTGCGTTAAATATTTTAAAACATTATTTACTTAAAAATATTAGAATAATTTTGTGTTTAAGTATCAAATTAATTTGATTAGTAGAAAATGTGCTATCATAGAGGCATTACTACCATTTCTGATTGACCCAGTCCAGTGGTCCGTCTCAGGGCATTGGTGCTGCCAGTCACGGAGGAAGCTTCTGGCAACTTCTCACAGAAGCTTCTGGCTTCTCACAGAAGCCACTCCTGTACCCACCCCATCCCCACAACTATCAAAACATGGCCATGCAAACACAATACAATATCTTTATGTAAGGCCCCAGAAAACTCTGTCGATGAGACTCTCAAAAGGGTTTGTAGTTTTTCATGTACTCTGACTTAGACACATGGATAAAATATGAACAAGATATTTTCAGGAAGTCAAAACAACAAAAAGCTTTACTGGCAACTTCAGAAAATCAGAGAAATTTGGCAGAAGTTTAGAGCAGCATTAAATCAACATAAAACACATCACAAAGCGTTAACGTAGCCCGTTCTATTTAGAAAATGCCAATCTCATCCAGTTTTAAGTTAATCAAAATTCCCAAAAGGGGGAATTAGAAAGAGAGAAAGACAGAAAAATATAGAAAAGAACAAATATAGCTACCACTCCTGGTTCCAGTGGTGTTCAGCTGATAGAAATCCCAAGAAGAGGTAAAATAAAGACATAGGTTTGCCTCGTGTCTTACTTTAAGTACCCTTTGGCTTTCCTGGGCCCCTCCTCCAGGTGGGACTTCTACTTTTTCGGTCACTCTTGTAATAGATTGGGGCCCCAGAGGCAGGTGTGAAGCATTTTCTCTGGTATGCCAGGGACTGGTGGCCACTGCAGGGTTGGGGTACAGGCCTGGGTAAGTGGGGTGTGCAGAGCAGGGCATTGCCTCACCAGAGCAAGGCCTGATCTCTCCCGTCCCCCATACTCACACCCAAAAGGTTTTGAGAGGTTTCTTCATCCTTCCAGTTTTTCAGACCATCTTGTGTTGGGAACTTCATTGGATGTAGCAAATTAAAAGTAGATTTTTAAAGGGCATACGCTTGTATGACTACTCTAATTTTGTTAATTTATTTATTTTTAGATACTTGAGAATGATCAATGACTTACAATGAATGAGTTAAACAATACTGTATCATTTTACCTTTCTTAGGAAGAGACACAGCAGTTACCAAAGCCTAGATGACAGGAAGCAATTTGGTTGTCAGTCTGAATCTTCAGGTCAACAAAGATGAACAAGAAAGAGAATTCAGTTCTCTGAAAGGAACTCTGATGCAGGGGAGCAGCCATAGAGACTAACTTTTTAAAATTTGTTCATTTGTCTAGATTCTAGATGCCTTAGTGGATATACTTTTACACATAAACTCTTATCTTTATTTGTTCATATATTTATGCTGTCACTCTTCCTAAATATCTGCATTTACTGTGTAAATTATGCATTATATATACTCAGTTGAGGGTTTGCTTTTCTGGAATGCAAGTCTGTTTCTTCACTGAAGCAGAATCTCCAGGATGACATAAGTCCTTTAAAAACGAGGATTCAGTTTAAACAGGTTCACTACAGGAAGTTTCAAATAACTCTGCTTAAGTGGGTTAAAGTTCACAGAATCACAGAGGGGTTTGGGTTGGAAGGAATTTTGAAAGATCGTCCAGTTGAACCCCACCTGCCATGGGCCAGGATACCTTTCCTTGTTCAAAGTCCTTTCAACCTCACTGAACAATTCCAGAGATGGGGAATCCACAGATTGTCTTGGCAACCTAGTGTCTAACTCCCCACCACAGTAAAATTTCTTCCCTATGTCCAACCTAAATGTACCTTCTCTCAGTTTAAAAGAATTGCCCCTTCTCTTGTCACTTCAGACCATGATAAAGTCTCTCTCCGTCCTTCTTAGAAGTTCTCTCTAAGTAAGGAAAAGATGTAATAAAGGGTCTCAGGAGCCTTGTCTTCTCCAGGATGAACAACTCCAATTCACTCAGCCTCTATCCAGACTTATTCCAGCAAGCATTCAAAAACATGTACTTATTCTACATATTGATTATAAGTTAATACATGTGTCATATTATATTTCAGATTTGATGAGGTACAATATCATAATGCATGACTGCATACTGAGACACCACCACAGTCTGAAATCAGGAGTACTGTGTGTTTCCAAATCAAGAATCAGGAGTGCTGTGTGTTCCCAAATCCAGGAAATACTAAAGAATTTAGTGGTTAAAACTTGCACATTGATACCATCATCTGCCTACATGATTTTTTCTTTTTATTGTAGGAATTTGCACAACGTATTTTAATTCAAAAATTGGGGTCCATTTCAACAAGTTCTAGGTGTAAAATTAATGTTTCACACAGCTGTACTCCATAGCTCTGGTATAAGAGACTGGGAAGCAGAGTGTTACTTACAGTGAAAAGAAACTGTAAAATAAATTATTTGTATGAAAGCTGTTTCTGTAGAGAAATATCCTTGTAAAATATACCCCTCTTTTCACATAAACCTGACTCTTATAACATTCTAGGACTTGCAGATTTTTTTTTAATTTATTCACCTACAGTAAATACAGAGACATATGAGTCAGCAGTGCTCTGGCAGCCAGGAGGGCCAACCGTGTCCTGGGGTGCATCAGGCACAGCATTGCCAGACAAAAAAGGGAGAGAATTGTCCTGCACTGGGGTGGCCTCACCTCAATGGAGCTCTGTGTGCAGTTTTGGGCACCAGAATAGAAGAGAGTTATTAAACTATTACAGAGTGTTCAAAGAAGGGCAACAAAGATGGTGAAGGGCCTCGAAAGGAAGATGTATCAGGAGTGGCTGAGGTCACTTCATCTGTTCAGCCTGGAGAACATTGTAGGGAGACTTCATTGCAGTCTCCAGCTTTCCTGAGGGGAAGAGGAGGGGCAGACAATGATCTGTTCACTCTCCTGACCAGTGACAGGATCCAAGAGAAGGGCCCTGTATCAGATGTTTAGCTTGGATATTAGAAAAAAAATTCTTCACTCATAGGGTGGTTGGGGTCTGGAACAGGCTCCTCAGGGTAGTGGTCACAGCACCAGCCTGACAGAGCTCAAGAAGTGTTTGGAAAATGCTCTCAGGCACATGGTGTAAGTCTTGGGGATAGTGCTGTGCGGGGCCAGGAGTTGGACTTGTTGATTCCTGGGAATGCCTTCCAATTCAGCATATTTTGTGATTCCATGATTCTGTGATATTAAAAAAGAAGATCATTATGGAAGGGACATAAAGAGTAAACAAGAAACACTGAGGGAATCACAAAATCCTTGAGGAGTACTTTGCTGAAGGTGGTGACATTTACATTTTACCATAACTTTTTCTATGACGTTCCAGTTTGGTGGCAATTGAAAAGAGGCTGACCTTTTCCCAAAAATGGGCTGCATATGGAAAGCTGCATATGGAAAGCTGTATACGGAAAAGTAAAATTATGCCTGAGTCACAAAATTAAGTCAATCATCTTTGGACTCTTCAGGTTCAACTACAGCTCAATAGCTAATTATTTTCTAAAGGACAGGATTGTTTTGAGATAAGGAAAAAGGTATTGGTCATGAAAAAAACAATGTATGTCACTCCATTAAAAGAAAAACAAAGAGCAAAGTATTTTTTGGCAATTCTTAGGAATTGGCAATTCTTTTGACTTCCTAACCAACTTAAACTTCAAATAAAATAAATCAAGACATCTGCAATTTCATAATATACATTGATATATTTTTCAGAAAAAGAAAAATAAGCAAAGACAAAAGGTTTCATTCAAATGAGGTTTGTTAGTTGATGTTGTCTTTTCCTTTCAAGTAGTGTACACTTTTGCTACCCTCCTTAGACATTAAAGAGCACAGTGGTGGGGCAGGTCTCTCTCAAGGGGACAGGCCAGCCTTGGATGGCTTAAGCTGGTTGGAAGCAGCTGGTTGGAACTACCATGATCCCATGGTTACCATTAGCTCAGGGACTACAATCAGCTGGCCAGGGATGATGGCCTGAAAGATCCCAGAGGCAGGGAGGAATGCCTTTTGTGTCAAGGGAGAAGATTAACTCCAGAGGCCAGGGAGAGGCAGCCACATTTGTCATAGGCACCACGCTTCTTCTGAGAACTGCAAAGCATCAACTTGTTGTATCCTTCCCCTCCAATAGGTAAATTCCTCTGAGAAACCTAATATTTTCAAGCTGTGCTCCTGAATAATGTTAGAAGGGTAATCACAATACCAGATTAAAAGAGATAGATGGTAGGAAGATGCTATGCTAGAACTATTTTAAATGTACTACGGGCATGAGAATTTTCTGTATTGATTTTTATGTGGGCAACTGGCATTGTAACTGGACTAGTAATAGCAGTTGATTGTGATATTGACTGGACTGTAAAAACATTAATTATATTAACAATAAATCCTGGTTCCATAAAAGTCATACATTTCTTTTTGCCAATAACAAGATTTTGAATAAAAGACCTTATACCCCGTTAGTGCTTGGTGATGCCATTGGTATTCAAGGCCAAGGACCTCTCAGAGCTTTAAAGAGATGATGACATTCTCCAGGCTTTGGACTAGAGGAAGGGCAAGTTCTGCAGCAAGAGTGGCCTCTCACCTCCCAGCTGTGGTCTAACTGCATCCACAGTCACAAGGAGTAGGAATGGGGTGTGTACGTGGATAAGCAGCACAGCCCCAAGGACGAGAGTTGTTGGCTAGTCTGGGCTGTCCAGAGATGCTGAAGAGGCAAGGGCCCAAACCGTAAAGCATATGGAAAAAAAAACCCAGAGGGAGACTGCACTACAGAAAAGTGGAGACCACCAATGTGGAACATGCAGGAAACATGTGGCTTCTGGAGAGACAGAGGGAAAGTTCTTATTTTTATCTTCAGAACTGCAGCTGGCAAAGAGATAGCATTGTAGCAGCAGGTGAGACAAGATTAGTCAAAGCCATCATCAGACACACCTGAGCCTCAGTCAAGTATGGCACACTAAAAACGAGAGGAAGATGATTCCCAATCACAAGAGAGTTTTACTCATTTGCTGACCTGACTTGGTCAGTTCCCTTCTGACTTCAGATATTCTATGAATTTCAGTGGTTATAGAAAAGGTACTAAAAACTTATCCTCTAAATATTTTTGAAGGAAATATTTTGAATTTTTATCATCCTAATACTTGACCACAAACTTTAAAAAACAAAAAAATAAAAAGAACAATACACATAGAGCTTGTGGAGTGCGTATCATGTCTTCATGACAGCCACAAATTTTTAGATGTGTCATAGAAACAAGAAGAACAAAGAATGGCCATGGATGTGTCATGACTATCCAATAGCCATTTTTCTTTTTGGGGATTGCTAGTTGAAATGATAGAACTGCCAGAGATTTTAAGCTGTAAAATAGCTCAGCTGTTATTCAATGACTTGCAAGAAACGCAATGAAAAGATTCCTGGCCTTGTTAATCAGCTCTGATTAGTGGGCAATGTTTTCTGCAGAGAGAGATGGTTTTTCAAGCCACATTCTCTTTTTGTTGTTGTCTTTATTTTTCCATTTCTCAGTATAAACACATGTAATGGCATATGGATTCCTGCCAGGTTTTAGCTATATACATATTCTGACTCTGAAAGAATCATTTGTTTGTCCTGCCGTATTTTTCTACATGTTGCAATTCCGGAATCCTCAGGCTAAATTCAGCTGGAAGTCTTTTAACATATTTCCTACTGTGTGTACATGTTTTTTGAAAAGTAATTAAATTGACTGTTTAGTTATTGAGTCTCTAAAAGCATTGATTCTGATGGAAACTAAACAATGAGCCCTTTTGGAGAGGTCTGGAACATAGTCTCAGCTTCCATCTGGAGAATGGAAGTCTTGATCTGGGATTAAATCCACCTGTATTTGTCAAGTGTTTGGATGTCATGGTGCTAAAAAATATTAAAAGTCTAAAACAAAAAAAACCCTAACAATGGAAAGTAATGCTGAAAGGATTTATAGGAGAATTTAAATCTTTTTGACTCAGAAAAGAGAATTGAAAAAATGCCCAAATAACATTTGTTAAAGGTAAACATCTTTATGAAAGTTTGTAGAGTAGAAAGCCGTCCAATAAAAGAAACACTAAGGACATTTTGTAGTCTGTCTTATCTAGAACTGGCTTGCAAAAATGGTAATATGAACATAAAATACAACCAGAAAGTTACTTAAATATACAATTTTCAAGGGAAAAAAAAAAAGAGTGCTAAACCAAGAAGAGAATAGAAAGAAAGAGCAAGAAAGTCAATATATTGCATTGCAAAGAGCCATATAAAGTTATCTTTGTGTGCTTTCATATATTTATGTCATAATTATTTTGGAAAGAAAATCTCACAATCCAATCATACTCTTTTGCTTGTCTTGTTTTTATAACCCTTCAATTTTTTTTCCTCTTTGTTTGTCCTTTTTATATACCTCCTTTAAGCACTAGAAAGATGTAATTAATCCTTTCAGGATTCTTATCCATGCTGGACAGACCTATGTCTCTGAGCCTGTCTTCACAGGAGAGGTGCTCCAGCCCCCTGATCCTTTTCATGGCCATCCTCTGGACTCAGTCTAACAGGTGCATGCTTGCCTTGGGCTGAGGACTCCCGAGCTGGAGATGCAGCACTCCAGGTGGCATTTCATGAGGATGGAGAAGGATAATCACATCCCTTGACCTTCTCGCCACAATGCTTTTGATGCCACCATGGATGTGATTGTCCTTCTGGGCTACGTGTGAACACTGTTGGCTCAAGTCCAGCCCTTCATCCACAAGAACCCCCAAGTCCTTCTCTTCTGCTCTCAAGGAGTTCATCTACCAGTCTATATTCGTGTCTGGCATTCTCCAGACCAAATAAGTTATGCTCTCTCTTGAGCTATCCTTCCCTCCACCTGAGATACCTATGCCATGTAAGTTTTTCTGAGATCTAAGCTGGGAAATATGTTCACAGCATTTTTAAGTGAAATGTCTCACCAAATGGGGGTTTCATGTGTTTGAAGCTTTCTGGATCATTACCTAAAAACAAGACAAAAAGGGTCTTCTCACTTGTCCTTCTGTGAAGTTTTCAATGAGAGTCTTGTCACAACACTAAGTCACAGAGAACCAGTGCCTGTTTCATGGACTAATGGGCAGTTCTGCTAGATGGCCACAATTTTTAGAGATGAGACACTAGAGTGGAATGTAACACCAGGTCACTGTTTATGTATTGTACATGTGTTTATATGTGAAATGAAAGAGCCAGCCATTTAAAAAAAGCACAAAAAACACCATGAAAACAGCACCTTGACTTTTGAAATTAACTTCAATTTGTTAAGCGTACTAGTAAAACACAGATATAAATAACAATAAGTAAATAACCTCTAGCCCTGAGAATATAACTTTATTCCATCAGGACCTGTAGCACTGCACAACTAATGGAAATGCTGTTAGTCAGCTCAGAGTTCACTTCAATAAATCGTAGGTCACCCAGAATTTGTTCTCTACAAGTTCTTGGTTTCTATTAAAATAATGTAACTTCTCTAATTCAGTTGCTGGCTAATGGGGGTTTCAACTTCTAGAATGTAACCTTGACAAAATATATCATCCTGCAAGTAAATTTTCTTTCATCTGATATAATGAAAAAAAAAAAAAGGATGCAACTGGTTTTGTCCTGTTTTCTAGTTTTAAAGCAGGATTTTCCCTGTTGTCTCTGAAGGTGAAAGCAATTTTATGTCCAGGGTTATTTCAATGATGTATGAGACACTCTGCGAAAATGCTATGCAATTCTGTGTGTGAGAAATGCCCTGCAATATTTTAAGTAATGCAACTTAGGGCTTAGAGTTTCTGTTTCTCCTTAGAAAATAAGGGCTTTTATAGTTAAAATGTTCTCAATTATTTAATCTAGGAGTCCCTCAAAAAGATGTGAACACTTTTTATTCTTAGAAAATAAGAATAGTAAATAAAATTATTTATATTGTCAGAATAAAATTTAAAATACTTTATATTGTTAATCTGTCATCCTTATCCTTACTAAACAGAAACTTTTTCTCAAAGGAATGAAATTGGTCTCAACCCTTTCACAGTCTGTTGAAATGGTTTGGACCTGTTTCATCTAACTTTTAGTACTACAATGGAATATCTGAGATAAGAGTGTGGTTGTCATGATTTCACAATTGGGTAAATGGAAAGAATTAATTTTTACTTATCTGAGCTATCCTCCACAACTCACCACTTCCCAGCATAAAATATTGTTACAATATAAGTACCTCATATATGAATGTCAAATTAGGTGGATTAAATCCCAATCAAAATAGTTTGCTGCCTCCTGTAATTATTGTAGAAAAATGTTGCTGTAATTTTCATTAGAAATAAAAGGAAAGGGAATAAAAAGAAGAAAAATGGAGCATCTCAATGAACTTTTAGTAAATAAAATTCACTGATAATCTTAAGGAGAAATTAAATATGGCGTTTGATAGTAGCAACATATGTTCAATATTTTACCAATAAAGTCATAACTAGCTGCTTTAATTTTACACATTAAATCCCAATAGTAAAATTATAAGAGGAAAAAAAGAAATAGAAATTAAACATCAATTATTCTTGCAGTTTTAGTTCTCTAGAGACAGACATTGTGTTGATTTTCATAAGTTTTAACAAATATAAGATAAATTTTTATATGTTGGTAGGACTGAAAAATAAGAAAGTCATATTCTTTTGTTCAAAAGACGTTTAAAAATTGTATGTGGTTGCTTTACTAGGTACATGTCTGAAGTAGTCAAAAACGAATAAAGAATGGAATATATTACATGGACATGCTATGTATCTTCACTTGAAAGCATTTAATAATCAGACTGTTACTGCAATCAGAATGTTATTAATATCCATGTTGTTAGGATAGGAATGCTGAGGAATGGTAATGGGAACACAGCATATGCATCTTGCTCTTCTGTTTCCAGTAGATTAACTCCCTGTATAACTGTATTGCCACAGTATCTGTTTTTTTTCTTAAGACCAGAGGTCTGTGACAGAACTAGATGTTATACAGTCAATTCTTTGTTTCACGACTTATCTTACCTAAAATACTGATTAGCTAATATTATTTACAAACTTGGGTATTTTCTTCTTCATTCACACTGTATCAATTTTTGCTTCATAAATTTGAAATCGTGTATGTTTTTTAAAATAAATAATATCAATGGCCACTATTTGTTATTGCTTTCATAATACATATTTCAGGAAATTTTCTAATAGTCTAGTGTTTTGAGAATTATTTGGCTTTTAAAGATTACTTCAGTATGAAATCATAATGTATCTAAAAATGCTCTCTCTGAGTGATTACAGCAGGTCAAGCTTATACTGAGTTTCATAGTGGAATGAGGTCACTGAAGATGGAAGATGAAGAAAATGGCCATGGCTGCTATACATTCATGAAAATAATGTTAGTATGTGCCATAAATTCAGCTTGTTCTTTGAATTACGGCAAAATAATCAAATATGATTCAGAAATATGAAGCCTACAAAGAGGAAAAAAATCCTAATTTTTTCAATTGAATGAGAGTATAGTAATTAATGGTAGACTATCTCCTTAAGGCAATGGCTTGTATGAGTTCAGATAGAAAGTGAGCTTGCATAGGTAATTCTGCTTGCATAAGTTAATTCTAAGCAATGTTTACCTGCTAGAAATATTGGGATGCTTAGTTTTTTGGGTTTTTTTAAATTGGGTGATATCTTCCGTATAAGGAGAGCTGTGTTGCTCAATAAAGATAGGTTGATCAATAAAAGGTTTATCTTTCCTTATATTCTGCTTCTGCAAGAATTTTGCACATAACATTGCCCTTAGAAGAATATTGTTTCAGTGTAGCTGTTCAAATCATATGAGGTTCAAATTCCTTTAATGTTATGATAATTAATTGTAAAAATGATAAAGGTAGCTATCCATTAAATATCTAGAATTTGAAACAGAAAATTCTCAGGAATACAGTGAATTACATCGATTTTATCTCATTCTGTATAATTTTGGCACATATCATGTTAGCAGTTGTCCCCAGTTGCCTGTTAGGAGTCATTACATATAGAACAGATTTAATAAAATTGAACACTTTAAAATAATGCAAAATACTGGCTAGAGAAAAGTCTGGAGAAAAAGAGGTAAAATAAAATTGAACTAGAAATAATTTTTGTGCCATCTAGTACATCTAATTTAAGTATCTTATTGATACTCTAATTCACAAAAGATGTGCTCCTGGGCCCAGAGCTCCATTCCATCATCTGAAATTATACTTCATGCATTGATTGATATATCATTATCTTCATTTGAGAAAAGATAAATTGTCCTTAGTGTAAAGCCATAACAAAAAGTTATTCTTAGTACCCTCATGTTGTACAAATCTGATGGTTAGAGCAGCAAAAGGAGAAGTAAAAAAGGTAAATCTCAGTTCTTTCTTACCCAAAATTAATTGAACCTGTGCCTCCCATAGCTGAGAAAAGTTGTCTAAGTACTAGATGAGTTAGTTGAGGCCACCTGAGGATCTCAATAATGCTGTTCTCTATTCCTTATACTGTCTCATAACTAATGTGGTTTCAAGAAAATTATGACTCGATGAAAGAATTCAAGAAAAAGCTGAAAAAGCTTTACTTTGGGGAGCACTTATCTGAGAAGTCTCTTCTATTCTTCTGATTTCAAGACCACAGTTTTTTAATCTGACAGGAGTTTTATGATTTTTCAGTTTAGGAATGAAGAGCAGGTTGTTAACATCAAGATTATAATATCTTTTTTAAGGGAGTGATGGTATGGAAGGAGAAATTAAGACTGGGGAAATACTAGCTGACAGCTCTAATGGAAATATCACTGATCTCTCAAAAAAATATCCAGAAATTAACATTTAAATCTTTTTGTTAAATTCCATCATGGGCAAAAGGGAACATAAGATATTTGAGTGGAGTTAAGTTTATTGTTAAACCAAAGAATGCTTTAATACTTTAATTACCTGTATGTGTTATTTGTATCTATTAGCCAGTTTATCTATTTGCAGAGAATCTTCATTAGAGAGACTTTAAATAAATTAAAATTTAAAAAAAAATTAAAAACCAAAACCCAAGAGTGAGAATTTATTCTCTTCCCTTGACATTGTGATTTTCCTTTGAATGTCTCAAAAAACTGTGCCAGAAGATCTAAGGTGAAGTAGAAGGCAATCACTGAAATCATGGGTGTGACAACTCTCCATCATCCATCTCAGAGCCCGGCTCAAGGCTTTGGGTTGGCATTTCTTCTTTCCTGGTCTGTTGTCAGCTCATCTGCAACCTCTGTGGGGTTATGTTGGTGTCCCCTACCCTGTGACACAAAGTGCTGATATTTCTCCGCCCCATGTCTGTCAAGCCACTGGCCCCAGCCAGTCAGAGGCAGTCCCCAAGCCAGCACCCATTGGGAAGCAACATGAGGAGAGGGAAAATTCAACCATCTCTGACTGGCTTGAACCATCTCCAGCCAGACCTCGATGGCCAATACCACCCCTGACCCTGAGGAAGCCTTGCCCTGTGGGGCTGCTGCAGGCCCACAGTGTATTAAACTATTTACTGCAATTTCTTTTATTTTTTTCATCTATTACACATCTCCTCCACATACTGACGCATTCACAAACAGCGGAACCCCTTAACTGCTGCCTTCATTCGTGTTGTGTTTTACCCCTCTGGTTGTCCTCTCACCCACATTGTCATATACCAGCTTGGCTTCAGGAATGGGAAACTGCTGAGCTCAAAGTCAGTGACTCTCACTCTGTGCTCTCCCCTTCACCACAGTCCCAGTTATTTTACTGCAGAAGACAATCAGATTGTCTAACTCTAGTTTACCATTTACCTTTGGACTATTCCCAAAATATTCCATTCCTTCTTGTATCCTGAAATGGGTGTCAAGGAAAATCATACAAAAGTTTTCCCAGGGATTGAATACAACCTAAAAGTATTGCCACACTGAGGGGCTATGAGGAGGGAGGAGGCCACGGAGATGAAGGAGCCAGGGTTTTCACAGACCTGCTGGGTGGCAGGACAAGGGTATAAGCTGAAAGAAGAGAGGTTCTGACTGGAAATAAGAGTCATGAAGGCAATCAAGGTGCTAATATGATCTTAGATGGGAGATGCCTCGGACAGAATTAAGATGCAATAGAGACCATATGATGAAGCCAATAACATGGGTCTTATTTAATAATAAAGATAAGATAGAGAAAGAAAGACATAGGAAAAGGGGGACGGGGGAGAGAGAGACAGTGAGATCAGGCAGAAGATAGTCACCAGCCATAGATCCAGCAGCATTCCGTTGGTCCTTCTTCACCCTGGGCTTTTTGGTGGTGAGGGTTCCAGAGTCATTCTTCTGGTGGTACCACCTTTTATACAGTCCAAGTTCCAGGTATCCACAGGACATAGATGCCATTCAAATAACTTAAGGTGATATGTGTAGGAGCAGATGCTTCCTTTCCCACTGTTTGCCACAAAGGGATTTTTTATTTTCTGGAGGCATTAACAAAGATGTGCTAAACAGATCTTACCTCTGATCTTCCAGGCCTTCCTAGATCTGGAATTAGAGCCTTCCAGATGCAAGTTCCTCCCTTCTGTGCTTATGTCAAGTTCCATCTGTGGTGGTTCCTTTTAGCTTTAGCAGTGTTTTGATGTGCGTAACTGTATTCTGTGAGTTCTTAGAGGTGCCCAAAGAAGGAGGCTTTATTGTTTGGAGTTTACAAGATTCAGAAAGACAAATACACAGGACTCCTCAGAGTTCACACTGCTCTGGGAAGAGGGTTGCACTGCAGAACTCTCAAGATCCAATCCAACCTGAATTTTGTTGTGACAACACAAATTTAATTGCCATTCATTCAAATACAGTACATTTTCATTTTATCATTAACAGGAAAAAAAACCTGAGAATATAAAGAAGCAGACAAAAAAATAGTTATGCACTAGGGATCGGGATCCGCCTAGGGTTAGGGTTCTGAAAACCACAAAGCCCAGAGCGCCAAGCACACTGCAGCTGCAAAAGGCATGCCAAGGGGAACAGAGAACTGCCAAAATATGGCTTCTTCTTTTGCTTTCTCGTTTGATCTACCTGTCTACCAAGGCTGCTCTTTTTTCCCTGATTTTGGAATTTTTGTTAGGATAAGTTTTGCAAGTTTTTGAGACGTTCTCTTTTACGTAAGGACAGACCACAGCCTAAGGAATGCTCTTCTAAATTTATTTTTTTTTCACCTCACCCATGTGCTGGGGAACTCAGAAAACTTTCTGTTACTTCTCAGTATTTGGTCAGGCATTTGCTTTGGACATGGCTTGAAATAACCACCAAGCCTTGTGCTCTAAAGAAACTGAAAAGGGAGAATGGCACAACTACAGTATTGCTCCCATACACCTCTCTACCTGGCATCATACTTGTGCTAGGTATCTCAGCCTTTGACATAAAACTGGCTTTAATGAATCTGCCAAGGATGAGAATTAGTCTTAGGGTTAAGCTTGAGAAAAACATGAAGAACAGAGACTCAAGGACACTAAAACTAAAAAGTGCATGGCAAGGGGCTTGTGATACTGTATGAAAAATATTCTGAGAAAACTTTTCTCCGTGACAGAAGTCAAAACTGTAATCATAAACATATCCCTAATCATAAACCCTCCTAACCCTTGGAGGAGCAGGAAAAACCACATGGGGGTACAGCTGGTGCAAAGGAGAAACTCAATGGACGGAGCAATGTTGGTGCAGACCCCTGGCTGGCCTTGGGAGGTCTTTTGTAGCTTCAGTGTCCCTGGAGCTACGGGCTTTGTGGTTTTCTGAACCGTAACCCTAAACATAACCCTAACCCTAGGCAGAGCAGGAAAAGCTGCATTGATGTGAGGCTGGTGCCAAGGAGAAAAATGTGGAAGACGCAATATTGGGGCAGTGATGTGCTGGCCTTGGTAGGCCTCTTGCAGCTGCAGTGTCCCTGGAGCACATTTTACAGCTATTGAAGAAATAATATAACTTGGGATTACATGAATGCTACCATTCAGTTTTTGGTGGGGCACTCATCAAGATCCTCTCCCTCAATTTTCTGGTAAGTAATCCCGGAATCTGCATCCAAACTCCAAGGAGAAGTCCTGAATGGTTATCAGGATATGTGTGTGTAGACTTCTGCCTCTGTGATAATCCTTGTGTCTTTCACTGTCTTTGTAAAACAGTGTCTCTCAATCAGGAATATTTATTTTATCTCTTCCCACAGCTGCATCTCTAAGATGTTGATTCTTAGCTGGGGCCTGAGCCCTTTTGGCACCAGAGATGACCCCGTTGTGTCAGGGACCAAAGATGGGTTTGAGGCCTGACATATTTCATCTGTGGTTGCGCATGTTGACAAGACAATTTGGAAGAAGAACTTATTGTTAGCTGATAGGAATAACCTTCAGAAACAAAACTATGTGTTGGTCACCTGGTGGGATTCATCCTGTGAAAGGGGAACGACATACAAGTCATTGTTGGCACAGAGGTGTGATCATGGGCCATTGTGACCTCATCTCATGGCCCTGTGAGACATGATGTTGAAACTGATCACTCCTGAGGAGAAGATAAAAGTTGTGGTCCTGGGGTGGAGGAGAGAGGATGACATGCTGCACACTGTTTTCATCCAGGGAATGCCCTGAAGGTGTGCTGCCCTCCTTCCCCTCCTGCTCAGGAGCTATGAGGAGCTATGCTCAATCTCCTCCTCCTGCTTAGTGGCTTCTCCAGCATCTGGGGGTGTGTAGGTATTTAATTTCTAACACGACAAATAAAATTGACTTGCTTTGCTATTCTGACTGCTTCTTGAGTTTTTGGTGCACAAGCATCCTCCCAAACCCATAACACCCCTTGCTGTGTCTTTCATATGCACCAGCTATCTGTGCTAGAGAGTGGGGGGACACCTCCTGCCACACAGACAAGGAAATTTTTCACATATACTGTGAAAAATGGATGTTAGAATGTTTTATATTACAAGTAACAAAAAGAAAAGCGATGAAAAACCCCTAGTTTAGTCATGAATGGTCATTTTGTCCTTAATAACTACTTAATGTTCCAGACCAATAAATTTGGTTTTCAAAAAAATATTATACATTTCAGAAGTCTCAATCTTAACACTGCAATGCAGTTTATTAGCTCTTCTAATAAAGGAGAAAGAAGACATCAAGTCTATCTGGAAGTTGTATGAAACATCTTTATTTAGGATCTGAGTCCTAGATTTCAGTGTTCTGAAAGTATTTGAACAGTCTGTACTGTACCAGCCAGTATTATAAGTCAATAATATATCAAGATCCTGTAGTAATTTAAAGGAAAAATCATAAGGGAAATTCAAATATATCAATCAAACAAATTCTACATCTGAAGCATCATCAAGTTTCACCTAATTAAAAATGAATCATTTAAGCCTTGTCCTTTAAAGGAGTGAAAAGGAACTTGCTTGGGAGCCTGAGGATGAAAATAAGAAACCAAGAAAATCAAAATGAAAAAACACGTGCTAGGACACCAGAGCATGTTTGTTGTATTTAATAGAAACCCGAAGTACAGAAAGACATACGGTAAGTTGGAATGAATATGTGCTTTATAAAGATTGGTAGAAAAACTGTGATGATAGGGAAATAGACAGTAAAACTCAAAGTATATGAAGGATTCTTATATCATCAGTTTGAAGCAAGCTATAGCTCTTTGCTACTTCTGCTGGATGAACAATTCTAAAAAGCTGTAAAATTATTTTACAATTATCATGCTTAAATTTGATTCCTTTGGTGATGTTTGTGTAACTGACTGGGTAGATTATTACCACATCGTTTTACTACAACTTTATTGTTATGGCTTACACAGTACTCATTGCAATCAAATTTAGTTTCTCTCATTACACACATGAGGCTGATTTAAAAAGGATAAAATATTTTAAAAGAAGACTTTAAGAGACTAGGTTTAGAAGAAAATTTAATATTATACATTGGCTCTGAAATACAGCAGTATTTCTTCTATCTCTAAAAACATTTTTATTTCATTGGTTCTAGTTTTAATCATAAAATTAGGTGCCACTAATTAGGTGAGACAGTTAAATAAGTATCTCTGAAGTTACCAGTGTGAGGAAAGAAATAGACAAGAAACATTTTTCCTTTGTATATATTACCTCTAACACTATGTATATTCCTCAAAACAATGGATAAGTTTTTTCTTTCGTTTGTCATCAGAAAGAAGATAAGGTATAGCAAAAAAGGATATTTATGAGGAAAAAAACCCACAGCAGTAAGAGACCAATCATACTTTTTTCCTTCCCTTCTGTCTTTGTTAATCACAAACACTGTGAATTCCCCGTGTTCCTCTTTCACATTTATTGAAAGTTGTGTAAAAAATATCCTTTCCATTCCTTCTCTCTTCTACATTCACCTGTATGCTAATTGCCAAGAACTACAATTAAAAATAATTTTTGCATGATTACATATTTTTTTTTCCTAGGACATAGGACACTTTCAAATGAGCAAGCTATCTTGTAGTCCATAGACATTAATAGGAAAGTAAAAGTAATATTAGAAGTCATTAGTTTAATATACCAAACAGAATTTCTATCAAACTTGTCTGAGAAAAAAAATCCCAACAAACAAAAAATTTCAACTTTTTCACTCTCAGGCAACAGTAGAAGTTTTATATTTGTGAAACTTAAACTTTTCTGGAAATGTCTTGGAAAGTTAAATGTATACATCTATATTTTGAAGTTAACATAGCTCCAGGCTAATGTTATGTAACACTGTTTACTGGCATAAGATAGTTCTCTTAACATGGTTGGCTGCTTTTTTTTTCATTCCATTGAGTTTCTGTAAACTTCTCATGACTCTTAAAAGTCTGTTTCTTAAGTTAACTGCTTTAGAGATTACATTTTTCTATTTTTTTATACAATAATTCGAATTCTGGAACAGAATATTGTCTATGGAAAAATCACCATACACATCAAAATGTGAAAATGTTTAGCATAATTTCTAAATAAATCATAAAAAGTCATGACAGCAAAACTGTTTCAAAACACAGTGTTTTGAGACAAAATCCCTATTTTTCAGTTCTTTTTAAGGTTTATTTAGGAAAAACTAACTACAAGGCCAAATCCTTGTTTCAGAGAACTTTCATGTGTCAGTTCTTTTTACATTCACACATGGAGCAATAGTACTCTAAATATTGCCTTAGGTTTTAATGAATGTAGAGAGACAATTCAGCAGCATGGACATAGGGTTTTATACAAATATGTTTAAAATCTCTAGATCCATGGGAAAAGTATAGATTACAGAAAATTAAAACCAGTCATAGAATATATTTCAGTTGCTCCCAGATCCACTGCAATAAATAAATATCTGAATAATTTGAAGTGCACAAAAGGAAAATTCCATTAGAAAATTAGGGAAAAAGATTTCAGTGTGAGAACTTCTGAAGAATTTTAATGGTATGTGTCTGGCTCCTGGATTGATGCAAATTATCACTACATTTAACTGTGTTCAAGTATCCATATGCATGATCCAACAATTGTACTTATGCACGTGTATGTACGCTGAACCTCTCCAAAAGATTGGAAGTCCTTACAAAGGCGTCAGGACAGGTGAAGGTGAAGGGAACCCAGTCCTCTAATGAATGTGTGCTTGCACCACATGGCTGTGGCACAGTTGTTTATGAGGGTAACATAAAGGAGCTGTTGCCTAATTACTCTTTCCTGCTTCTTGGACTGTGTGCCAGGTGAGTTGTCTGAGAGGCTCACAGACCGACTCCTCCTGTGTACCTGTGGTGTGGGATCACAAAGCAGGGAAGAGGCAGGAGTGCCGATCTGAAAAATGCAATTCAGTCCATTAATGGGGTTCTAAAGACTGAGCCTCATATTTAGTTCATGAGATTTTTCAGAGACTTTATCCTTTTCTCTGTCCTTATCTTCCATCTCAAACAATTGCTGCAAACACATTAGTGGAGATTGTTCAATTTACTTCTATTCAGTCTCATTTCAAACAGAGGAGGTTACATCTACATGATGTAATATTGCTTTTGATAATAGTTTATTTAGAGCTTATGGTAGAAAGATAAATAGATAAATAAATAAATTTCATATTTTTTTATTCTTACGTACCTCATTTAGACAAAAAAAAAAAAGTCTGTCAAGAAAACAATCAAAGATGAAGGATTTTGTTGGGCATGAAATCTCATTTTAAAATGCTGTTTCTAATGTCTCGTTATATCTTTGTGGCTTTGTTCCTCTATTCTGAAAGGTCTTTGTTCACTTTATTAAAAAGCAAAAAAGAGATACTAGAGGTTTGTGACTTAGGCGTTTTGTCTTATCAACAGACAACAGTAGGAATATTTGGAACCTGCAAGTACTATTCTTTAGAAATTTGCTCTGTCCCTCTCAGTAATGGTATATATACATTTTTTTGCTATACGGTCTTGAAATAAATACATTAATGCTTTTATTTTCAGTTCTTTATGAAAATGTGACATAATAAATCAATATGTAATTTGAAGAAGAAAAAAATCTGATTTTATTTACTCACCTGTACTTTCTATAGAAAATGGAGATCTTTTAAAGAAAGTTAAAGTCCTGATTTGCTTTTTCTATGTGGGTTTCTGACATTTAATTTTCTTAAGGGGCTACATAAAAAAGAAAAATCTTTGGATTGGCTTTAGGAACCAATTCCCTTTCCTCTGAACTACATCTTCCTGGTACACATCAAGTTTAACTTATATTGACAATTAAGAATGCAGATAAAAAAAACTCAATGCAATTAAATTCACATTAAAATTTACTAACATGAAAAGAAAAGTGTCAAGATGATGTTAATGTTAGTATGGAATCCTGGCACTTTGAAAACCCTATTGAATTTACTGAAGACAGCTTTTGATCAATAGGAACATACTGATAAGTACATTGGTGACTTTATCTACTAACTTTTGCAGTATAATGAACTTAACTTGATAGAAATTGAGTTTTGATAAGATATTCCAGGTAATAGAATATCCAGATTTTTTTTTTTGGCTCAAGTGAATTTATCAGAATTATAAAAGTAAGATAATCAGAATTTGGCTTTATCAGGTTGAGAGAGACAAGTGGTGAGAGACAGATGAGTTAGATGCACAGGTATTATGCAGAAGTGTACTTTTAACACAGGTTGATTTCCATGTGTAGAGGAATTGAAAAAAGTTAAAAAAGCAAAACCAAGCAACAACAATAAAAAAAAAAAGAGTTTAGAAGACAAATGTAAAACTAAGTCAGCTGAAATAACTGGGATATATTCTCAAGATTTGAACAAGATCCATAAAGGGGTATAATCAGGAAAGATCAAAAGGGAAAGAAGGAAGTTATCTGAGGCCAGTAAAGTAAGAGGGAGAAGAGACAAAAATTTTGGGTTGTTTTTGGGAGGTGAGGGGAAGGGAGGGAAGAGTATTGGGATGAATTTTGCATAACAACTAATACCTGCTGTCTTCAGTGTCTATGTAACACAGTGTTAAAGGCAATACAAAAATGTCGATCCATCTTTTCCATCATTGCTCTCTTGCAACTAGGATGACAATGCTGAAGTAGACTCCCACTAACATGTTAGGTTAACCATAGAATATCTGAGACTATGAGGTAGATACTGGAAAGAAATCAACCATACACACAAGCAGAAAAGCCAGAGCCAATGAATCCACCCCACTTTTCCAACTGATCCTGACTATGTTTTGGGTTCCTCATTGCTGCATTTCTTCTGAAACATTTTTTGTCTGCATCTTATCAAGTGCAGTTAAAGGGCTGGAGTGTGACTGTCTTAGATGACTTTCACCTCAAATTTTGGGAAGTAAAGTACATTTGATCAGTGTCATGCTGGAAGTAGCCCTTTGAAATATCCTAATCAGTTAAATAAATGTCCCAAGTACATCACTTATGGATCTGTTTGCATTTAAATTCAGTATAGTCACTGTGACACAGAATTATTAATTCTAGCAAAACACTCTAAATAGCCCTAAATTAAATGTTTATATACTTATATGTATAAACGATGCCTCCATTTCATCATGTTCCCAAATTCATATACTTAATTTGAGAGAACACTGACATCAAGGTCACACATTCACTTCTATATATCAGGTATATTTGATTTTCTGTGAAGTGCAAGTATTAGGAAATCCAGTTTACACATTTAAATTAGCAACAAATTGAAGCTAATCAAAATTAATTATTCTATGCAGTGTATTTTTTTTTTGCTGTTACGATAGAAAAATACCTTCCTTTTTTAAACTTCCCTGTACTTCACTTTTAGCTTTTTGTCTTATTAATTAACAACTAACAGATACCTTAGATATATTCCTGAACAATGAATACATTTCTCCACTGTTCTCTTGGTAGTTTTACTTCCAAATACATTTTAATAAGTACTCACACTTTTAAATGAGTTTTGGTGTGAGTCATCCCGGTGCAATTTGTTTACTTCCAAAACCAGAGTTTAGAGAAGAGAAGTAGCTAAGCTTCTAAACATAGAAAATTCATAGTAGATGAGTCTTGCATCATATTTCTTTATTGTTGTTTAACTATACATTTTTCCCCTGATCTTATTTCTACTACTAAGTGACAAGGAAATCAAGATAATGTCCAGAAATATATTGTATATTTGACTATAAGGTGTATGAAAGGGAAATAAATGTAAATGCAAATGAAGAATCCCATCAAGGTAGATATGTCTCTGCCAGATTCCAGAATGTTTGCAGCCACTACAAGGGGCAACAAGCAAATGAGCAGTGGTTGAGACTTGACAAAAACGCCCCACAAACATTTCAGAATCTGTCAGGAAAGTACCATCAGTACAGCTGCTAAGCTTCAGTCATCCATCGAACCAATGCCTCCTCCAGGCTCACTGACCAACACTGAAGTGCATTTCTCTCTTCATCAGGTTAATAGAGTCAAGATGATGGTGTTATGAGGCAGTAGGATATAACGGTCTCTGCAGTTATATTTTTAGTATGGTTTCTGGGATGATTTTAGTCTTTCACAATTTACTGTCTTCAGTAATACTCAGGTATAATGGAGCAGTTAGCAGAGACCAGAAGCAAAAAGCCTGACCACAGCTATTCTGTCCCAAAGAATACATTAACTGTGCAGTTACAGCTAAGCCTTGTCATTTAACATCTGAGTCAGAGGAATGTCCTGACCACCATTTAGCTTAGTATCAAAACAAACCAGAATTTAGAAAAGATATTGTCTGAGGAAAACTTGATAAAATCTACTCCTACAAACTAGTACAGAGTTATGAAAGAAACAAAATTTCTTAAGATGTGCTGCATAATCCTTTTGAGGATCTGAAGTAGAGCCCATTTTTTAAAATGTGCTTTCTGTTTCTCCTGTGTTACAATGTGAAGTTAAAACATTGTTCAGGCATCAGCTTGGTAGTTGTGATGTCTCTATTTTTAACCTTGTTACGAAAGTAACATTCATTTAAAGGAATCAGTGTTTACTACTTCTTTATTTCTTGCTGTGCTGACCTATTTGAACCAGCAAATAAAACCAGAACTGCTTTTAGTTGTCTCTGTTTGATGATGTGATATTACTGCTTTATAGTTATGACACACCCAGGGTTAGTAGCCTATCTATCACTGGAGATGGGTCTCTTTTTTTTTTGGGGGGGGGGAGGGAAAGGGATTTGGTTTGGTTTAGTGTTTTCTTTGTTTTGTAGGGTGAAGATTTTTTTATTTGTTTGTTCTGTGTTTGGTTTTGTTTGGTTTTGCTTGTTTGAGGGTTTTTTGCACCTGGCATTTCTTTTCCTAGTGAATGTTTCTATATTCCTGCATGGAGCCAGCTTGGTAGGTAGATCAGCTCTTGGGAGAAAAAGAGAGAATACAATTTAAGGAGTGCTATGGACAGAAACATAAGAGGAGTGGAAAAGAGGCTTTCACAGTTGCCAAGAATGAGAGTATTTCCTTCTATTTGCAAAACTAGTGATGAGAGAGGTACAAATAGGACTCAATAAGGATGTTGCTTTATGTTATTTCAAGATTTCTTATTCTTGTGCCTACATATGATAGCATTTAATGACTAAGAAAGATCTAGGTAAGGATTAGTGTTTTGACAATATTTCCACAATGTGTGATACTTACTAAACACCTTAAACTGAAAATCAGACTTAGTCCTACCATGCAAAATAATCTTGTCAGACAATGTATTTTATTTGTCATCCTCCTTCTTGTGGCATTCTCCCTTTCTTCTCCTTATGTTTTATTTTTTAGTCACATTTTATAATATGTCTATTCTATCGGCATATTATATAGTCACACCAAATCAGAGTTCAAACAATATTTATGCTAAATATCTTACTTATAGGCTATAAAGCCACACTGTGATTTTTTAAGTGGAAATGTTGATTATGAAAATAAATATTGCAAATCTTAAAAATACTGTTCTGTGTTATGCTTCACTTTTTCTGGCAGGTGAAATTTGTTTCTCTTCAGAACTTTTATGGAAGTCATTAAATAAGCCTATATAATAGAATTAATCAACTTTGTTCAGTAACAAAAGTAAATCTTCTGTTCCAAGGTACAAAGATAAACACAGATTTATTTCTTCACCTAGAGACATAAATGTGTTTCCTGGATTACAGGTAAAATAATTAACTGGAATAAAGTTTCCTTCTTTTTGAAGTGTCATATTATCTTTCTAACTGCAGCATGATAATCTTCAAAATATCAAAAAAATACAAAAATAATGTTGAAGAAAGTTTTTGAAAATCAATTTTATGCTATTTCTGACTTCACAGAACTCTTATGTTTAATGTATTTCACAGTGACGTTCTCTTAGCAATACTTTTAAGTTCAGAAAAACTTTTACTGTCTCGACATCATTCTAGAATACTTATAGATGCATGTGGGGATAGTCAGAATGATCAAAACTGGGAATCAATTGTCATTAAAAAATTAAAACACTGAAGTTATAGGACCTCACTAATCTCCCAGGTCCAAATTCTGAACTCATTTTCATTCAGGGGACTAAAGTTTAAAATATATATATTCACTTAGCTGCAAGTAAGCAATTTTTCTTTCAGCTGCACAAGCAATTCTCTTTTCTTCATAAATCTGATATAAAGTGAATATCTGTGATATTGAAAAGCTTCTATATTGTGTCATGACATGATAATTTTGGGCTATTTGTATGTATAACAAAACCCTCAAAACTCCTGAAGAGGGGGTTAGTATACTTCTGCCTGCCTTTCCCATTCCTCCACAACTCAAAAAGTAATATGAAAAGAGAAGTGGAATACAAAGTTACTGAAGATGACAGAAATATAAAAGCCCCAGATAATCAGGCATTTGTTGCTTACATTAAGAAATTCACATGGCAGTACGAAAGGGTCTTTTTCAGAAAAGATCTATATTTTTATTTAATGGATCTTTAGAAGTCTAACACAGTATCCTTTCTTTTCCACTTACAACCCATCTGTTACATGTTCAACTCAGGGTAGTTAAATGGTGAGGAGAGGACAGAGTTGCAACGGCAAGGCATGGTTTTTAAAAGAAACCTATGATCAGTCATGATAAAAACAGCAGAGTTCAAGTATGGAGCAAAGGCCCTGAGACTTGACATGGAGAGGTCATTGTAGGCCTTGATGTCAGCATATCCTTGGTGCACAATAAAAGCCAAATTAGAGAGGATCTATGTTGGATTGAGAGGAAGGGAACTTGAGGCAACTGCTATAATCTATGAGTTCAAGGAGTTCACCGATGAAGGGAAGAAGTGATACTGAAAAGAAAGGGGGAATGGAAGGGTTGACTTTCAGAAGCTGCTGGATATTAAAGTATGATTATATTCTTAGGAGAAGAAACAGAAGGACAGTGGGGCTTGAGAAGTCATGGTGTTGAAGTGGGAAGAAATGGAGTCACAGGCAGGAGCAAGGGCCAAAAGATGGAAGGAGGATGTAAGTGGAGAGGTCACGTTGGATCTCATAGATCTTTGCTAAAAACTACAGAGACAATATAGATAAAAGTAAGAATCAATTCTTTTATATGCCATGACAAAAACGGTCCCACCTCCTCGTTTGGGCCACATGCTACCAAAGATCAAACATCAAAAAGAATGGCATTTGATTCACATCCTGTTAATAGCCAGACTCTATATAAATGTCATAGTACGATAAAAATAAACTAAATCCTGTGAAAAAAAAAATAGCCTATAATCCAACAGAGCAGAACCATCTTTTTTGCAGTATTTAAATGCATCCATATATGTTGGGAGGTGGAGATGGAGAAAAAAGGACCAACAAAGAAAGCAAAAAACAAAAGATTTCCATCCTAACTGAAGGGATATTGCAAATGTTACAATGTTTCATCAATAAAAGAGTAAATTAATTTTCAAGTGCTCCTATAGTTATATAAAAGCTCATTTCTTCAGAAAAAATTTTGTAAATAATATATTTCACTGTTTCCTGTCAGAAGGTAGTACCAAATGGGGAAACTAGGGGTTGAAGACAACAGTTATACTAATTCAAATATAGTGTAAATACTAATTCTGAAGAGTGTTAGCTGGGGGAATAGTCCCAAAGAGTTCCAGATATTCAAGTGCTGGTTCTTTTTCATTCAAAATAGCACAGCTTTTTTCAAGCTAAATAGTGTGATCAAACCCCCAGAGTCTCTGAAGCACACAAAAGCTCACAGAATTTAAAGTAGTGTATACCCTATTCTGACACAAATGTGTATTATGGGAATATTGTAAGAAATTAAATTTCTGTTTAGCACAGTGTGTACACTTATAATGATAATGAATTTTATGATACCCATCAGAAAGTATTTCTGAAGACTTTACTGTTTTCTATTCCCCACCAGAGTGCAGTTTATTGCGAGCTCCAACATTTTTGTAAATTATTTGACAGAAATAAATTCCCCAGCAGATATTAAATAGTTTGATAGAAATCTGAAAGTTTTGGGTTAAACAGAAATATGGAAGAAATTGAATTCAAATAATACAGAATGATGTTAAGTTATACTTTATTAGATGGTGTTGTAGATATTTGCATCTGCAGTGATCTAACAGAGCATTAGAATACTTGTCTTACTATTTGATTTCTTTAGCCTATGGAGATTTTGCTGCAGCAGTTCTGTTACATAATGATCTCAATTTACACAATAAATAGATAACTGCTTTCAGTATTCTCTCACTGAAGCAGCAATACTGCTCCTCATAGTAAGTTCACATGTACCATGCCTATAGCACAGAATGATTAAATGCTGCATTTTGCAATATTGAAGATGACAAATCTGTAAAAAATAGTGTTTAAGTAACACAATTTGTAAAGAATGGTGCTAGCACATAACCACATGCATGCATCAAAATAAGTGCAACAAATAAATTTAGTTTGGTGGTAATTGTGAAATTATATGTAAATTTTCTCAATTTTTAAAATGAATATAATTCAACTGTTGCTGTGAGGTTTTTCCTTCATATCTCTATTTACGGTTAATCTTGAGGGCAGGAGTAGATAGACTTGAAAGAAGTGCTAGAATCCTAACTTAGGGGTAGCAGAACTCTTTTGATGAGCTGCATGTATTGTCGCTTGAAAAAAGACCAAATTTTTCAAAAAGAGACAATGCAAATCAGTCCAGGTCAGATCCTCAGAGAAATCGGGACAAAAGAAGAAACAAGACAATTCTCTTCTCCATACTTTCTCTGAGGGACAGTAACTTTTGTAAACATGACTGCAAACATCCTCTGTAACTGAGCTTCCCCAGGTGTCCTGCGCTTCCCTACATGCAGCAGAAATTGATGTGGTGTGTTGATTGTCTATTACACACTTTGAATGAGAAATATCCCCATACAAACCTATGCCTTCAGGAATGTTGATGAATGAGGAATATGAGGTAAACTTTTGATCTCACTAGTGCAGTTTTGTAGCAATCCGTTTGTGAGTCCTACAATTACAATAAATCAATATTTCTGATTCCTCTTGAAGTGCATGACTAACAGAGGAGCAGTAGTGAATGAGACCACTTGCAGGTGTTTTATGAAATAGAAGTTCTCTTTCAAATGTGACTGTTTTTTCAGAAACATCCTACATTTTTCTGAAATCCAGGAGGATTAGGATCAAAGGTCTTTAGGGGCATAGGCTTCAGATTTCCTATTTCTGCTATCACCATGACAATTGAAAGAGAAGACCTCTACTACAAAAGTTTGTGGACAAGAAAACTCAAGTTAAACTTTTGCTGTCCCAAATAAAAAACTTTCAAATATTTTCAATCGTCATATCATTATTTTCCAATGAAAATTAAGATCTTATTACAGACAGTATAACCCTATCAACTCTAGACTGCCTTCTTAATGTCTTTCACATTTGTTTTTAAGTGTTGAGGAAAAAACCCACTTTCTTACATTAAGGATTCATAGGTTTAAACTCTGGTCTAAAGTTAACAACAAAAACCTCAGCTTTGCTTCACAGGGCTCACACTGCCTAACGCTTCTTTGTCCTGCTGATCATGCTCTGTACTCTCCTCTGAGCCACCTGAAATTATGCTCTACCATGCCTCAAACACAGGGCCTACATGAGGCTGAATAGAATGAAATGATTCACTGTGGAAACTTCAGCTTGCCAAGAGGATTTTGGCTTTTTTTTGATTAATGTTCTTTCTGAGGTTAGTTATAAACACACATTCTGGCTTGTACCAGAAACAGTGTGGCTACCAGGCTTAGGGAAGGGAATCTTCCGCCCCATTGTGTTCAGTTCTGGGCATCTCAATTCAGGAAGCACACTGAGGTTCTGGAGCATGTCTAGAGAAGTGCAAAGAGTCCAGAACACATGGTCTATGAGTAGCAGCTGAAGGAGCTGGGATTTTTTAGCCTGCAGAAAAGGAGGCTCAGTGGGAACCTTGTTGCTTTCTATAACTGTCTGACAGGAGATTGTGGCCAGGTGGGGTTTGATCTCTTCCCTTAGGCAACCAGCAAGAGGACAAGAGGACATAGTCTTAATCTGTGTCAGGAGAGGTTTAGGTTGGGTATTACGAAGAATTTCTTAACAGAAAGGGTGATGAGATATTGCAATGGGCTGCCCAGGGAAGTGGTGGGGTCACCATCCCTGGAGGTGTTTACGGAAAGTCTGGATACGGCACTCAGTGCCATGGTTTAGTTGACAAGGTGGTGTTTGGTCATAGCTTGGACTTGATGATCTCAGAGGTCTTTTCCAACCTAGTTGATTCTGTGATTCCTTTTCAAGTTCAGCCATTGTGCTCTTGTTACTGTATAAATCCTCACAAGTGTCAGCAACAGGTCATATGTTCTTTCTCATGCAGGAATGACATTTCAAATTCCAATGAATAGAGGAATTGTCTCATTAATTTTTAAGGAAGATGAATAAAATTTGCAGTGACTCTCTCTTTCCACCTGGCTACAGATTCTGTGGATGGAAATACTACATTCTAATTGTGGTAATTGAAGTAGTAAAATCTCTGGTGATGTAATCTTGAAAAACTATCCAGTGACTCAGATATCATGGGCAGTTTTGTTGTGCAAGTGCTAGGCTAAAATCCTCCTATGGCATATTAAAGGGTGTCTGCAGATTCCTTAATATCCAGTTTTCATTCATGACAAATTAGTCATACCATGAATTCTTGTCTACTATGTGTTTTGTACCGTAAAAAAGGTTGGTTCTCTCAATTGCATAATTTTTCATTGAGTTGAGAAAACAATGACCAGAGAAATAAAGAGCCTCAGAAATATCATTAAGAATAGAAATATGAGATAGAAAATCAAGGAGAAAGAAAGGAAATGTTAGAAGCTTGTGATAACCTGGTAGCAAATTAGTTTATTTTGTCTGCAGATAAAAAAATTCAAAAAATGTGGTGAAAGTGATATTAAAAGGGGCAAAGGCAAACTAAAGGATTTAATTTAAATTATTTAATAATTAAAAGCAGTTGAAGATAATGAAAATAGTTCACTTTTGGGCTCCTCACTGCAAGAAAGACATTGACATGCAGGACTGTGTCTAGAGACCATCAACAAAACTGGTAAAGGGTCTGGAGTGCAAGTCCAGGATCATCATTCTTTTTAGATTTGTAAATTTATAAGACTAATTATGAAACACTTACTCTATTTTACTTTCTCTGAGTTTATTTGTCTTATACTTAAACATTCCCTCTGATGTACACCCAGTTACCTAAAATCATGGATCTTTCAGCATCTTTTCCTTCTGATGTTCAACTGTGAGCTATATGTGTAATTGAAATTTGATAAATGGCTGACTGTTGCCTTTCACTTCTGTCTTTTCATTATGTTGCTGAAGATGTGCTAATGTCTTAAATCATGATTCAGTGCACTACAGCCTCATTTTATTTATATGGACTATATTAAATATATATTTTTTAAATAAACATGCCTCACTTCCTGAAGAAACCAGTGATAAAATGTAAGTCAGAAAGCATGGAGATTTTTCATATTTCCTTCTACTAAGATGAGTTTTATTGGCTTTGCAGACCTGTTAGGACTCCAATAGAACACATAATTATTTTTTTTTTGTAAATTTTTTTTCTTCGCTTTATGTTTATATGCTCTTTCTAAGAAAAGTGCATCC
>JAWWMS010000001.1:71864477-71874648 GCA_035048045.1 Chlorospingus semifuscus | reverse complement strand
TATAACACCTTCCCCTTCCATTCTTCCCAGGCTCAACTTTATTCCAAATTTTTTCTACCTCCTACCCTTCAGCAGTGCAGGGGAAATAAGGATGGGGTTTTGGATTCAGTCCATCACACATTGTCTCTGCTGCTCCTTCCTCCTCAGAGGGAGAACTCCTTGCTCTGTTTCCCTGATTCAAAATAGGATCCCTCCCATGAGACACCTTTCTTCATGAACTGCTCCAGCACTGGCCCCTTGCACAGGGTGCAGTTCTTTGGGAACAGACTGCTTCAGTGCTGGTTTGCCCCTTGGGGTCAAAAATCCTGCCAACCAACCTGTTTCAGTGTGGGGTCACATCTCTCTCTCTTTATTTCCTTCTGATGGTGCTCTGAGGTTCAGACTTCACTCACGGTACTCGGCAAATCTTTTAATCTTACTAAATGTCCCACTGTAAATGAACTTACCAAAGTTAACACAGGGGTGAATAAAAATGGAAACAAATAGAAATATGCCATAATTTGACTAAAGTTATAGAAGTCATAAAAATTCTGTTTAAAGTAGACTTTTTGCTTCACTTTGTCATGGCGCAACAATTTTGCAGTTCATCTAGCTCTATGAAAAGGGCTGTTTGTTATTCTGTTCAGCTAAAGGCAAGCTGAACTCAGGAAGGGTAGAGGAAATGTTACTTGCTCACCCTCCTCACTTCTTTAGCAATATCCAATAGTGGCACATGCTTCAGGCACAAGAAATACAGCACTTCAATCTAGACCATGCCAATTCTGACTCAACTGACAGAATAATTTATCTAAAAGTGTATTAATTATTGTGGTTTTGCCTTTCACACCCATCAGCCCCCAAGCTTTACAGGGTTTCTATCTGAATTAATTTTGGCCAGCATAGTTTTCATTAACTAGCCATTGATGTCACAGAATATGGTAACAAAGGAGTCATTACTTTTTTTCAGCTGATATTTTCATATATTTGCATATTTTCAGCAAAATATGTCATTTATACATGCTTTTAGCCATAGTTTGACAAATTGAGTCAGAATTGCCAACTCTGAAAAAGGGAGATAGAAAACACATTGCAGGGGGTGACTTGCTTATGTTCAGACATTACCAACTGTTTAAAAGTGGCAGATGGATTTACTCTTTGTAAGCAAGAAAGTTTTCACAGAAGTAAATCTGGTTTCCTTTCTATCTGCTTTGCTTCATGCAAACAGTTCTGAGAAGGAGCAGATCATCACTATAATCAAGAAGAAAAGAAGTACCAACACAGAGTTCTGTAAAAGCCAGGGGATGAGGAAGAACACTCTGTAAAGCTCTAAAAAATGAAAATTAAGTTCGGACATAGAATAGATTAGATCTCAATTCTTACATATGGAATTTAATTAAAAAAAAAATTGGGATGATGCTGATGTATTTAGGCATCACAAAAAGTGTTGGGAATATAAAAGGTTATATGAGAACAGTCTAAAGTGTCAGTATTCATTAAAAAAATAATTGGAAACAAATAAAGTTTGGTATGTATTATTAGATATTTCGCCAACATTACAAAAATTAAAGCTATCCATAAAGGTTTTCAGAGTATGTTTTTACTAATCTAATAAATGCTAAAATGTTGGTGCTGTAGCAGTCTGATAATAGAAGAAAAGTCTCAGATTTTTTGCAACCCATCTTGTGCAACGTTTATTTATGCAGAACTAGAGAATATAATTTGCCTTTTTTTTTAATATAAAAGCCCAGTTGGAATATGCTTTATGCATATTCATAAAGTATTATTTGCATTTATGCTCAGATTAATTATCCTGGATTTTTTTTTAATATTATAGTTCTCTACTAGGACTAATAATTTTAGCAGCTATGAGAGCCAAATTTTGCAATTCTAAAGGCGAAACATGCCAGACTGGGAAATGCTTGAATCGCCTTACTGAGTTCTCAGTTGAGCAAGCAGTCTTATTGATCAGTTTATTCAAGTTTCTAAGCACTCAACACAATTGCACAATGTATGTCTGTTATTTCTGGCTCATTGGTGTCTGCAACCCCTTGGTCTGTTGGTGTGGCTCTGGACACCTTTACTGAAAGCTGACATTTAAGCGCACACACATACACACATTGCTTTTTCCTTCTTTCTTTTTACTTTTATATTTTTTCTTTTTATGAAGCATTGAACTCAGAGGGTGCAGCTTGAGATCTGCAAAAGACTTTGGGAAATACGTGAGATCAGAGGAAGGTACTGATACAGCAAGTGTTACCAAGACTGCAGTAAAAGATACTCCTTTAAACCCCTCTCTGAGCAGTTACTTCAAAGCAGGAACACTGTACTGTTGATCTGATGCTACTAAAAAAAATAATAAAAAAAGTGAAGTTAAACTAAACCAAATTCAAGCAGTTACAAAATGAGAATTAAAGGTCACAGCCTGAGGTGGCAACTGCATAACATATCCTATTTAGAGATGTCTTATGCAGTTATGACAGCTATACACCACAGCATCTCAGCCAGTTTAGAAGGAACTTTTTTGAGGCTTCAGCTTGAAGATCTACCAAATTTCACAAACTGTGTGTAAATTTAGAAATCTTCACAAACTTAAAATTCTCTGCAATATACCCCATAGTCCAGTGCATGCATGCTTGATTTGAAATATGTTTAGGAAATGAAATAAAATTGACTAGATTTTTAAGAATTGTCAGACATTGACAAATCCTTTTAAATTATTGAAAAAACACCCCAAAGGTCTTCCATTGAAAAAAAACCAACCTGGTATTTGAGTGTTAAAATATTAATTTAGAATGTCATTGGAAGTGCCTACATTTGGGAAAAATCCGCCAAAACTCCAAATCCCCAAAACTCCTAAATCCCCCAGCCAAACAACAAAACATACAGAAAAAAACCCCACCCATACTGTAAAACAAAAAATCCAGACAGACCATTTGCTATTAATCAGAGAAACTATGCAGAAATAGTGCAGAGAGGTCATCTCTATTTTCTTTTTTCTCTTCCCTTTGTAGGATTGTTGATTGGACTACTTTTAATAAAATTATCAACTGCATTTTATGTGAGGTGTACCTCATAAACAAAGCTATATATTAGCTATATATTAGTATAATTATATATTATACTCAAATATCAAATAAACCAATGGACAGAAATTTTTATTCTTGACTGTCACTTTGAAAAAAAATTGGTAGAGATAATACTTGGTAGACAGCAACTAATTCTTAAAATGAGTTAAGTTACATTGAAGAAGTCAAATTTCCTTTTAGTTTTCCTCCATTTATTCTGGAATCTGACATACCTTGCCCCCTACATGTGTACAGTATTAAATAAGGCCTCTCAGAAGAGCACTTGAAGCACACATCAGAATGTTCTCTAAAAAACAGTTGTTTATCTCACTAATACTACAAAATTAGTGTGACCTTACAGGAAATATGACCTGTCTTTGCATTCCTCCCACTCCTGCTACATAAACCACAAAGATAAAGAAGGTAGATGACTGTCAATGCCACAGTGTCACTGGAATAGTAAACATAGATTTTCCATGGCTATCTCTGACTACAGCTTAATTTCTTCATGTAAGTACCTTAACTTTCAAATAGCCTTTTTGGGTTTTTTTAAAAGCATTTTAGGAAATAATATTAGGAGAACAGCTAATAAGATTTGACAATTTTGGTGTAAGTGCTAAGTTTAATACTGTACAATAAAATTATATATTACACAGAAATAAACTCTGAATGCTATTTTAAAAAATTGGATTTCAGAACAGGCATAAAATAATATTTGTTCTTAATCAAAATTCACTGATTTCATTACTACAAAATCTACAGTTTCTTTCAAGGCAAATGTTAAATATTTTTTTCCCATTGTTCTACTGTGAGCTGTTGCCCGATGTAGGAGCAGCGCAAAGACTATCATGCCCAAAAAAAGGAAATCAGAAGAGCAAGAAGAGTGGTCACCTGCTTCATCATCAACTTGCGTCGTTGATGGGCTCTCAAATCTGATCAGCTCCAGCTTGAGGAGGAGCTACCAAGGACTTTCAGCCATCAGCACAAATGGTTGAACATGAGCTTCATGGCATTGTATACTCACAGGGAACCCTAAGAATAGGTTGCTGAATAATGGCATGTATAGTGTCATTAAAATTATAATGTATAATGTGTATAAACTGATCCATAGAACAACACGTGTTGCTAATGACTGAATGCAGCAAAGTTCAGTTTCAAGATTTAAGATTAATTAATTTTTTCAATCTTTTAAACACTTCCATCCCCACAAACTTTGATTCACCAACAACATATATTCAGTCCCAACCTTTCTGACAGATCTTATGCTCATGAGGTCCTACACCCTGAGCTGAAAAGAAACCTACTGCACTGACAAAGTACTCTTGTTTTATGATTCCAAAGGTATCCCATAAAGCTTGAAGAAAACCAAGAGGCAAGTGATACACAGCATAATATGGCCTTTGAAGAGGCTTACCATGAGCAATCTAAACACAAACCATTGTAGGTAAATTACTTTGAGACTAGTAAGTGGAGCAGACCAATTTCTCTGGGTAATCATATAAATCAGTTTCAAAACCACTAAATATATTGAAGACCAAAACAAGTACTAACTCAGGAAAATTTTTCTAGAGTAAATGCTACAGTTTTGAAAGAATAGATCATTAAATTCAGATATGTTGAATTATTGTTTCTATTGCATCTATAATTCCTGCAAATAATGAAAACTGTGCACTGAATAGGAATGATGTCTATTGCAGCACACATTGGGTGGGGGCAGGAGGAAGATGATTTCAACATTTGCTCAAAAACCTAAACCTAGGAACAATTTACAAGGAAATTGATTGTGTTTGCTTATACTAAAATTGGAAAAAACATTATTGTTGTTAATATCACAATTAACTTTATTGAACTGTCAAATACGCATTTAATTGTTCTCATCTCCTAGCAAAAGTGCCACAGCAAGGCCCCAAATATTTAATAGGTACTGCACATCACATATTAATTTAACATTACAAAATATATACACTGAAGTTTGAAATATTTTGCAGTTTTTGGGCACATGATTATGGCGAGATGATTAAAAAGAGGTATTATTGGTACTATTTGTCATACAGTAAATCCAATTGTAGTAGAACAGCACCAGACTTGTACATAGCAGGCTTAATGTTGGGTTAGTCAGTAGTTAAAAACACAAGAACAATCACATTAAGGCAAAACAAATGCTCCATGCAGACCAAGATCCTATTTTCATCTTTGATCTACAGTCTTACAACATAAATCAAAGAAAAAGGAGACAAGTAAGTTTCTGTTCAAAATATCCTCCAAGTTTCTAGTCATTAAAATCTTGCTGACTCTAGTGTTTACATGGACTGTAGCCTAAAGCAACGAATTTTAAATTTGCACACTTTATTTTTGAATGCTTCTATAGTTACTTGCCAGTGTAATTCATACAGTAATCTATTTTTATATATACGTGTGTAAAAAAGTTGTTTTAAACTCTTTACTTTATGATTTAGTATGAATGCTTTTGTAGAGGTTTTATTTGGTTTTGAAATTTTTTGTTTGTTTAAGATAATGAGAAACAGCAATAGGTATTCCCTATTTTCCTTTGCTGTCCGTCTGTGAGTTTAGACCACTAGCACATCCTCTGCTGGCTGCTGTTTTCCAAGCTGATGGATCCTAGCTTATTTGCTTTTTTTCTTATGAAAATCATTTGCTACCTCTGATTGCCCTTGGTGTTTCTTTGTAGCTATTTCATATTTGTTTTGCTGTGGTAAGAACTTCAAGGTTTTCAAGGACTGTATGCCTCATAGGTCTCTATGGGAACAGCACTGTGTTATCTATTTCATTCTCTTCATTTTCCAAGACATCCTCTCATTATTTGCCAAATAGATTAATAATGACCATTTAACAGATGCTTTTGGATAATTATCTACAAAAATTCCAGGTTGTGTTCACATTCTTCTAAAAGAAACTATTTAGGCAAAAACAACCATTGCTTTTCTCTTCTCTGTGCACCTTTTATGAGACTAATGAAGCAAGGAATGATGAATATGGTTTTAGTGGTCAAGAGCATTTTTGAGCTATTGGACTCTTTGAATATAAACAATGCTATTACATTCCTGAATGGAGAACACTTCGTGATTTTTCTCTGAAGATAATTAACCGAGCTATATTGCAAATATAGATTGCAGGGAAATCTTCCCCCTAAATAAGAAAGGAAATATTAGGTAATTTAAGAAGTGCTTTTGATAAATTTTCTTACCTTATTTGGTAACCGAGCAATATTTTCATTCAATGAAAAAAATATTTCTGAGTTTCAGTTGTTCTCCTGTCAGAGAAAAAAACCAAACATTTAAGAAGTGAAAATTCAAAACTAATAAGAAAAAATATATTTAGCCCAGTTTATTATTTCAAAGTATTATGTAGAAAGTAACCTACAGCTCTTTAGAAGCTTTAAAAAGGAGTACTTATAGTAGCTTTGAAGGACAGTAATCCACTGCTTTCCAATTTGTATGGATAAAGAGAAGTCCAACAAAGAATAGGTTTGAAAAATAAAAAAAAGTTAAGGACAGGTGATGAAATAACTCATTCACCTTTGTTGCCGCACAGGAACAATAACCCTACACATATTGCAGAGGAAACAGTACTTACCTTTGAATCTAATAAAACAAAAGACCTGAAAATCAAGGCTTCTTAGTTATACAAGAATGAACACCAGTAGGGGATGACTTTTTTTCTTCAATTAAGGCTGAACAAAATGTTAAGCAAAAAAGCTAGATTAAGAATGGTGCCCAAGTGTACAAGATTGAATAGTGATGAGCTTTGATCTTGATGAAATAAAAGTTTTATGAACTATATTGTGTATTTTTGCAGATTATCTGCACTTCTAATCAGCATTTCTTTGATATAATCTTACAATACCAGTTCACAGCACTTCCATTTCTTCAAGAAGTAAAAGTTGTGATTAAAATTTTAAACATCAGTTCCTTCGAAAAGAAGCTTAGATATAGTATTGACAACCATATTCTGTAAATTCTGATTGTATAAAATGCCGTCATCACTCTTCATGACATGCATGATTACACTAACAGCAAACAGCTTTCATACAACTGCACAGTGATTTGGATAATTTATTCATGCTTAAGAATTATTCAGATAATGGAAACCTATTATCCAGTATATGTGCTACAAGGTTTTCAGTTTGTTTGCCTGGATTCATTATTTTTCCTCTTACTCATTTACCTTCCACAGTAAAGCTATTCTCAAATGTCATAAAAATTGTAATATCAGGTTTTTATTTTTGGAGGTGTTGTAATTTAAAAGTCTGCTGGCCATGAATTTCTAAAGAGCAGAATAAGATAAATTTTAAAATAATGAAATGTGTTGATATATAAAAGTAAAGCAATCTTTCAGATGTTTCAGACCAGGCAGTGGAATATAAGTGGATTGCCTATTGTCTAATTCATAAGCAGACAAATTTCATTAATTTAAGCATAAGAATCCTTAGAAATTTCCCCAACTATAAGGAAAAAAAATCTTCTGTATTATTTTACCACACTATTTCCATAATATACTCTGATATTCATGTGGGACATTCTAAACTGAAGATATGCTCTACATGGTTATTGAGGTGTTGCTTCATATCTTTTTTAAAATCGTGTTTTTAGTAGAAGACAACACACTCTTTTAAAATTGTACCCTTCTCTAAGAATTTCCACCAAAAACTGTAGTAAAAAGGGTGGTGGAAAGTCTGAGAAACACAACCAATATGCTCATGTCACATTCATGCGGCTACATAAAGATTTAATTTTAATTGATTTCCCCTCTCCATTTTAATGAAAGCAAGTAAAAGAATTTAATTTAAATTGGAGATCAAAGGAAACTTTCAAATGATCGTGTGCATTTCTTTTATACAAGAGAAAAGAGTTAAGATGCTAAAAGTTACTGTCTTCTGAAATTTAATGCAACTACTGAATGATGACAAAACCATCTTTGATGATAATATTCTTTTTACCTTTGTTTGAAGCCAAGAAAAAAATTAATCACTTGAACATAAAATACTCTTGTGATCCATAAATTGGTTCACTAGAGAGGTAAATCATGTACTTAAGCATATAGTTAGTATGTTTACAGATTTCAGATCTGAAGAATTTTAACCACTTACTCAGTAGAGCCGTCAGGCTGAAAGTAGCATGATTAGCACAAAAATCAGTGTCAAATATCTGCTTAAATATTAGGTTTTATTTGAAAACAATCTTTCCAAAGCTTTTAAATATATTTTTCAAAAAACAGACTAGCGCTTGATTGCTTTTCTTTCCATACCTTAAGCATGAAAGCTTGCTTGACACTTCTTTTAAAAACTATGAATCAGAGTGTTGTTCAAAAGAGAAAAGCATCAAAGCATCCCTTCCCAGAGCAATTTTAATTCATAGACTTTGGGTAGATTAGATCTCCCTGTATCATTTGCATTTATTGCAATTAATAGTTAGAAAATTGCATTAATCTAAATTGGAATTATATCTGGAAAAACCTTCTGTAAGGCAAGAAAAAACCCAATCTATTTCTAATATCTATTTAGATGCATGATAAATATAAAGAATTTTAGTAATGGACAGAGAAAGGAAGATACACACAACTTATCCACATTATTGTCCCCTGTATGCTAACAGTTTTACACTCAAAACCTTGTAGAGAAGAAGTGGAAAAGACCTCATATATGAAGTCAAGAATTTTTTGTTAATTTGAACAAAGTGTGACTGACATATAATACATTTAGTAATAGTAGCCCAGTTACTGTGGTACTTTGAAGGGCATGTGGGAGGAGAGAGTGAATATTCCTCTAAGGATATATGATCAAAGGCAGTTTAAATGCAAAAAGGGAATAATGAGAAAAGGAGGAAGCTGTAAATAAGAACATATATGGACACAAACTTCACTGACTAGGATTAGAGAGACAGTTACAGGCACTAACAAGACCCAGGTCTGCTCACTATAATAGAATTGCACATAGAATTAGGGAACAATTATTTCAGCAAGATTAACTGATGGAGACCTTGTCAAATGGCATACTGTGGAAAACAGGGAAATCATAAACAGAACATGCAGACACAAAACTGACAATAAATGTGATGAAGACAAACACAACAAATTAATATCCTCAGTCATGTGAAGACATGGGCTGTCAAGGAACTACAGGCCAACCAGGACTATGTAAATAGTAAGGAGGGTCCAGGGTATTGGAAAGTGTCAGAGTGGCTGTGCTAACTGATGAGAAAATGTGAAGGGCAAGGCAGTCTGTGGGATAAAGACAGGAAATTTTATGAAAAGGGCTGGCCTCAAGAAAACATGATTCTGTTATTCTATGATTAACAGATAAGCCTTAACTAATAGAAAACACTAGCATCATTGTCAATTAGCAAATATCATGGCAGAAAAAGAGAGGCCTTGAAAATTTACCAAGTCCTACTTTTTGCTAGATCAACTGTGAGATCTAGCATATCCTAAGCACTACTGATACAAAGGACAGTTCTTAGGAAAAAAAATCAGCAAAGGAGATTTTGCAGCCTACATAAGAAATTAATACTGTTCTTATTAGAAAATTGTATTTGACATCCAAGTGAAATCTTCTATAGGTCAATATGTTACTATATTCTATCATCCGCACAGTAAATACTTTCACTTTTGCTATTTAAGTTTTAAAATTATTATTTAAAAAACCAAAACAAACAGAAAACCCAAAAGCAAACCACAAAAAACCACAAAAACCCCAACAGTAGCAAACTGCATGGGCCGTCTTCTCAGCTAAATTCTAAGGATTGCTAAACATTTTGTATTTTTTCCTCTGGACTCAAACCCTTTGAGTCTCTTCATGCTAGAAGAATGTCAGAGAAGGCAGCACATATTTTTCATATCATGGTCCTACCAGTGGTGAATAAAAGATTATCTGTAACTAGAAACCTTATTAACTGAAAATTAGGGATGTCACCTGTCAGACTCTTGTGCTTGTTTCAGTCTAAAAGTATTACCATCAAATAGTTTATTAATGACTTTGGAGAGCTAATATTGCAAACAGTTAAACAACCATACATTGCCATGCTTTCAGAAAGGATCTCTTTCTTTCTTTCTTTCTTTCTTTCTTTCTTTCTTTCTTTCTTTCTTTCTTTCTTTCTTTCTTTCTTTCTTTC
>JAWWMS010000001.1:71850484-71864377 GCA_035048045.1 Chlorospingus semifuscus | reverse complement strand
CTTTCCTTTCCTTTCCTTTCCTTTCCTTTCCTTTCCTTTCCTTTCCTTTCCTTTCCTTTCCTTTCCTTTCCTTTTTTCTTCCTTCTATTCAAGAAATGGACTTAATTTTTTTCACTTCTCTGCTCATTGCTCTTTGGCCTTTGCAATGAAAGTGCATTTTTAATAACAGCTCTAGAATCATGGGCTAACGTTTCTTCTACCACTTGAAAATTTGTGGCAACAGACATGATTTCATTAATGAAGACAATCTTATCTAAACAATAAAAAGTGATTTGATTCTTGTAAAATCTGTTGATGTACGAAGACTGGGAAAAGAGAATCAAAAAATGCCCAAAAAATTCAGCCAGGAAAAAGATTTCTATAAGAAATAAGTAATAGAAATATTAGATACAAACCCCAACTTCCTACATTTTGTCTGTATTTCAGAAACTTTGCTATTTATAAAAATGTCATCATAATTGTTTTTTTTACAATAGCTCATGGATTTGTATTGGCTTGTGAATCAATACTCTGTCAGAATTTAAACATTTGAGTAATTTTCTAATGAGAATTGGCTCCATAAATGAAATAAATCTGTCATAGATGTAGGTTCTACTTAGAGTAGGGCACAAGCAGATAAAAGTAAATTCAGACAAATTCCTCATTTGTCTCCTCTAATATATTATATGTTAAGTATATAGAATAAAAGGATTGAGGATCAGGCTTATTAAAATTAACATTTCACAAAAAATAAAAGTTCCTATATAAGTAGAAGCTTAAAAAAACATATCTAACCACTATATCTATTGCACCTGCAGGCCTAAGTAATATGCATTGACAAAGAGCTCTGAAGTACTCCATGCATTTCTAAGCTTTTCAGTATTTCTTACTACCTGTGTGATTAGGTTTTGTCTCAATTGGAATTAATTTACAATGGAGATTTTGATGAAATAACTAGCAGAAGTGAAGACCGAGAAAAATCAGAGACAAGTGATATATACACCTCTTAGTTTCTAGGGAAAAAACCCCGCATACCACAAGTAACTTTATCCTATTCTTTGTATTGGACTAATATGGGTTTGATACAGTGAAAAAAATATCAATATTTCTGACTCTCTAACAATGGTAAATTGGTAATTGTTGTTGAAAAAAAAAATCCATGTTGAAAAAAAATAAAATCCATGTATAAAAAACGGTTTATAAGTAATCAATATTTGAGACACAAAACATGTGAGAAAGTTACAGTGTAAAAATTATTTTTATAAATCTCTGAACAAAAGGAGCTTATGAATTCCTGACACTGTATAAAAGATATGGGCACCCTGTATATTCACTCTGCGAAAAGCCATCAGAAACCTATAAAGCATTTAACTCCCATTTACAGTCTATTTGAAGTTGTTAAATGGGACTTCAAGACTGTCTGTGCATCAATTTGATGATCTTTGCCAGAACACAGGGCCTGATCAACAGGCTGATTCATATGGATGTACTTCTGGATCCAGGAAAGTGATTCAATGGGGCTCAGCACAGATCCAGAGACATTCATTATGGATGCATCAGCCTAAGGGAACCAGGGCCATATTCTTCTGAAAAAGTTAAATTCTCACAGACTTCATCATTCCTGAAGTTATGGATGGACTTTTAATGGAGACCATGTTGTCCTGAATTCATTAAAAAATATATCAGTAGAAGTCCATCCCTTATTGATTTCAATAGGTAACATAATATATGGTTATCCAATGTGGCAGGTATTTCTGATAGTCAATTGGTATTTTTTAATAAGCAAAATCCCCACTTTTTCCAAATGTGTTATGTATCTTAGCCTTTGGAACAAAAAGAAAAAAAATCATACCTTAATATCACAGATTAATCAAACAGCTAATCTTCCAAAGAATTTGTGGGAAGTCAAAGAAGCAGAAACATTTCCTTTGTTTGTACCTTTTATTTTGTGTTTGTATATTACTTTGTTCTTAATATAGGTTAGGTTCTTTCTGTGTTTTTATTCTGCTGTAGTTATTCTTCCTTTCTGTATGGAATTTATGCAAAGAACTTCTCTTCACCCAAACAAAGTTCAGGGACAGCTGGTGCTAAATGTAAAAAGCAATGCTAATATATTTTCTGAGCACCACTACCACTTCTAAGGTCGTTAAACCGAAAGAAAAGAGTTAGGGTTGTTTTCTATTCCATGCAACAGTCAGGAGACAATGCAACCTTCTCCCTTCTATATGCAGTGGTTTGTTTAGGAAATGACTCAGCCTTCATGAAAAGGAAAAGCAGTCCCATTAGGAAGTATAAGCTTGCATACATGGTATGGTTTTAGTGACGTTGGTTTAAGGGCAGACTTGACCAAGTTTGTTTAAATGTTAGACTTGATGATCTCCAAGGTCTTTTCCAATTTAAATAATTTTTTCATTTTATGATACTATACGCCATCTGACTTCTTAAGAGGTCTTAAGACACTGCCTCTATCTGTATGTTTGTCTATTACACATATGTAATTTAAAAGCCTTTTAGTTATGGCTTAGAGATAAGAGTTATTCTTCTCTTCACTGCTGACTTGTTTCAGGGTCAAACTCTAAAGCCAAAATTTTTCCACATTGGATATCCAGAGCTAAATTAATAGATCAAAGTACAAATAACTCAAAGTTTTGATATACAGAAAATGGAACCACACTAAGTAAGTGCCTCAACATGCTGGAAGAAAGGAATGCTATTCAAAACATTCTATGACTTTATGATTCTATGATTCTATGATTTTATGATTCTATAATTTTAATTTTCTTCAATTTAAATATCAGAAAAAAGAGAAATTGCTTGCCTTTTCTTGTAAACTATATATGTAGTAAAACCAAACACCTTTGTCCAGAAAGGTCTATTTGATTGCAAAACGTTATGTTTTTCCTCGTGATGACACTTATTTAATAACTTAGACTAATGCTTGTTTGGTTTTCAAGCAAATTCATTCCAACATAGCATAAATTTTCTGCATCTGTGTATAAGATGACACCCTTAAAGATCAATATGCACTAAATTGAAGAATCATTATGCAATATTTTTGCCCCAAATAAAGCTACACATGTCCCTTAAAAGAAAAAACAGAAATTCAGCAGCTTGTGTATGTTGTGCTTACCAGGACAGCTTCTGTTGGACAACTTGTTTTTTCTCTTTTCCCACGTTGTCTTTCCTCCTCACAACTGTTTTGTAGTAACCTGTTGCACCACTTTCCAAGGTAGCTCCTCAAAGTACTCAACATTTCCTGGGGTTTAATTTTTTTGTTGTTGTTGGGTTTGGTCAATTTTTCTGCTAGAAATAATTGATTAGGCAATTTTATTAAATTGATTACAAAGCACTAATACATTTTCCAGTCCTCATTTCTTCAGAAGAAAAAACAACAAAATCAAAAAATGCCAGGACAGCTATTCCCTTCTCCATTCAGTTTGTCAGCATCTGGCTCAGCAAAAGAGCTCTTTAGACACTGGTGAGTGCATTGTGTAGGAGGTTTGTTTTGTTGCCTGACCATAGGCATTCAATCCAAGTAATTACCATCTAATCACAGCTAGTTTTAGGTCTGCCTCACAAGGCCACGGTCATGTATGCCTTGTAACACAACTGCTAGGCCCAGCTGAATACTTTGGATGTTCTCAAGTACCTCAAATGTCAGCTACACTGGTTCCAAATCAATTAGGCAATGGATTTGAATCCTATGCTGACACATTAATGCAAATGTACATGTATATAGTCTGGAGTTGAACTTCTGAACTGTAGATCTCTAAATTTGAAATTTAGTTGTATGCCTCTAGACATGAATTCCAGGTGAAAGTTTCTTGTAAAATAGAGTGCCTAAACCTTTAGTTTACCTATGAAATTGGCCTCAATCTTATGCAAAACCCAAATACATGATGACAGGTCGGGATTAATCTAGATGTAGCCCAAAGCTGTTAGGAAGAAGTGTGATAATGACATCTGGGAAAAAGTTAATGTGTTTTGAAACACTAATGTTCTCTCTCTCTAAAGGAATCTTAAAATCCAATTTTATACTTCAGTGGGAATAAGTCAAGTCCTAATTTGATCCTAGTCCATTAGATTCTGCAGTTTGTTAGAAGTATGTTTGCTTGACATTGAAGCTAGTCATTCTAAGCTCCTTTCTTAGTCACTGGAGAGAAATAGATATTTGTTCAAATATAAGTATCTAAAATAGGTCAGCTGAATGAGTCCTTCTAAGTGCCTGTTCTGTCTATTGATTACATGGGTGTTTTACATGACTATTCCAGATAAAGATTCTGTGCTGTGGACAACTATTAGGTGAGATTAATCCACCCTGCCAATTTATATTTGTTTGGTGAGATTGATCCTTCACTAAGGATCTGAATTAATATTTTCCTTTTAGAAAAGCAAAGGAAATGGAAATCAAAGGGTGGTATTATTTACTTGCTTGAGAATTTTTCATTCAATACGACAATAAGTAAAGAGGCTTTTTTATAAAACTGAAGGGAAATATTTTTACATATGAATGAAATTCTTACTTATCAATGTCAAAACTGTGTTAAAAGGTGTTAATTTTGGTGAGAATAGCGGAAGCTTTTTTCTAGCAGTCCAGCACTCTATTGAAATTAGTTTAATTTGTTATTATGTGATTCTGAAGATCTATTCTGAAGATGATAGGAGTTGATATGTAACTCGATAAGCAGATCTGGTGCAAGGATCATGCACGGACGGGCATCGTAGCATGTTCATGGCAAGATTTCCCAAACTGGGGAATCCTCAGAGGAGCAGAGGGAGCTGCCTGAAGCCTGTAGCTTGCATGACAGTGACTGATGGAACTTGTCAGGGAGAGGAGCAGCAGTGGCCAAACATGCCACTGTCCTCAACAAAAGAAGCCTCTGGATACCACTGGTGAGCAGGAGTGCTGAGAACAGAATGGGCAATTCAGGCGTGGCACATCAGCGAGGGCATGGCTCGGCAGTTCACACAGAATAAGCTGTCACAGAAGGGCATGCAGCAAGAGGATTGTAGCTCTGCCAGCTCTACCAGGGAGCAAAGGCATAAAACTGCCAGAGGGCCATGTCAGCTCTAGGCACCGCACCCATGGTGACAGACACAGCTGCCCAGACAGAGCTACAGTGGGAAAACACTGTCACCTGGGTGTCAGGATGCAGGGTGTGCTCTGCTCATACACCAGCAACAGACAGCACACCTTGGGAGGTGTGCCTGGACAAAGGAGCTCCTCCACTTAGTGACACTGTTTTGGGAGGAGGAGTGTGGGTTGAGAGGCATGAGGGAGAGATTGAAACTGCACTGAAATACTTCCGAAATTGCAACCTACTTTTCCTGGGGCAGGAGTCGCAGGCAGACAGGAAATAGGATAAGGAGGTTTTCCTATAATTTCTCTCTCTAAAGGTGTAAAGGGCAATGGGAAGTTTCTGACTGGGATAGCAGATGCATGTTCTCTGTCCTGCCCCACCTTCCCACGTGCCCTGGCAAATGGAACAGATGATAATAGGATAATGGTTCAAAAAGGTTGAAGGTATCTCCAAGTTATGTCAGCCCAAGATCTGTGTCAAAACTGCTTCCATAAAGCAAAAGATCCCATAGGAGATTGTCTCCTGAGGGCAACAGACGGCCTAATAATCAGCCCAGGCCCACATTTTAAGGAAGTTGATGATATGGCAAGAAAGTTTTCTGCGCTGGTACAGTCATTATTAACTTTTCAGGTAGACAACAGTTAATTTGCAGCTAGAAGTCCAGGGGCAATGGGTTTATAAAAGGCAGGTCATGCTGCACTAACCTGATCTCATTCAACAGGAAACGACCCACATAGTGGATGAATGAAAGTGGGTGAGTAGATATGGTTTACCTGGCCTTTAATAAAATCTTTCACACTGATTCCCACAACATTCTCTTGGAGAAACGGGCTGCTCGTGGCTTGGATGGGTATAGGGCACTGGGGAGACCACACCTTGAATCCAGTGCTCAATTTTGGGCCCCTCACCACAGGAAAGACATTGAGGTGCTCAAATGAGTCAAGAGAAAGGCACCAAAACTGTAGATGGCTCCAGAGCACTGGTCTTACAAAGAGTGATTGATGGAAGGGCAGTATTTGGCCAGGAGACAAGTAGGCTCAGGGCAGAGAGACCTTACAGCTGTCTACTACTACCTGAAAGGAGGTGGTAGCAAGGTGAGTACCAGTTTCTTTTCCCAAGTAACAAGTGAAAGGGAGAGAGGAAATTGTCTCAAGTTGTGTCAGGGGAGACTTAGATTGGATATTAGAAAAAATTTGTTCATAAGAACAGACTTCCTAGAGAAGTGGGCATGATTAATATTCCCATGGAATATTTAAAAGTCATGTAGAGGTGGGGAATTAAACACTGGAGAGCAACACTGCGATAAAGGACCTGAGGGTCCTGATCAATGGCAAGTGGAATATTAGTCAGCCAACTGTGTCCTGGGTTTCATCAGGCACAGCATTGCCAGCCAGGCTAGGGAGGTGATTGTCCTGTTCTGCTCTGTGCTTGTGTGGCCTCACCTTGGGTGCTGTGTACAGGTTTGGGTGCCACCATATAGAAAAAGATTAAAAGCTATTAAAGAGAGTCCAAAGGACAGCTTTGAAGACTCTGAATGGTCTGGAGGGGAAGCCTCATGAGGAGTGACTGAGGTCATTTGGCTTTTTCAACCTGGAGGAGACAGAGAGGAGATGTCACGGCAGTCTACACTTCACGAGTAAAAGTGAAGAGGCAGGCACTGATCGATCACTCTCTGATGACCAGTGACAGGACCCAGGGGATGGCCTGAAGTTGTGTCACAGGAGGTTTAGGTTGGATATTAGAAAGAGGTTCTTCACTAGGAATAGCTGGGCACTGGAACAGGTTCCTCAAAGCAGTGGTCACAGCACTAGCCTGACAGAAGGAAGCATCTGTACATTGCTCTCAAGTACATGGTGTGATTCTTTAGGCTGTCCTCTGCAGGGCCAGGAGCTGAACTTCAGTGATCCTTGTGGATCCCTTCAAAATCAAGGTATTCTATGACTCAATAAAAGTAAATTGCCTGTGTAACATTTTAATACAACATTTGTGCTTGTGCATATATGTAATTCAAGCCAGAGTAGTTAGCAAGTAGATGACAAGAAAGTCCAGGAGACAAACACTGGGGAGACATTGGGTCTAGGAACTTGATAATGGAGTGGGGTTATGAGTCATGGGCCATTGTACATTGCAATACCAACAGCTTGAGAGATCTGGGCATCTGGAAGCAACCACTGGGTTGCCTGGTATTCTACAATTTATAATGTATATAAGTATCTGTATAAGTATAGGTATTCTGTGAGGAGATTTCAACCTTATTCAGGAAAGAGGAGACAGCTATCAGCCATGCTTGTTTTAGTGCTACGTTTTTTGTCTCTGCTGATCCATGTGATTAGCCATGCGTATGTATATTGTGTTTGTGTGTATTCATGCATGCTTGACTATCAGGAATTTGTGCTCACCCTTGCCACTGGCTGGACCTGAGGACAGAGAACAACAGCACTCTAATACTCATCAGGCTATTGGATTCAGCAACCTCTCACACTTGTACTGTTGATGCTGTCAAAAACGCTTTTTTATATAACCTCGTCTCCCTCACTACCTCATTTTTGACTGCAGTGAAAAATGGGGCATATGATAAACCATATGTCTGATTCCAGGGTAGTTTTTTTATTGTGTGCATCATCAAAATTTCTAAATTAAATCTAAAAAAACAGGTCATGAGTTGAATGCTACCTAATTATTTAATGCCTTGAGCACAATATCTGGCTGGAGAAAATAATTTTCTGTATATAAGTGACCCATTTCCTTTCTATCCCGAAATAAAACTATGTGAAAAACCTCACCTTTTTTTTTTTTTTTTTTCCCCAGAATGTCTGCAGAATGCTGTTTCTCTCAAGAAATTCCATAAACAGTGAGGCTGTTGTGCAGAGAGTTACTGCCTCTGGTGTGCCCATGTTCTTCTTTGGGATCCAGTGAAGTGAACTGGAAGAGGATGAATGAATTGGGCACTGTGATGATGTGCTCCTGGTGGGTCCATTCATAGACAGAGCACAGCAGTCAGAAACATTCTTTTTCAGGCATAGCAAGAAAGATTAAATCTCTTAGGATTTGGAGGAACATTTTCTCTACATCTTCCCTTAGGATAAACACAGTGACATTTCCATAACAGATAGAAATGGGGAAAGGCATTGCTCATAATGATGCTTTGCTACAAGACCTTATCAGGTTATCATGGCCACAAAAAGAAAATGCTGATTATTCACATCTCCTCAGAAAAGGAGGTAAATGTCTCCCGTGAAGGGCTATCTATCACTCTTTCTCCTAGATGAATGTTTTAAATATTGTCAGAAAGACTGAATAAGTTATCACAATTCATCTGCTGGGCTTCACTTAAATGGTAACGTCCTTGACATTCTAGTATTGTTCCTCTGGGGAGAAGAGAAAGGCTATTCGCATCTATTTGCTAAAGCAACATTTATTTATACTTGATAGCATGAAAAGGGTCTTTGATAAAATGAAGAGTGTTGCTTAGAAGTAAATTACTCTTTAATAATACTAATTAAATCTTCAGTGACACTGAGAATGACACCTGAAAGCAAAATGTAGCTTGTAAAGCACTCAGGAAATAATTATAATATAAAATCTGTGGCTTTTTCAGACTGGAAGATTCAAAAATGTTCACAGGAAGATGTTACCTGCAGTCTTTGTTTTCTAACTTTGGCAGGTTCAAGGAATTTGGCATGTAATTTAGTAGAAAGCTATGTAGATTAATTGCAACAGTAATAAGATTAGTTTGGATATTCCAGGTAGTGTAAAGTGTTTCACAGCACAAAAAGTACAAACTCTTCTGGACTAATTCTGTACTCCTAATTCTAGCTAACCTTCTGAAAGAGTCAAACAAAGTTTTCTTCAGAATATTGGGAGAGACTTCCAAAAAAGGTGGAGCTGCTTTGATGTTTGAATCATGCACAGAAAGTTGAATTAGCCAGCTCAGTGGTGCAGAATAGCTGTACTTTCTCTCCTCTGGTAGACATGTCTCCTCAGGGTTGAAGCATGGGGTGCCTAATTGAATCATTTCCTCATTCAGCTCAAATACAGCACATATGTAGTTCAAATCCAGAATATTTGTTGTGATTGTTCATCATTAATAACAGATATTATCATTAAATCCAGGAATTAATTTTCATTGAAAATAAAGCATGAATATTATAAAATTTATCTTTCAGGTCCCTTTGGATGTGTTACCTAAAGAAATATATAGAAGTGAAATCTATTCTTACAGGTTTCTTGGAAATGTTTCTATAGTTTCAAAACATTTTCCTCTTTTTTCTTCCCTCTTTATACCACCTTTCCTCTGTTCCTTCTGAACTCTATATTGATGAAACTGAAAAGTTCTGAAAGGTTTATCCATCTTGCAGTTTCGACAGTTTTGTTCCTTCAAAGCACATCAGAGGGCTAATAGGAAAAAGAAGGCTCAGTATTGAGTCTTCATTTCAAAAAACTACTTATCCTTCCCCCAAAACCCATCCTCCCAAATTAATTTGACAGCAGACAGAACAGTTAATCCTATTACTGTTATATACCACCTCTGCATTGTGACAAAGCATGTGGACTACAGCCTTGAAAGATAGAAAAATTAAAATTTCAGAGAAAGGTAAGATTTTTGAGATTTGTATAACTGGCAGGCCAAGGACTCAAAGAAAAAAAACAAAAACAAAAACAAAACAGTGGCATTTAAAGGGAAAGAACTAAAAGTTTCAGAAGGTGGTTACTCAGCAACATCCAGAGTCAAACTATTTCAGGGATCTTTTTTTTCTTACAAGGCAGCTGCCTAGCTAACAAAGATCTCACTGGATTGGTGAGAATAATAGTGCTGAACATTCTAGCTCATTAGACCCAACTTCATATGTAGGAAATAAGTAACTTAGTTTTTATTTTTAATTTGTGCATATCTTTATACAGTCTCTCAGTGAAATTGTCTCAAAAAGGCCCAGATTGGCACAGTTACAAGGTAAGGAGAGGTCAAAGAACTTTTCATTTTTATTAAGAGGAAAATGCTAAAGAGTTAACGGAAGCATAAGAAATGAGGAGGGAAATAAAATCAATGTGCTTCTGAAATGGGTGATCTAATGAAGAGCTTTTATTAAATCAGTATTTAACAAGATAAATTGGAAAGGTACACATAATTCCAAAGCAATAAAAATGTTGTGAATATACATTTTGATAAGAAGCTGAGTGCTGAACTCTTAAAGGAAGCACAATACCTCCACTTGGCCGGGATTACTTGTGTTCCTTCATCTCAAAAACTATTGAACCACTACCAGTATTTCTGAAAATCACAGACAAGTGAAGATAAACCTCTTATTTTCTGGAGGAGAATCACAGGTTGAAGTTTATTTTCAGTAATTTTATTTTAACGTGTATCACCGATATTTCTCAATGGGTCATACCCATGGGAAGCAATCCAATATGTGCCAGTAGTGCATATGTTTTAGCTAATGTGCAGCAGCCATGAGTGCACCTATGGGCAGATAATTTGGACAAACTTGCTCAAAGGGTAGAGAGTAGTGATGACCAGAATATACAAAAAAAAAAATGGGCTTTCAAGCACTGTCTTGGATATATCAAAATTTTAAATGATTTTTGATTATTTGGACCTTTGATTCTTGAAACTGTATGTAAGGATTGTAAAGTATCCTTGCATTGGTTCTTACTGTGTGGAAAACGTGTAAACCCCACACTTTCTCTAACAAAAGAAAATTACACCCTGGAGTTCAGATGTCTATTGTGATGAAACTTAAAATTCAGTTATCGGGAGAATTAAGAAATGGGCTTCAATTGAGGAAAATCCCATCTTTCTGATAATTATATATATATATCAATTGATAAATATTGAGACAGACAGAAGTATGAGTATTCTTAGCTTAACAACCATGGCACATGTTTGACTGTTCTGGTTATTCTAGTATGTCTAACTTTTTACTGCTCTAGTCTTCATCAGTCCTTGTGCATGTACCATAGAATTTGAAACTATGATTCCTGCAATGAATTATAATTTAATTGCATGGGAAACACTAGAAATGAATTATTAATTATGCAGTATATGTGATATAATATGCATAATAGAAAATATAATTATATTAATTATACAGTGAGTGGGGCTGTTTTCAACACCGCCTCCACCTCAATTATCATTGATTCTAGGGAGAGAACTGCATATAGCTTAAGACAGGCAAGTGTACAGAGAGAGGAGGAAAGGAGATGGCAGTAAAGAAAAGGAGTAGAAGAAGGAGTAAAGAAATGAAAAAAAGATATTGGAAAATAAGTGTCTGTAGCAAAATCAGATTTGGAAGTGGCTGGGTTTAGAGTTTCTCATAAATGCCCTTTCACCCTTTTTTTGGGACTCAGAGATTGAAAAGAAAAAAATTAAAGAAATAAAATTCTACAGAACTTTTCATTGCTGAGCAGTCATATATCCTTACAAAATGCGGAAGAACATTACTTGTAGTAAAATAAAATTTTAAGCATTCTTAAAATGAAAATTGGATAGACAAAAGTGATATTTTAAGTGGTAACAATCAGTTTCTTCCATGGAAGACTATCTAGGCTTAATTATATCTTAAAATAATGTTTGAAATAGTTGAAGTAGAAGTAGATTAACTAAATGAAATAAGATCAAAACCCAATGACCTTTCAGGGCTATCACATGTGCTAAATGCTGACTATCTGCACAGTTGCTGTCAAGCCAGTGTTTGATATCTGCCTCCAGGTTTAGTCCAATATGTACTAAATATTAATTTATGACAGAGTAATGGTCACCTAACAGAACTGAAGTCATTTATTCAATTATTTAATAGGGGAAATCTCATTGACATATGAACTGTTCCATCTTCTGTTTAAACCCTGTCATTAGTTTTGTATCAATATTTTTCAGAAATAAATTATTTAAATTCACACTCCTAATATAGGACTAACTATTATAAACTTCCCTGCAGACAAAACTTTTAAAACTCTGGAAGTGTCTTTCATACGCAAAATTGTAATAAATTCCAGGTATAAACATTATTTTGAAAGAAAGCTCCATTAAAGATGTTATGTTTCAAAAGCAAGTTACAAGTAGTCTGAAAAAGCAAGCCGTAATTTTTCTAAAATGTAACACAAGACTTTACACAGTGTTAAATGAGATCTAATCAAACTTTCCTGTAATTACTTTTCCCCAATTTGTTAACACAGACTTTAACCTGGCTTAGAGTTCAATGTGATGACAAGCCATGGATTTACTTTCTTCCCTAAGGTAACTTTTTAATAACTGGATACCTCAAAACATTAAACAAAATGTTAAATATTAATTTTGTACACATTGCTAGTATTACACCTGACATCAAAGGTTACATTATTGACATTGATTTAAGTGAATTTTATGCTTGAAAGAAGGATGTAGTGTTGAATTTTATATTATAGACTCTGTGAAGGACATGTTATCCCAGTATTTAATTTAGAAGTTGTTGTTACGGTATTTATTTTATATTAAAGTAGAATAAATAAGGTTCAGAAGCTCTCTTAACCCAAAGGAAATATTCATGATTTAAAAATAACTAGATTGAGTGAAACCAGATGATTTAAGGAACTCAGATTTGAAAGTACAGTAAAGGCAGGTGTGGTTTATATTTTTAAGTAGATAAGTAAATCAAAAGTGTTGAAAAAGTTTCAAGCCAGAAGAATATTCCCCATCCCTCCTTAAAACCTTTTAGCTTCAAAGGTTTTAAAAATATAAATGACTACAGCCTGATATTGTGGATGAGTGCATACATTCTTCCATTCTGCAGTTTAAGAAACTATTAAAACACTGAAAATGTAATTTGAATCTCCCAGTGAGGTCTGTTTAGCAAATATTTAAATCAATTAAGCTATTCTTAATATGTACTATGGGTGTAATTGTTGTGAGGTGATGGATCTCTTAGAAATAATGGGATTATGTTAAAACCCGGTGAAAGCACAATCCGTGCTTTGAATTCTGGAAGTCCACCTCCATAGTGTAATTCCAATTACAAGAGAAAAAAAGAAGCAGTAATTTTGGTATGCCCTAAGACATTATTACACTTTGGTTTGATGGCTCAGCCATTAAAATCTTTTATAAAAGATCAGCAGAAAGAAGTGCCTGTAACTTTTTATAGTCTTTCAGAGCTAATGCAGTGTAGTATTTTGATTTAATGGATTTTGATAACATGTACTTCATAAAATCTGGATTTACCATTTAAACCAGGAGTACCAGAAGTGCTATTTCACTATATTATGATAATATTAATAGGTGCTTGCAACTGGAATTGATAAACACAAGAGTTCTATAACAATGGTTTTGAATTCCAAAATGGATTTCTCATGTATACCAGTCAGTGGTCTGTCTAAAGCATTCATATGAGAACATCAATTTAACTTTTTTTCATGCCTTTAAATGACTAAGTAGTTGAACATTTGCTACTTTTCCACATAAAAATGTCACAGTTAAGTGTTAAAATCATTATTATTGTGACTCTATGTGAGAGTCTGTCCGAATTTTCCCTCATCTGCCTCACGATCGTCCTTGGGGGGACCACTGAATAGAAGACCCCCCCTGTCTAGAATCTCTGGCTCTGAAGGAAAAAAGTCACATGCCAAAGGCCCTGAGACCTGAAAGCTCAGTGTTAAGCTATTGTTTTCACAGGTGTGTTTGCTGTATGCTAAGAAGAGGGCACCGTGCTCCGTTTGCAACAATAGCAGCTCTGGAAGCTGTCCCACCTCTCGGCCTGGCTGGACTTCTCCTGAGTTTCGGGTGGTCTCCCACAGAAGACCCTCACCTGTTTTACAACCACCGTGACAGACAGACTGAGATGTAAGGAGCCTCTCCATCAAGGAC
>JAWWMS010000001.1:71829986-71847142 GCA_035048045.1 Chlorospingus semifuscus | reverse complement strand
CTTCCTTCCTTCCTTCCTTCCTTCCTTCCTTCCTTCCTTCCTTCCTTCCTTCCTTCCTTCCTTCCTTCCTTCTTCTTCCTTTCCATGCCATGGGAGGGTTCATACATCAGATAACACAGATGAAAGAAAAAGTGTTAAATTAGTTACAACAGAGGCAAAGCCTGACCTATCTCTACCAAAATCCTAATTTTTGGTTTTTTTATTGTATTGTCCCCTTGAGACACTATATTAAATGAAAAATGTACCAGCTAAATTTGGACAGACAATCAATATGCATATATTATGCTAGAATCATAGATGGAAACAGTCTGATGAAACAGCTACTGATAAATGTAAAAAAATCCAAGGCACAAACATATTTTTTTTTTTCCCTCCCACACCTGATGCCATTGCAACCTCTCTCAAATTTATTCTGTAAAATAAAACAAAATAGGTGAGGTGATAATGCTTTTCTTTTAAAACTATTGTCAGATGCCCCATTATAATCTGTACAGTATCAAGAAGAACAATTGTGAAATGCAATCCTCATTGCACATTATTCTGGAATAAATTACAATGATAACTGATTCACCCGAGTTATGAATTTAACCTTTCTATTTAAATGTTTGACTCTACTGATGTTATATTTCATTAATAATTTTTGCTGAATACTACAGATATAAAGGGGTTACTAAAGGTATAAGACAGTTAAGTTTTGATCAGTAAAAGAAGCCTCTGTTCCTTCCCTTGAATTGCACAGAATCTATTACACTGGCAAATGGAGAGCTGTCTTCAGATGGTAGTAGAAGCAAAGCACCAAATATGTGGACACTGTAAACTGAAAATAATGAAAATTCTTAGACACCAGTTTCAGTGTGTAGAGTTACACTTCAGTCAGAGTTAAGAAATATGAAAAGATAACAGCACAATCTTGAAAAGGATTATAGAGAATATCATTCATTGTTAGACTGAAATACTCTAGAACCCCACAGCTACAAAATCCTGGTGCACACCCCCTGTTATTCAATAGAATAAAAACCCCAAGAGATCAATACTTTGAGACTATTATATAAATTGTGGAAATTATATATTTATCTATATTATTTAGGAAGGATTTTCCATTTTTCTTATTTTCTCCTTTTTTCTTTTCCTTTTTTTTTGTATTGCTGACATATTTTTAGTAAAAATCCTCGAAGTGGTTGATGGACAACAGTTGAAGAAGTAACACTGCTGCAATTTGTGTTCATTCTTGCAAATAACAGTCAGCTTTCATTTTATTCTGTAGGCTTGCACCAAATAGCTTTAAGGATAGCTCAAGAACAACATCATGAGTCATTTAGAAGCTGGTTCTTTTTTCCCTTTTCCTTTATTTGTGGAACCAGCAATAGTCTTGTTTATATGATTTATTTATCCAACCTATCTTACTTGAGCAGATATATTATTAAGATCTACACCTTTTTAATCCTGACTTCTCACTCCTGATAACCCAGCTACAAAATCTGTCAAAATGAGCAGAAAGTGTGCCAAAAAGTTGCCACTTGACCGCTTTGGCTCACACAGGTCTACGTTTCAGCATGAGGTGACATACAGACTTCCTCATCACTTAGAAAAATTCAGCATAAACTGTTACAGTCTTATTTTGCTGATAATTTCAGATATTTCAGATATGGTTAATCTTTTTCTGTACAGAATTTTTGAGGAATACTTGAGATGTTAGCTCACTGAAGGGAAACTGCTGCAGATCTGAAGAGCTTGCTTTGAAAACAGGATGAGGTGAAGGATGACTTCACTGTCTTCCAAATATACACATTCTGATAATGTCTGTAATACACTTGCAATATATATGTAGAAGGTAGTGGAGTTTGACTTCAAAGCCTGTTTTATTCACACTCTAAAGATAGCAGCTTTCCTTAAAAAGAGAAAGAACTGCCACCAACATTCCATCTCCCACAAAAGAAAAGAACATCTAACTGGTTAATTCTTCATTCCTCATGATGCAGTGGGTGTGTTATATACCAAAAGTAATCACCAGGTATCAAACAACTCATAGGCTATTGTGTTTTGACATATTTCTACACAATATGTGTTTGGTAGAAAAGTGTCCTTGCCTCTGTCTTCTATGCTTCTGATAGCATAAAGCAGTAACCCTTACAGTGGCATCACCTTCTGGCATGTGTGGAGTCACTGATTCAGGAGAAAGAGAATATCTCTTGTTCAACACTCTTCTTCCACACAGACTGTAAACAAAATCCATAACAATTTGTTAATCTCTTTTGGCTTTTACCTACACATATTCAAATGTTAGTTTACTACCACATCTGTTAAAGGTTCAGGTTGGACATCAGGAAGATTTTTGTCACTGAAGGAGTAGTTAAGCATTGTAAGGGACTGCCCAGGGAGGTAATGGAGTCACCATTCCTGAAAGGGTTCAAGAAATGACTGGATGTGGCCCTTAGTGCTATATTTTAGTTGGCATGGTGGTGTTCAAAGGTTGTACTTGATGATCTCAGAAGTCTTTACCAACCTTGAATCTATGATGCTATGCTGTTACAGGATGTACTGCACACTTTACTTATTCTAGTAAAGCATCACAAGGATACTTAGCAAAGACTTCGAACCTTTGGAGTTGCATAAATTAAGTACGATAAAAATAAAAAAAAAACAAACCAAAAGTATTATGGAATCACAGAAGAGCCTGAATATAGACATGTAGGTATTGGGGTTTCTCCCCCGAAACTATACCAGTATCAATAGTCCAAGATAAGTGCTTCTGCACCAATTTTTAAGATCTTATGATTAACTTTATTATACCTGTGTGTACACTCTTTTCACTTCATCTACTATAAGGACAGAGAATTCTATCAACTCAGGCTTAAATTTCAATCTTTAAAATTTTAAATCTGTGCAGTTGAATAGTAATAGAAGTTTCTCTTTGTAACCCACTTTTCTTTCTTTTTCCTATGTCTTAATACATCAGAAATATCAAATTCTGATAATCCAGATTTCATACTGATAGATAAAGAGCTGTTTCTAGATGCCTTACTTATTTAAACTTCTTCAGCACCAATTTAAGATTTAACACTTTTATCTAAATCTATGACAATTTTTATTTCCCAGTTGAGTAACTATGAGAATTAATAGATACTCCAGAAGAGCACCTGGAATGTATTTTTTCAAGCTCTCTATAGCACTTGTGACTTAGAGAAGGATCAAGAGAGTTTTTCACTATTACATGAAAGATTCCAGGGACTCTATCACACAATTGTAAGAAATCTCTCTAGATGTTTTATTTCTTTTATCTGCAAGTATATCCTCACACTAGGGCTGGATTTGTGGCAACAACTTCTAATTTATCAACACATCTCTCAGCTTCCTCACTATCATACAGGAACCTTCTTCCATTGTACCAAGTGGAGAATTTTTTTTACTGCCTAGATATATTTCATTTTCTCTAGCAATAATAAAAAAATCAAGCAGTTACCAGAAAATGGTCTTGTTGCTGAAGTCTGAAAGGCTTTTTTTCCCTGGTGCTTGTAAGGACAGGTGATAGTAACAAGGGAAAAATTTTTGGCTTTGGTCCAGTATCCCAGAGAATACATGGTACAATCTGTTGTCTGTTTTTAGTGACCTGTTTCTAAAGCATCTTATGTGGAAGTCAGAAAAGAGAGATTAGCTGTGCTGCTAAGGCCATTTAAAATGAGTTGTTAGGGTAATTATAAAGAGGGAGTGTTATGCACAAGTGAGAGAAAGAAGTTTGTGTTGGTGTAGTGGTTCAGTGGGAGGGGGAATATGACATCTGATTATCCAAAAGCTTCTTGTCATAATATGCAAATACGAACTTCAAATGTGTGAATTGTCCTCCAGAAATAACAAGAAAAGTGAATCTTTTTCCTTACTAGCTTTGCTGAATTGAGGTCTTAATTACCATGCAATTGCTAAAGCAGTATACATAAAGTATGCATAGCGAAGCATTTTTTCTGTGACTTTTAACTTAGAAATGGTACAATGACTTAAATATTTTAAATGCAATTGAAATGCAGAGGTTTAAATATGATAATGCAGTAACTTCTTGCTGTTACCAAAACCTCTGGAGAATCTTGGAAAATATAGCCTTTAATATTGAATTGCAAATGTATGTGTATTAAGAAGCCAGAGCTTATAATTTTATATCCATTTAGTACGTGGTTAATCAACATTACCTAATTTGGCACTATGTAATTTTATTCCCGTTAGGTTGTAGTTGTGCCACTGCTGTCCAATTTAATGACTGCTAGTCACTATCATTATAATGAATCACAGTTACCTAGGAGATAACCCAATAAAACAATCATCCTGATGAAGCTTCTCCAGTCAAGCAACGTACACTGTAATAATGCCCTACATTTATAATGTACTTTTCATCCCAAAGCACTTCACAAATTACATACAGCAAATGCCAGTGAATCTGCAGAAGCTTCTAAGTAGAGAAGCAACCAGCACACAGGGTGCTCTCTGGAGCTAAAATGAAGGAGGAAGTTTAAGTGACACTTTTCCTGTTAAATTGTCCCTGCATTTCTTGTATCTGCACGTACAACAAAAGAAACACTCTATTTGACGTATTTTCTATGGTGTACATGGAGGCAAAAATAGAATGGGAGACAATCTGAAGGGAAATAACATTATAAATTGGTCAATCTTGCTTATTTTGAACCTGAGCCTTACAGCAGATATAACCTCATGTTCAGAGTAACAAGGTATGTCATTCCACTGAGATGCAAGCACGACCTGGCAAAGTAGCCTGTAGTTGTTACAACACATTTCTCAGAAATATAGATCCAAATAGGTGTCATTTAACATCCTGAATTCCTTGTAAATGGCATGATCTTGTACATTTCACAGATAAGGTTTGCACATCCGAGACAGAGATGGGAGAACAGGAGAGAACACTGTTAGCCTTGCTAACTAGCCTGCCACCCTCTTCCTCCCACCCACCATACTAAATAGATATTAATTCACCTGCACAAAAGACAAAAAAATTACCTTCCTTACATCTGAAGCCACTCAAAATATGTTTGATGCCAGTCATCACAAGTATTGAAAAGTAAAATTTGAGTATCTTTAATTTCATCCTGTGTAAGAAGTACAAATGCACCCCTGGGTGTAAAGGTTTCCTTTCTTTTATTTATTTTGGGGTTGGAGAAAGTGATAAATTTTCTCCATATGCCATGTAATATACATGACCTGATCTTTATTAGTGATATAGATGTCATTATCACCAGCAGCTTTTAGAAGTCTAGATTTTCTAAAAAGGAAACTTTTACCCTTAAGAAGAATATCAAGAACAAGATTAGATTAAAAAATGGTTATTCTTAAATTTTCAAAGTTCTTATTTATATTTACTGGGAGTGGTCATATAGAACCCTTCCTTTCTCCAAACAATACATATGTACATTTTTGAGCAAATTGCCAAATGCTTTCAAAAGTACAGTCTTTTTCACACTGCAACAGCCTTGGAAAAATTGACATTTATTTCAGAGGTATTTAAAAACATAGTCAGATTGATTGCATATAAGATGCAAGATACAAAGGAGTTGAAACTAGATCTCATGAAACCTAACATCCAAACAGGAGATTTTTTTTGCCACATACAGCATATCAATGTTCATATTAATCTGACATAGGAAAGCCCTACCCCCCTCTCAGATATCAATAACACAGTTTGACCATTCCACCTAATTTGTCAGAACCTTACAAATCAGATACAAAATTACTAATTCAGCTCACAGATTTAAATCATTGAGTCATTGATTCAAAGAAAATTAATAATTTGTCCTGGCTCTGAATAAACATGAAATGATAATAGTTTATGTATGGGGCACAAATTTTCCTTAGATGAGGTATATTCTGTTTAAATATTTACTTCTCTTATTTTCCTTCTTAATTCTTTCCAAACAGTACAAAAAGTTATAAATTTAGTCAAATACTGTGACTGGAATTCTGTAAATAAATAGATGTGAGACTTTGTGCAATAAAATCATGAGTGATGTAGTAATGCTCAAGGGACGAGGTGTTAGTGATTATCTCAAAAAGGCAAAAAGTTGACAGAAATAAATTTCACATGGATTTATTAAAGGAGGGGGTCTAAATAATGTAATCTGGAAGTCATCAATTTTTAAATTTAGAAGAAAAACTACAATTAAAAGCATGCATCTGGAATACTATAATAAAATGGAAATTCCTAAGCTGACTTAGCTGAAACTAAGACTAGTGAGACTTCACTGAGACTAGTGAAGTCTCAGTGTTCAGCATAGTTTTACTCTGAGGTGATTCTGAAGGAACACTTCCTTCCAAACTGCTGTGAAAACCTAGAAAATAAACAGAATAAAGATAATTTTATTAGAATTTTGTTGCAAATTTTTGTTACATATGATGTTAAAATTGACACTTTTAATTAAATTATGAGTTTAAATGAGGGTAGTGATAAACTTATCATGGCAGATAGCTTCTAAGTTTTATTAAAAGTTTTCTTATAAAGATACAGGCTAAACATTTATTGTAATTAGAGGTTAAGAGCTCTGGAAGAAGAAATGGTTGCTTCCTGAATCTCTGATGGTTTTCTATGATGTGTAGTTAATAAGCTCTATAAAATTTTGATTTAAAATTTTGATTAATCTCTTTATTAAATATAGATACTCTTGTGCATTTTTTATATTCTAAAAGAACTAGCTGAAGACATATACTCCAGTATAAAATTTAACATTGAAGATATCTTGCTAGTTTGTCCTTGAACACAGAAGTCATTAAGGCTGAATTCATCATCTTGCTAAGCCTAAAACAGCCTGTACCATTTGATCTCTTTTGTTAATGATTTTGTATTTTATGAACAGTGAGAGTTCCCAGAAGTAGGGGATCCACCAGGATATTTTGGGTCAATGTGTTGTCCTTCCTCATCTCTGGAAGCATGAGCCTTCTGACCTGGAACTTAGCAGGACCTGAAGCAAGTCCATCTCTTACATACCTTGGCAAATCTGTATTTTCTCATATCCGGCAGATGCTCAGAAGGGGAGCACAGTTGGTGTTTCTCTTAAATCACCTTGATAATATCCCTTAAAATGACACAAAAATACCTCCTCTCTCTGTTTCATTTTATCTGTTTTGAGAGATCACTGTGCAAGACCAGCATTTATCTCTTAACTTGAGAGCAACTTCAGTTTCAAGAACTTGGTGTGCACACCTGCCTCCTGCAAACTGCTGGCTTGCGTGTAATTTGAGCATCCTATAATGTAATAAATAACTCTATATTTAAGTTGTGCCCATATTTTTTAACTATATAAACAAATATATGTTTAGATGCTTCAAAAGTAATCAAAGAAAATATTAATCTCCTTTTTAAAAATGTGTTTTCTACTTTGACATCTGATACCACAGTACTTGCATAACGCTAATTCACCTCAAGGTTCAGCATGTAAAATATGAAAACATGGACTGGTAATGATATTTCAAAAATGAAGAGACCTCTCCCCTTTCTTTTAAAAACACATACTCAATGAAACTTTAGCTAGTATAAATTTGGGGATTGTAAACCACACAATATTAATTACCTTTGAATGTGTCAAAGAGGATGTTTGTTTCTCATTTGACAAGAGTGAGAAAAATACATTTAATTTAAATTATTTTCAGGTTATTGTAGAGAGGTGAACTATATATCCTGCTCTTGTTTTTCATTTCTGGGGCGCAACTGCCAGCTTCTGCATTTCTAAGAAAAAACAATGCACCAGTGTTCAATTTATCTGTTTTTATTCATTTTCTCTCCAGTTCAACTTTCTTAGTTGAAATCACATCCATAGTTAGTCACTGGCATGAATTATTTGTAGCCACAAATGCCTTCTGAAAATGGAAAATCTGAAATTTGTGAGAGCCTTTCAATTCAATATAATGTATTCACTTTGTCTAATGAAATCTCCTTTCACATTTTCAGATTTTGCTGGAGCAGGTCTAACCCCTGTCCTAAACTGTCTGTTCAGTTTCAGGCCAGAGCATGATGAGATGAAGATCAATAAGAACAATTTTTGAGAGAATACAATGATAAGGGTCAAAAAGATGGAGAACAAATCCAGTTAGTAAGTACAGTTTTAGCAATAACAATAACTATCAGCTACCTGCTGAAAGACAAAAAAGGTAATGCAGAAAATTTCTATTTTAAACAATAAATCTTGAAATTATCAAGGACAACACAGAAACGGAGAGGAAAAAAAAACAAAACAAAACAAAGGGCTTGAAAACAGTCCATATCCTGCCTGCTGTGGTTTTGCTTCTTAATTTCAGTTACTTTCAGTTAGCTCAGTGACTAACTGAGAGCTAACTGGGCAAATCTTGTTCATAGGAGGATTTCCTCCATTTCTTCTGATCCTTTACTTAATGTTTCCTGATCTTATCAGCATTGTTTTCAACTGCAGTCTTGCATTATCTTGCAGGGGCTCCTCATTGTTACTGCCATGTTGTGCAATCTGTGGTGCTTTCTCTTACTCACAGGCATAGTTACTCCTCAGGAGAGAAGCAGTCTCCTTCCTTCCAGAAAATCCACATTACCCACTTACAGTCAAAGAAGAACACAATAATACAGAGAACACACATGTAAATCAATTACCATCTGTCAAATCATTAAGGGAAGCTTTCATGAAATAGAAAAAATATTTTTCTCCAAATTTAAAAAGTAGGAGCAATGAAAGAGTTCTCAGTTTCATGTTATGGGGGTTTTTATTACTTATAGATAAAAAATTAAACAATTCTCTGAAACAGCTATTCCATTTGATGGAGACACTTTAAGGGTTAATTTGCCTTCATGTATATACAAGATGCTTTTTTTAACAACTGTGTAGTTTTCTCCAGCTTCATATATGGAAAACATTTACATAAATCCTTTAAAATACTGGCAAGATATCAACCTTACAAGGTCGTTTCCAAGTTGCATAATTAGAATACAAATTGGTTTGCAAGTACTGTTCAGCATTTTGACACAGAGCTAAGGAAATAATGCCAAAGGGTGCTTTTTATTTCAGCAACGTTTCAAGACCCAGTAAAATTAGTAACAATTATAAATAAAGCAGTCTTATTGTTACCTAAGGCAAGAGGAGGTGGGTGAAAACCAGTTTCATCATAATTACCCTAAAAGCAAATGGACTCTTGATCAAATAACACTATTGACAAGGATGACCAAACAAACTTCCTAAATGTAGAAATTAATCATTTTCATGACAACCTATGTAAAAAACTTGTACAGTCTTACAGCAAGTTCCAGTACAGTTATGAATTCACATTCCTTAAAGACAGGAAGAAACATGTTGAAAAAACTAGAGAGGTTTGCATGGATATAATTTTTATTTGCATGCATGTTCATTGTCTGTATGATTACTTTGGCAAAGCTGCAGTTCTGAAGTTCTGACAAAAAAGAACGTGACTTGGTTGTCATTTTAGATTCTCTGCAAATTATCACATAGAATAATTTACCAGAGAACCTGCCAAGGCAGAGAATTTAATTATTATAGCAATGAATTTGTGCATCTCAAACAAATGAGGTGAGGAATTTTCTATGAGAGAGAAGATATCTTGAGATGATGAAATTAATCAATAATATAATGATATTAGTTTCATTTTAAATAAATTCACACCAAAACATCTGTTTACTTATAAGAAAAATAGACATGGAAGTTTCTGCAAATCTTTTATCATTTGGAAAATATTCCAACAAATAGAAACAATTTAGGATTTTATTTAGTTATTTATTTTTACATTCTAATGTAATAACAAATTAGATAATGAATATAAAATAATTTTCTTTCCATATATTGACTGATAGTTCCCATTTTTATTATATAATAGAAATACTTGGTATACTTGATCAATTTTCTAGAATTAATGACAGCAATATGCTATCCCTTATTCTCAGCTATAGGGAGTTTCACCACATACCTCAGCTCTGATACAATAGTCCTGCAGTCCTGCTTGGAAATACTCAGGGGAAATCTTAAAGTAGTTCTGAGTGTGTCACAGACATCTTTTGTGAAAAATCCTTTCTTTAGGATTTTTCCTTCTGGGAAGCTGAGGCCCCAGAAGAAGAATGTGAACAGTGGTTATCTGCTGCTGTGGAATGCAACAGGTGCTCCTGTGGTTGGCCCATGTTGCATGTGTACAATTAAGGGCCAATCAAAGACAGCTCTCTCTGGGACAGAATCAGAGAGAGCTCCTTTGTTTATTCATTCCTTTTCTATTCTTAGCATGGTAAGCTTCTGAACTTTTCTCTCTATTCCTATTAGCATAGTCATAATGTAATATATATCATAAAATAATAAATCCAGTCTTCTGATCATGGAGTCAGGATTCTTGCCTCTCCCTCACTCTGAAAAACCCTTGCAAGCCCGGCAACATTCTACATCCCTCTTCTTCAGGTCTTAGGAAATAATTAATCCTGATGCTGGATTTTTATGAGCACAAAGCTGGCATTGCTGCAACTCCTTTGAAGTCAGTAGAGCTCTTCTTGATTAATGGGATTAATAGAATCAGAGTAGGAATTCTGAAATGTGTGTGTGTGCTTGTACCTGTAGAAGTCTATACATGCACATATAAATGTGTTATGTACAGCAGTTTGTTGGGTGGAATTACAGCTTCTGCATGGGAGTCTGCAATCCAGGAAATTAACTTGTCAGCAATTCATATTTCCTGTAAAATAATATTTTTATATAACTTATATATGCATTTTGGTTCATCATAGCAATTGTAATAACAATAACAACAACAACAACAACAACAACAACAACAATAGAGCATAATAGTAATAATAACAATAATAATAATAATTATAACAACAGCAATAATAATAGCAATAGTTTTAATGAATATAATTTTTTACATAATTTCCACAGCCAAATTACGCCTTTTAGGTTTTGCATGCTTTTTGGTCAGTATTGCCTATTGATTCCACCAAGGAGGCTGTAAGCTTTTGCCTCCTTGTGCATGAGGCATCATCTGCACTTATGTCAATAGAAGATTTTAAAAAATAATAGTGATTTGTAAGTGAGGATGCCCAGTGGAAGTCAACAGCTAATGACTGAATAACTGATTAGAGAGCAACAAGGCCAGATTGTTTAAGTCCTGCAGTTATTCAGAGATCAATACAGACATGGAAGAAAGAAATCTGAAGACCAAGGCAAGCACAGCACCTTCCAATTCCCACTTACTGTATGAAACTGGCCCAGTTTTTCCTTGTTTGCTCTCCATCTCAGAACCTGAGTTTTCCCTGTCCTTTTTTTAAGGTGTTCATATACTCAACAGGCTACAGTCAAGATGTGATCTTGGAAAGGGATAGTGCAAACTAGAAGTATTTCAGACTGAGGAGAGAAATAAAGCCACACATGCTGTTTTTGTGGCAAGGGATGCACAGGGTTGGTGCAAGTAAGAGTTTCTTTGAATGGAAACACTGACAGGTTCTGTTCTTGTGCAAGGGCTGTCATCAGCCCGTGTCTCCCTTGTCCTCAGAACAAAGCCCTGGCTTTTAAAGACATGTATTTCATAATATAAATGGCCCAAATAACCTTAGGTGAAGAATGATGCTCAGTTCAGGCAAGATGACAGGACTACCAAGGATGTGCAACAGCAAATCTGGGCAACCAAAATACAGATCTGCTCAAAAATCAGATGCCTGTGACCATTCATATTTATATGTGCAGTGGTTCTGTATTTTTGGTTTGGGTTTGAATGGAGGCTTTTTGTGTTTTTTGTTTGTTTTCTTTATATTTTCCTTTTAAAATTCTTCATTTATTGCATTCCAGATATTTATGGGAGTCTTTTTTGAATTCTACTCTAGGTAACTAGAAGTAAAAGGTTAAAATAGCAGGCTCAAACCTCGGGTGAGTTAGGCCCTTTGTGTTGGCTGGGGAGGGGAGCTGTGAGGACAGACTCTTCTCCAATTGTCTCTCAGTAGACACAAATCTAATGCAATCAGCAAACCTTAGAATTGCATGAGCTGTAGTAAATAGCTATGTGATAATCAAAAACCTTTGTTTAAGTGTAGGGGGCTTTCTTTTGTGTTTTTTCACAATTGTGGTGGGTTTGTTTTTTTGGTGGGTTTTTTTTTTGTTTGTTTGTTTGGTTCGGTTTGGTTTTATTTTTGTTTTTTTTTTTGAGGGGAGAGGTGCCCATTTATGCTGCACCTCCAGTACACAGGCAAAAAGCAGTAGCAAAGGTGGGGCTGTGGGATGGATGTGGTGGAATGTGTGTGGACTTTTGTGTTCAGGGCAAGAGCTGAGGGTCCTGGCATCAAAAATAATGGAAATACCTTCCCAGCCTTTCAGACTGAGAGCTGGCACATGGCATATTAGGATGTGGTGTGACAGCCAGGATTACTCTATGCTGATGTTGTTAAAATCTATCAGTCCCTCTCTAGATCATAAAAGCAGCTGCTGGCTGCTCTTTTACAGCATTTGAAAATTTTTCTGAGGATTCATTATTTGCTAAATCATTGATAATATGACACTCACAAGGAAGTAATTTAAAAATCAAGAAGGAATCTTCATTAGATTATTTTCTCTGCTTTTATAGGTGTGGATTGTATTATTCTTAGGTCACAGTGACCAAGGTGTCTGAATATGATATGGACAAGTGCACACAAAGGCAGTATTTCTAAAAAAGACCCTGCATTGACAGAGATGAGTTTTTATATTGACTCCACTTGAACAGACACTTGCTGTCAAGCTGCATTGCTGTTGTACAGCTGTGTGAGCTTCTCCATGCTTGACTAGGCCAGTGCGTGCAATTGCATGCAAAAACGAATACAATATTAATGACGCTATTTCCTAAATCCAGTTTTTAAATTTTGTCACTCTTTTCTTTTTTCTGGCACACTTTCCAATGTTGGTGACCCTCTTGTGGTGACTGCAGACACACTATCACTTGTATGGTTTGATGTGAAAATGAAGCAGGAATTCTTTGGATTCTGTTTTCTCTCATTTTCCCTTCTCACTAGTTTTACTCTATCAAATACTATATTCTAGTGGTGTTTCAAATGTGGAGCAGTGAGGCAGACAACCTTTAGTTTTAGGTGTAGGACCCAGGTGCCTTTCAACCCCATCAAGTTACTGGGTTACCTTGCTTGAAGGAAGGGTCAGTGGGAAGAAACACAAATGAAAAGAATGTCCAGGAAAGATCAGCAGGAGTGAGACCAATGGGGCAAGAACTGAACTGATGGACCCGGATTGTAAAAAAAGAGGAATAGCAAAGAGACAGGTGTAGGCCAACAAAACAAAAGCAACAGAAAGGAGAAAATCAGTCAGGATTAATTTCACATCCTAGACCCAGCTGGAGCAAAAGAGGCCAAGACACTCCCAAAAGATTAATTCTCTCTGGGTAAACTAAAAATAGGCATGGTTCTCCCTGCTTTTAAAGACTCGAGCTCACTCTTCCACCTAATTTTCCCCCATGAACACGTAGCATCTCAAAAGCAAGTAGCTTAGAAGAACAAGGGTGGAGCCCAGAGCAGGCAGACAGCGTTGGGGAGGGGCTCTGATGGAGCACAGGCAGGTGAAGCAGCCAGCACTCACAATGGTGAGTGCAGAGGGCAGCAAGGGGCATCCTGCCAAGTGTGCTTGTCTAAGCTCCAGGACACCTTTTTCCTGGGCTCCCAAGGTGCTCTTGTTGAAGGGCCACAAGAGGCTTCTATGAGACTCCTGGTGCTTATTCCCAAAATATGACCAAATCACACTATGAAGCAATAATCATGACACAGGCAGGTCCTGCTTCAGCTGTAATCACTTTTACTCAAAATAACCCCAGCAGTATTGGAGATGCTGAGCTTTCCAGCTATCAAGAGGTTACACACAAGTGCTAAGAAAGCAGAAAACCAAATGCAAGGGGATAGAGTGCAACAGGAAAAAAAAAAGCCAGAAATGCTTTTGTTAAACTTTTGAATCATGCTTTGACAAAAGGCAGCAGATCCCAACGTAGGGTGATTTTCATGCTGCAATAAACAGAAAAATAATTTAAAACCTAGGCAGCATGACTTATTCTGAAAGATCTGAGGGGTAATAAAAAAGCCTGTGTGCAAACGTGTGTGTGCACACAGTTTCTTTAACAGCTGCATGGAACAACCTGTTTTAAATAAGAACAAAGGTGAACAAAGCCAGTTGTCAGGGCAGCTCACCAAATGAAGTTTTTTAAAGTGCATGATGTATGCCATATAAAGTGTATTGCCTGAGATACAGCACAGAGTCCAACTTGAAGTATTTTTCTCAGGCTTCTCCTACAAAGTCATGTTTCAAGAATTTACTGCATTCATCTTCTTTATTTATTTCTCTTCTCCAGAAGGCCCAATGGATCACCTTGCTCATTATATCTTCAGCAGGAAATTAAAATCAGCCTCTTCCCTCCCTAAATATTCAAATTTTCTTGTTCTGTCAAGATGTCACTCAATCAATTTATATCTGTTGCCCTCAGAGCAGACAACTGTAAGCAGAAAGTGGAGGTCAGGTCTGACTTACCAAATGAGTTTGACTTAAGCAAAAGAAGGGAAAAAAAGAAAAACAAAATAGTGATGGAAGATTTTCACTGCTTTGAAACTTTTGTGAACAAAAAATAAAAAAGTTTGGCAAGCACACAGTGTACCTTTTCATGTATGTAAGTAAACACAAATTTAGGAAAAGCTTTGCTTTGCACAAACAGTAATTTTTGGGCTTTTTGTAACATGTTTGAGAACTTGGAAAGAGTTACAAGCTCTCTGCCTTCACTATAAATGTTCCATGTGTTTCTGCACTGAAGGTAAAGAGACAACTGAGAGCAGGGACAGTCTGCTGGGAAGGTTACAAAACTCTGTTTACAGAGAATTTTATAATCAGGCAATAATTTGTTACAAGTCTCTAAGATTCACAAGAGGAATCTATTGCTGTGCATAGTTAGAAAATTTTTAAAGAGAGCAGCTTATCAAAGACGTGTGTAGTCTATTTGCACATCATTCAATTTTAATTTATTTCCAATTCCATCTTTTGATTCCCAGTTACTCTTCTCTGTAGTAGGCAATCATGCTAGATGCAGAGTATCATTTCTGATTTTCAAGATGAGTTGAAATTTGGAATTCCTATCTATTCCCTCTGCTGCTTTTATTTCTTGTTGTTTTTCTTATCTGCTCTCACAATGTTGCAAGTGCTGCTTTACTCAGGAATGCATTTCTTGAACTACTTCATCCCAATGAATGTGTAAACAAAAAAATTCATGAGCAAGTTAAATTTTCCCAGCCTTTGAAGTCACCTAAAGTCGAGCTACTCTTGAGAAATAACAACATATGAAGTACCTTTCTATTTTTACATAGACACATAATGTGATTTCTAAGCAGTAAAAGAAAAGCTGTAAACATTAAAGGCCTGCTTGGCCTTAGCTGTGACATCCTACCTGATATCCCCTGTAGGTCTGGTACCAGTGTAGTGGTGGGTACCCAGAGTAGCTGAAATGGTGATGGGAGAATACTTTCATTGTGAAATCTCATGGTGGTACAGACTTAACCAGTGCAGGTGTGTAGGCTCACTACTACTACACTGCACTTTCTCTGACATCCTCTTGACATCCCTGACCTTTGTGCTCAGAGCTGAGACCATGAAAACACAGATGAGGGAAGATGTGTCGCTTGCAGTGCCAGCCTGGCCCAAGCGTGGCAACCCAGACAAAAGGACAGACAGAGCAGACACCAGAGGACACCTGGAAGGGCTGTTGATCTGGGAGGGTGGGGATTAGCAATGGAGTGCAGAGGTGAGGAGCACCTGGGACTCAGCAGCGGGTGCGGTGGGACTGGGACGAGCTGTGCAATGAGCTCCAAGCCCAGAGCCAGCTGGGATGAGCTGGGGTGTGTGAGCAGAGATTCCCCTGCCGAGCCAGCAGCGCCAGTGGAGCACAGCCCTGCTCCTGGCTGCTGATCACAGCCAAACCCATCTGTCAGCAGATAGTTTTGAAACTTGCTTGCAAAGTGCTCCATGCCTTTCTAGTATCAAACTGCCTCGAGGCTGACACCCTGCTATTGCTATAAATTATTTTGTTAACTTAGAGTGCAGACTTTTATGCAAAGGATCTAAGCTCTTCTGATGAACTATTAAAGTGCCCGTATAATGGCACATCATTACATTTCAATGGTCAATATCTTAGTGTTTGCCATTGTGTATGCAATTTCCTCTTTTAAAAGAATGTTTAGCTCTACCAAACAATGGGATTACAAAGGACACAGTAAATAGAGTAAGCAGATCATTGGTCTGCTCAATGCATGTGATCATTTGTAATTGCACAAACACATTTTGTACAGAAACCTTTCCTCTGACACTGGAAAAACAGAAACATACCAAGATGCATCAGCTTTGCACACAGGAAGCAACAATCTCTCTATAGGACCCCAGATTCATCTTTTGGAAAGTATTTAGTAAATGAGGTAAAGGAATACGAAATCAGAGAGAACGCTTAAGACTTGTTTAGATTTCCCTGGAAAATGTGACTTTACTGTTGCGTTCCTACATGGTGCTAGTAGTCATGTGAAGCTAATTTACATGGATTGTGAATGTTTTTCACTCTAAGAATGGTTCTCATTTTGGGGAGCATATTGGATCTGGGCTCAGACAAGCAGGAGTCTGGAGCATCCACTCCTGGGAACAGGCAAAATCACAGGGATTGTGATCTGCATGCACCACCCATCCTGCTGCACTCTGAAACCCACACCCAATGTACCCCAGAGCAGGTGTCCCAAGCAAAACCTTGGTCCTTTTCTACTTATACCTCCCACCCAGAAATTAATAATTCTGTTCTCAACAGAGTCTGAAGAGGGTGAGGTAAATAACAATAAAATCTTGAATAAAAAGCATAAATCCAGTCTCTAAGCACCTGCTTTTCAAATGAGCTCTGTCCAGTCTATGTGCTGAATGAGGGTCCTAAGGAAAAATAATCAAAGATCATTAAATTAGACAGTTTCTCAAAAATGTAAACTCACATCTATTTTTAGTGGATAATAATATTTGAAATTCTATGCTTTCAGTGCTTTTGGCTATTGAAAGCTTTCTAAGAAAAGCGGAAAGTGAATGGCAAAGGAAGGAGGAAAGCAAAGGCATAAGGGAAAGGGAAAGGGAAAGGGAAAGGGAAAGGGAAAGGGAAAGGGAAAGGGAAAGGGAAAGGGAAAGGGAAAG
>JAWWMS010000001.1:71790551-71829886 GCA_035048045.1 Chlorospingus semifuscus | reverse complement strand
TTAGGATTTTTCCTTCTGGGAAGCTGAGGCCCCAGAAGAAGAATGTAAACAATGGTTATCTGCTGCTGTGGAATGCAGCAGGTGCATCTGTGATTGGCCCATGTTGGATGTTTACAATTAAGGACCAATCACAGGCTGAGCTCTCTCTGGGACAGATCAGAGAGAGCTCCTTTGTTTATTCATTCCTTTGCTATTCTTAGATTGCTAGCACTCTGAGATCTTTCCTTCTATTTCTTTTAGTATAGTAATAATGTATATATATCATAAAATAATAAATCAAGCCTTCTGAACATGAGATCAAGATTCTCGCCTCTCTCTTCACCCTGCAACCCTTGCAAGCCGGTAACATGAGTGGGCTTTGTCCTGTTAGCAGAACTGATTTCCTGTTGCTTTGTCCTGTTAGCAGAAATACTTGCAGCCATTCAGTCCCACTGGAGCATTCCTTCCACCTCCTTTCCTTTTCAAAATCTCTACCTCCCATCCAGTCTCTACATCCCATTCAGTCTCTATTGACATCCCAGAACTGAAGCAGGAGCATTGCTTTGATAGATAGTGCTGCTGTGTAAATGTGGCTAAGGGAAGAATTTGCATCAGGACCCAAGTCTCCTGCCTTTGGGTTTGGGTAAAAATACTCAACCATCTGACCTGATACTGGCAAGAAGGTTTGTTCCATAAAGGTATGGAAAAAGTCTTTCCAGAAGTTCTCTCCCTTCACTAGACACATCTTACCCTGCCTTTGCTTGTCTGTGGTACTGCTAATATTGATTTAAATCTTCACCTCTGGGTTGACATGCCCCCGCCCCATCAGCAGGGCTTGAATTGGCCTGCCCCTGCCCCCATTTTCATAGCCCTGCCAGGCCATCCTTTGTGTAGGGACCATGGGTCTCCTCTCCAGGTCTGATTCTGACCCCAATCCACAGGTCCACATTCCAGCCTGGGCCTCAGCTGTTCCACATAGCAGGGAGGTGACCTATGCCTGGAGCTGGGTTGGAAACTGTGCCAGCGCTCTTCCACTGCCCGGCACCTGGCTGCCAAGTCCTGCCCTGAGAGACCCTGACAGCTTTGTTGTTCCTTGCCCAACACAAAAAACACACAGTCTGTCTTGCACTACACCATAAATCTCTGCAATCAAAAGGTATTCTTCTGAAAAGCAGGGTGCAGCTGAAATAATGAAAAGTAAATGGATTTTTGAGGTAGTTTTACAAAGGATTACATCAATACAATTATGAGTTAGGGTAACCAATACTGTCAGATGACTGTATTTTGCTTAATGAGGGAGGACTGAGAAAACAACTTAAATTTATTAGCTGACACCCTTTGATTTGTCAGAGAGCTTAAAAATATGAATGTAACTACCAGTCAGTTTAGGTTTCAAGCTAAAGAAATCCACAAAAATGTCAAATTTTCCTCATTGATGAGATTACAGATTTGGTTAACAAAGAAATTATGCAGATAAATTGTAGATCGATAGCATTTTTCATAAGCAGGTGCCTGTCATATACTGATTTGATTGATCAATAACACAGTCCAGTCCAGCGAAAAAATGATTAAAATTATTTAGAACAGTTAATGGAGATATAACTGTTTATTTAAATAAAAAATTATCTGAAAAGGATCATCATCTGGTGGGGATTTTTCAGTTGTGTTCTGGCTACCTGCACTGCTTTTAATTGAAAAATTGGACAGAATTAGAAATCACTACTGATACCACTTGTACATATAAAAGGGGCTGATACAGAGAAGAGTAATAACAAGAGCAAATCAAAGAGAGATAATCAGATCATTTGGTAAGCTAAGTCCATTCAAAGAAAATGCAATTTAATATATCTAAAATAAAAGATGTAACAAGAACAGGTTCATGCCTACATAATAGAGGATGTTCTGAAAATCAGTGGTGGATGGATGGTCTCTTCTGATGAGCACATATTTGTGCCAGAAGACAAATTGGTGGGTTGTTCTGGAGTTAGCTGCAAACCAAAAAACTCATCACTATCTCACGCGTGCAGTAACCCTCTGCTGTACTCAATGTGAGTCAAATTTAGGCAAGATAGATGGTCCCTCTTCCTAATTAAAACTATAAAAATGAACTTCATAGCATTTTGACAGGTTCCCGGCTTCTTGCATTCCTATTTCTCTTCTTGCATTATCTTTCTTTCCCTTTTCTCTTTCCAGTTGCTTGAGAAACAGAAGACTGAGACAATCTACTACATCATAAAAGAAGATGAGATAAACATTCACAAATAGTAGAAAGGGTTTTAGTTGGTCCTGTGAGAAGGAATGATCTGTATCCTCTATGTTTGTCATGATCCGGTCACTAAAGTTCTTAGAAATGCCTCTGCCCCAATTAAGGTGCAAACGAGACCATATTCCAGTGACAATAGTATGGGCTTTATTTGATAGAGAAAGGAATGAAAATGAAGGAAAAGGAAGGAAAAGGAAGGAGAAGGAAGAAAAAGGAATAAAGGGTGGGGGTAATAGAAGAGTGTTGACAGAGACAGAATAAGGAAATTATCATCACTCTGTGGATCCCAACGATGTTCCATTGATCCTCTCCAGCTGGTCTTCTTGGTGGTCAATGTCTCCCAAAAAAGCATAGAATCTGACACCCAGGCACCTCCCTGGGAGCGTGGTTGTTTGCCATTGTCTTGCACAACAGACTCCAGGTTTGTTGCACCACGTGCAGTCCTGTGGTGCAAAGCTTCAGGAATGACTCTGGGGAACATTTTGGGGATCATTTGATGGATTAAAGCACCCCCTCAGCTGCCTCTCACATGAATGTCCTGTGGATGTGGCCTGTGGTGCTGGGGATTCTGCACCCGTTTTGGTTCACAACCCCTGAGCAGAGATTACAACACATGGAGACTTCATCCCCTCACCTCTGTTGGGGGGGAAATCTGTGCAAACCTGCTCCCAGAAAATGATCTGTGGGCTATGCCCTCTCCCACCCCAAAGCAAGCCAAAGCTGATTCTTAGCACAGTTGCTGTATTTGGCTCACATTCTTTTCCTTCTTTACTTGTTTGTTTCAGGTGACTGAAGAATGGATTTTCCCTTTATTTAATCCCAGCAATTTGACTTTCAGTCCAAAGTCTCAGTCAAGTATCTTCAGGGTGGCTTCTCTGGTTGTAGCTTCTTTACACAGTTTTTTTTTTTTTATAATGAGCAAAACTTTATATCAATGCTTGAGACACAAACTATTTCAGTCTCTGGCAATGTTTAACAGTAAAAACCTAAAGGTAAATGAACTAGAAAAAGGGAGTCAGTCTCTTACTCCCATCCGTGACTTCTGAACCTTTCCTCAGACTTTCAAAACAGTTGGGATTAAAAAAAACCCAAAACATCAGTTTTGTCTATGCAGCTGAGAAGTCTTAAGACAGTGTTGGCTAACAGAGCTCTTGAATTTAAAATAGGAAATAAGTAAGCAGAATAAGTGTAGAGATTTTACCTTTGTATTATGGTATAGGTATTCTTAGATTTCAAATTCTGAATATAATTTTGTTATTTTTGTCTTTAAAAATATGTGTTGAAAAATTGAGAGGACCTCTGAACAAAACGATTTGTCTAATAGATGAAACTTAAAGTGAGGATTTTCCTCTCTTTGAATCTTAGTAGGGCAGAAGTTATATTTTCTTCTCTAAAAGGGGAGGAAATACTGAGAATTAAGTATTTATTTCCCTAGTTAAAAAAGAGATATATGAACAAATTAGTAGTTATAAACTGATGCTACAAAATCCAAGTCTTTATATTTTCCTGAATTAATTTTGAACAATTTTTAACAAATGGCTATGTTCTAAAGAGGCCATTGAGAACACCTTTTGCCATCCATGGAAATATATACTGACTAGACACGTCCTGAGTATAATAATAAAAAATACAAATACAAAGGTGTCTGCTCTGACACAGGCAGTAGCATCAACTTAAATCTTGCTTATTAAATCTTCACAAATACAAATAATATAGTACTTATAAAAGACAACATAATTACTGTTGTATGATTCAGAAATAATCTCAGGAATAATTCAGAAATAATCTCTCTTATTAATTACATATATTCATAAACCATCAAGTTTAAGAATTTTTTCCTAAAATGGCAATCACTATGACTACCACAAGGCACGATGAGCAACAATACTGCTTGAGGTTTGCTCACATATCTGTGATCTTCCAAGACTTCCTGTAAATGTTTTGTAGTTTTCATATACTAAATCATCATGCTCATCTTATTAAAAAATGCGACAAGGACACATGGCCAGACTTTCTGAGGAAAAAAGAAACTTGCAAGTGGCTTTCTCTGTGTTCTTTCTGCTAATCCTTCACAATTAAGGAAAAGTGGGGGAATATAATATTTCTGCCTCCTTAACTTGCTGATAAAAGTTGCTCCTCACAAATTCTTCATTTGAATTTTTCTTCATGTTGACCCAATTTTATAGAGGTATTCTTCTTTTTAAGCCTTCATGTCTTAATTTCAAGACTACTTTATCTTTTGATTATTGAAACAACAACATAATATGAAAAAAGGCTAACCAAACCAAGTCATGCCAAAAGAGAAACAATAGCATATTAGTAACTGCCAAGGACAGTTTTATTTAATTTCCCTCTGACATCCCTTAGCAAATGCATCCATAATTTAAAATATCTACAGCAGTAAAAATGCTTAGTCTGGAGATGCTGATGGTAGACTTGGAATTAGATCTAATGTGGCTTCATGCCCAGAATGAAGCGAGTCTGTTGCATGCTATTTTGGTTATGTACTTAAATTGTAAGGAGAAATGTATACATGTGTCAGTTCAATCTCTTTTGTCTAGTGACCATTTCTGCTGTCACCATTCACATCCTGATGCACATAATTACTAACTCTTCCAACTTTTGAGATAACATTTTTCCAAGTGGCATATCCTTATTTCATCTCTTGTCTTTTGCAATTGATGTACACCTACTGTTGTTACAGTAAAATCGCTGGTCAAAGAGAAAGTCATGTAATTTTTCTTTTCCTTCCTCCAATAACTAACAACTTTTAAAAATGTTCATTCTATCTACTGGCTGCTCATATGTGTCCCATGGAGAGATTTAAATTCTCATATACCCTGATGTCAATTCTTCCCACCTATTTGGAGTCTTTCTGGGTAACAGATACTATAAAGGAAGACAGTATGACAATATCTGTTATTCTTGTGTAGACAGTGATAACTATAGGGTCAAGAAATATACTATGTCCAGTCATGAACTATTAATCCAAAGATTTCTAGTGAACTACTACTTCAAATCATAATTTCAATTATGCAAGTAGGATACAGTCAGAATAGTTGAGGTTTGAACAGAAATTTTGAAGGTCATCTAGACAGATTCCTTGCTCAGGAAGAGCTATGTCACAGTTGCAGAAAGCTGCTTATGGTCCTGTCCGTTTGAGTCATAAATATCTCCAAAGATGGAGATTCTTTGGACACTCTGGTTGTTTGTTCCCCTGTTTGACAACTCACACAGTGGAAAAAAAAAAGTCTGATACAGATTTTCCTTATTGGCGAAAAAACTTGCTTTTGTTATTTTACATTCTTCCTCAGTATGATCTGAATCTAACTTCTCTATACTCTCTCTTTAATAAGCTGTAGACAGCAATAACAGTCTGCCTCTGAGCCTTCTCTTCTTCAGGATAAATATATCCCTTTTCCTCAGCTTCCCCTCATAATATTGTTGTTCCAAAATCTGATTATCTTGGTAGTCCTGCACTGGACATTCTCCAGGTTTTCAATGCTTTCCCGGTGCTGGGGAACCAAGACATGGACACAGCAGTCCAAGTCTGGTGTCACCCGTGCCAACTAGAGAGGAAGAATCCTCCTTCAACTGTTGGTAAAGCTTTTTTGATGCATCCTAGGATGGTTTTGTCTTTATGTGCTGCAAGGAGTCATTGCTGGCCCCCATTCAGTTTTGTTTCCACCAGGATTCCATGTTTCTTTTTCTTTTTTCAACAAATGGCAGCAACTTGTGAGTTTCCATCTACTACACGTTCAAAGGTATTGTAAAAAGCCCATATTATAGTTCTGACCTTCGCAAATATTAAAGTGGATGCTATGTGCTGTGTATTATAATATGTTAACTTTTGCAGAAGTAGCTAGAGTTGTGAAATAATAACCTATGCTTTCATTTTTATACCTAATTGGCAATACTTAAAATAAGTCAGACACATTTGTGAATTAGCTGATGTTGATTTTGAGTACCTGTGGTTAACTGGCAATGAGTGAAATGGCTAAACTGTCTGCATGGTCAGATAACATTTGAGGAACAGGCGTGAGGAGGATCCCTGCTAATGACACTTGGACTATCAACAACTGCCACCTGCTGAAACCACAGAACAGGGGGTTGTTGCGACGAGCTGACACACAACACTCAAAACCACATCCAAGATTACTGCACATGCTCTAAAAGCGTGGATCAAAGGAGAGGCCATGCCAAAATGTTCCTGGAACGTGTAAATGAGCTCAAAGAAATGTTTGAATATGTATACTCTTTTATGAATATTTTTTTGGCCAATGCAATAGAAAGGGTATATAAGAAGAGTTGCTATGGCTGGCCGGTGTGCCTCTGGCTATGGCTACATACCCAGTGCTGTTACTTTTGGTTTTTTTTTATTTTGTGCCCTACTGTCCTTCATTAAATTTTTTTAAATTCAGTTGAAGAGTGGGGGTCATTTCTCACAGATATATTCTCAGTGTTCCTTTTATTGTGCAGCATGAGACATGGACTTTTGCCTTTGCATAGCCTCCATGAAGATCCCATTAGTTCTGTTTATTTTTCTAATTTTGCAACAGCAATTATTTATCGTTGAGCATTTCAAATTATTATTTTCAACATTGAATCTGACACTATGTAATCTGGGAAGGTGGTTGGGGTTTTTCCAATTTTAAATTCTAGTCCCCCTGGCTTTCGATATGTAGCTGTGCTACATTCTCACATTTCTTGGTACTTCTACTGAATATCTGAAGCCCAGATTTTACTTTTTTGTAACACTTGATTCTCTGTATATTTAAACGCTTACTTAACACTAAGTTTGTGAGTAGTTTCTCCGAAGTCAGTTCCATTGATTAATGCTAATCATGGTCTTAATTACATTGTTGGACTGTGGCCAGGATGACTGATGTCTCATTTGTTGCAAGCTATTAATGACTCCTTGTAATCAATTGTAGTGAGAAAACTTGCGACTGTAGTGAGAAAACTTATTCCCCAGTGAAGGGAGGTCTGTCTCCTGAATTCAGATACTGAAATCTGAGGTTAAAATTTAGGACAAGAAAATCCAAACTATTAATCTATGCAGTCAATGATAAAATAGGGAGTAAGAACTTCATGAAATCCATCTTCCCATTTCAAGGAAGGTGATGTATTCTTGGGAACTATCCCTTTTCTCACTGTTGCTGTTAGGAAGAATGAAGACAGCTGGCTCAGAATGCATGATAAACTTCATAAAACGGAGGTAATGAGAGGTGAATAACACTTTGATAATCAAAATTGTATTGCAACACTAAAGTGCTTGAATTATGGCTATTGGTATGTGGGATAGAATTTTTTCTTACTCTTGTGTCATAAAACCCACAGACATACAGAAGACAGTCTTTACCTGTTGACCTCTACAGAGAGAAAAACACTACTGCTAAAGAACCTCGTCATTTAAGGACCGGGCTTCTTTGAGCAACTCGCTAGAGCATTGTCAAGAGAAAAAGCACATCTTGATCTAACTCTTAAAAACATAAGGATGAATCCAATGTTCAGTGGAACATAGCCATAAAGTATTCAAATTCAGCTCCATTGTGGAAAGGATAAGTTTTCCCCATCAAATTACACTGTAGTGATAACTAATTTTAAATTCAGCATGTTAGAGACTTTGAACAAGAGTGTTTCAAACACATTTTTAAACAACAAAATAAGCAGAGTCAAATGGAAAATAAAACAACTGAACAGCAACACAGTCTTGCAGAAGGAAAAAAAGAGATCATTCAAAATATAAAACAGTGCTTATAAAATGAAGTGGACAGAGAATGAAATTTTAACTTAAATAATAAGGCATATGAGACAAGCCATAGAGTAAAAATAGTTTGGAATAAAATTTTCTTTGACCACACCAGAAGTAGGATCTATAAAAAAGCTGAATCATATCCCTTAAATCATATCAAATCATATCAAATATCCCTTAAAGTTGAAGATTCATCTTTATGAAGATGCCTCAAAAACTTTCTCAATTAAATCAATAGTGGCATCCTTAAACAAAATGAATAAAACGAACACATTGCCTGGACCAGAGATTGTTTGCAAAATACTTCCAAAAGAAGGTAGATCTAAAATTACTCAATATTTAAACGTGGTGATTATCACCCTAAGTACTCTTTCACAAAAGAATGGAAGGCCCTAATCTTAATGCTTTTTAAAAAAGGCCTTGAATAATTTGAGGAATCATAGGGCAGACGAAATGCAGCAGGTAACAGAATCAGAGATAAAATATAAGACACAAGATTCAGAGAACAAACCAGAAATCAGCTTTCGGATACAATTTTTGAAATCATAGCAAGAATATAAATACAGGTTTTTGTTTATAAGTATATTCTGTTTGGAGAAGAATAAAGTTTTTGCAAGTAATTGGTACCTCAGACACCTTTTAAGTTGTCAAGTGAAGGAAGAAAAATGATCCATTCAGTTCTCCTGTATTACTTATCTAAAAACACTTCCAGTTTTCCAGGACCTTATGCACAGTGTATCAGAGTCACATAAAAGCTGAGGTCAGAAGGCACCTTTGGAGATTAACTTGTACAACTGCCCTGATCAAACAAGGTCAACTGCTGTAGGATCCCAAGGTGCATGACCAGATGGCATGGTCACAATTGCACTTACTACTGGGGAAAGATCACAGTACCAAGAATTTTTGTGTGTCCTCCTCCCTTACTGCTGCCTACAGAGGATGAACTTCATGTGTTCAGGCTGTCTAAAAGCTGTGGTGTCATTCAAAATGGCCTGGAACACCACAAGACATGCTGAAGACAATATGTAAGGGCAGATATAGCTATATCATATGTAGATCTATTAAAAAAAAATTTTAAAAAATTGACAAAACCAATACAAACTAGTTGTCTTGTTACCAAGTTAATTAAATTAACAGTCACAGAAAAGGGAAAATGTCTTTCAATAAATAAAGTATAAATTAAAAGTAAAAATGAAAGACGAATGAGTTGATGCTTTTATAGTGGAGATAAGGTACAGCGAAGTTGTCCAAAAAGTAGTAACATGTTTATAAAGTTTATGGAAAAGGCAATTAAAAAAACAAGGCAACAAGATTTACTGACACAATTAGAGTAATGAAAACTAAAATGCTAGTAAAGATTTTTGGAAGAAGGTCAGAAGTTTGAAAGACTGAATGGTGAATGCAATTCAGTATTTTATACGCAAAGCAGATATGAAGAGGAGAAACAACTATAGTCACATATATATAGTGATATGTTGTTAATTAATTTTCTCAGTTCAAGAAAAGGGTCTTAGAGCCATCCTACATAGTCTTCTGAACAGAGTAGAGCAGAGGCCATAAACCCCAGAATGTCTCTATTGGCTCTGTTAGGAACAGATTTCATCTTCTTCATAGCAGCCCATATGGTGCTGCATTTCAGATTTGTGATTAAAAAAACATTGTTTTGACTGTGGCTGAACAGTTCTTCCATAGAATTGAGAGGGATTTTTTTAGTTTTATTTCTTTTTGAGCTTCTTCCACTCTATCATCCCAGTGAATAGGGGAGTGATCAAGAATTTGGAAAAGGACAAACCCAGAACAGCTGACCCCAACTGATCAAAAGCATATTCCATAACATATGACATGATCAGCCATAAAAATACAGGAAAAAGAGGGTAGGGGTAGCTTGTGGTCATATGATTTGTGTGATGAGATCTTGCTTCCCATGAATGGGCTGGACATCTCCGTGCCAACAGAACATAAGGAATGAATTCCTCATTTTGCTTTGCTTGAAACTTTGCTTTACATGTTAAGCTGCCTTTACATTGGTTGGAAAGTTTTTCTCACTTTTCTCCTTTTTACTGTCTCCTGTAGCCCACTGAGAGGGAGCAAGCATGCGACTGAGTGGGGGCTTACTTGTCAGGTGGGATCAATACATCACAGGATTATCAATTATTATATAGAGGAAAAAAAGACATAGGTTTTCCACTTCATAGTTTCATGTTGGACCTGAATCTTGAAAATCAATTACATTCTGGTCTTCCTACTAAATTCGCAGAAGATACTCTAAACTGAAAAAAAGTTACAGAAGAGGGAAAGAAGAATGAATTAATGTTTAAGATGTCTGCTTCTGAGAATATAAATAAGCAGCTAGAAGAAGTGATGGATATGGGGAAATGCATTAGAAAGATGATAGAATTATGAATGATGTATTCATAAAGAAAGAAAGAATTCACGACATCATCATTTAGAAAGATTGCATTAAGCTTAATTTGACAGACTAAAAGCAATTCAAAATAGTGTTTTTTTCCACTGAAATTGTAATTAAACCAGTTAACACACTGCAAAAAGATGCAATGCCAAAAAAAAGCAATTCATTTCAAATGCATGAGATGTGGTGGAGTTTTAATTATTATAAATAGAGAGATGGCTATCAAATTCTATGATCTAGACGTTCATATAGGAATAACCATCTTCAGAAGCTGAGATGGTGCATCAGATATAGACTGCTCATTATATTATTTATCTGAATATTTGCTATTAGATACTATTAGGGATAGGGAATGGGATTAGATGTAATAGACAGAACTTTCACCTGTGCCATATTATCAAATATCATAAATTTAAGTGCTTCATAAATCTGAGGTATTTGCATACAGTAAATGTAGTCAATGAGAAGAGTCAACCATCTCTGGACAGTTACTTTTCTAAGTTTCTGTTAGAGAAATTTTAGGAAAATGTCTACTCTTGTATTGATTCTTCTCAATTATTTGCATCAGAAACGCTTTATGTTTGTGATAAAGTGTCCATGAATTCCAAAATATTCCATATATTGAGAAGACTGGAATATACAATGCTGAAGGTAGACGTGATTCCTTAGAGTTATTTTTTAATCCCTTTTCCTTCCACAATTGTGCCATGCACATGATAAACACTCCACAGATAAACATCCTCCATGCTTTTACAAAATAAAATAATGTTTATAGAATTCTGACTGAAGATCTGTAGCATATAACTCAAATTCTGTCTTCAAAAATGTGACAGAAGTTTGTCTTACTAATTTCCAAACAATCTTAACAGTCCATTTTTAAGAATCACACAGTTTCAGACAGAAAAAAATTCCCAACCTACAACCACAGAAAAACAAAGCCCCCAAAAACCTCACATATAATTTTCTTCTAAAAATCACTCATTTCACTAACAGGTCATATCAAGGTGCTGTACTTGTCCTGCTAATATCTCACTACATGCTGTATTGGGCTGCTGCTGTTTCAGATACCGAAAGTCCTTGGTTTAATACTCTCTGCCAAGAAATGCCATGAATGTCAGAGTGCTTTAAATCAAAACTGAAAATTGACTTGTTTTTCTCTTTGCTTCCCATCATTAGCTTGGCACTGCAAGCTGTGTTATTAATTATTGTACATCTCTTTTAAAGTACCTTGAGACGTCTTGCTGAGATAAGATGTCCTATAAATGGAAGTTGTTCGTATCCAGTCAAAAATTAGTCTAAAATACAGTGGAACAAAGTCTTTCAAAAGTATCATCACCTTAAAAATTTTCAATATAAATCAATACTTTAATGCAGATTTTGGAATCTGCATTTATAGTGTACAGCTCAGAGAACTATTTATACCTGTGCATTATGTCTTCAAAATAATTGTACATTCATAGTGACTTATGTGAATCTTGCACATCTTTATTCAGGTACAACCAAACATGCAAAAAGAAGGGCAGAGAGGATGCAGATATAAGATTTCTGTTAGCATTCCTATGATGGATTTCCAAGATGCAAGTCTTGCACCATGTGTTACTGCTAATGAAGAGGAAATAATGAGGAAAGTAGATAGCTCATCCTAAGAGGACAGACTAAAAAAGCTGGATAGTTTCTTGAAGTAAGAAACTTTGACACGGTTGAGCTATTTTAACTTTGATTGAACACTATAGGGCTTCAAAGAACATAAGAGATATTAACATCTTATTAGAAAATGGGATTAGTTGTAGGTTTGCAATCCCAGTGTTAACTTTTGTAGAGGGATACAATATAAGAAAATAAAGGTAGTATAGAAAGTAATCTTACCCTCTAAAGAGTTGCAGCTGGGTTAATTATTAAGGATTAGGAGCAGGCCCGATGTTAACAGGCCACAGCTGTAGCCAATAAGAAGAGTGTTATAAAAGAGTGGATTAGTGGGAGCTGGAGTTAGTTGGCTGCTGTGAGGACAAGGAAGAGTCAGTGTCTAGAGGAGCCGCCTACGAGAAACATCAAGGAGGTATGAAACTCTAGCAATATGGAACCCTTGCAATATAATGACACCGACCTTTAGCTTTAGACTCAACCTCATATCTAATGACACTGTTTCAAAAATGTTCTTGGTCTAATTTCACTTCAGACTTTGTTAATAAGAATAGTTTTCTACAGCTGGAGAGGTTTAAATGTTATAAAAGAGGTATCAAATTTTGAATTCACAGGGAAAATGTAAAGAATGGAGGATCCTTTGAAATAAGTATGTAACTAATTCACTGTTGAGTCCAAGCTAGCTTGTTCAGCTATACAGAGGACTGACATTTTCTCTCAGTGATTTCTTGTTCGACTAGGTATGCAGTAATCATCTAACTGGTGCATCATTATTTTTTCTTTTAGATCTCAGATATTTAATACATGAAAACAATTCTCAAAAAGGAAAAATGATCTTTTAAAAGCTCAGAGGAAACAAATTACACAGCTGGATGTTAAAATTATGTCTCCAGCAAGTGAATTCAGTTGTGCTTCTACTCATGTCAGTTGTATAAAGATACTTTCAGAGACCCTCTAATAAAGGCAGCACAGATAATTATCTTTAGAAGTGCTCTAAGGTTAAAATGTAAGCAACTCTGAGATTTCTTAGCCATTACCAGAAGCTTAGTAAATCAGTCATTAGTAAAAATACTTTTAATTTCAAATAGAGAAATTAAGAAAACTAAGTTAGAAAATTAAAATAATTTCCCCTTTTTTTTTTTCAGAATTCTTGTCCTATGCTTGCCTGAAATGAAAAGCTATTCCAAGTACCCTGTGTCTCCCTCCCTGCTCATTTCTGGTTGTAGCATGGCACGTTAAATGCCATTTCACTATGGAAATGGAAGAAACTGACTTCTTGGTATCCACAGGAAATTGTCAGGGACCATTGAGACATCCACAGGGCAAGCATTGCAGCAAAATGGACAAATTTCACAATTTAAGTCTAGATATTGCTAGGCAGCAATGGAAAGCATAAGAAGAAGCGATTACAAATTCTCAGCTGCTACTGAATAAGTATTTGGTGTCAGATCTAGCCTCAGATCAAGCTTGGTGGTTAATGAATGCTTTGCCATTAAGTAAGGGATGGCCACACATGAAAAAAAGAACTCATAACAGTGAAAGTATCAGCCATGACAGCATTAATTGTTCTTAGCCCATTCACAGTCAAAATAGCAACAATTATGAGGTTCCTGGTAAATGGAAAGGAACATTTTACTTATTTCTTGCCACCTGTTTTTCATTCCTCAACAGTACACATTCTGAAGTGAAGAATATCACTTCTAACATCAAAAACACAGATTTGGACTTAATGCCTAATGATACAATAGGGCTGACTGGGTATTGATGGAGTCAGCAGTGTTTCCCTGTCTCTGACATTTCCAGGCTCAAGACTTACCTGTACTTCATTTTGTCTTTGCATCCTGCATAATACTTGCAAAAATTATATATTAAACACAGACTGAAGACTTCAACAATGAAAGAGCTAGAAAGTGAGACTATGTAATTCATTACAGCTTCAGTATGCATTGCATTTTCTCTTTCATAATAGAGAGAACACCCTGAAGACTTGACTAACTTTCCCTCCACCCTTTTCTCATCACTGTACATTATGCCATTAAAGTTAAGGAATCTTATTTATCCACGAGCTGATGTCATATCTTGTAAAAACTTATACACTTCAAAAGACCATATTTGCAAAAATTATACTCATGTTGAAGATACTTTGAAGATACTTAAAACTCTGATGACATTTCCCCAAATGAGGCTTTTATGAAAGAACTGATTCATATTTGTTAAAATTATTTTTTCTTAAAACTACTTGCTTTTTTCTGTGAAGAAATTCTAAGTGGTAGTTCAAAAGAGTCTAGATAACAAATCTGATGTTTGAACTGATTGGTGAGCTATGTGCACTCAACAAGCCCTTGTGATATATTTTGCTTTGCAGTTATCCCATAGGATGTTTGATTTCTAAAGCAAAAAAATGATCCTCAATGTCTTTCACAGAACTTCTGGTAAGCAGACCTTTTTTGATTTCTATTTTAAATTGAATCAGAAGTATTTACATAGTTATCTGACTACTAACATAACTGAATGTGTTTCTAACAAGACAGTTCAAAATAAGTAAAATAAGTTATGCTATTTACTAGAGTGAAAACACATATCTTAACATTTAAATGTCTGACACTATTTCTGCCCTCATTCACACAGAATATGTATTGTATCACAAGTGATTCATTTGAGTGCAGATAGAGCTAGTACTGAATAAAGAATTTTCCTCACAATTAAATCTCCATTCCCTAATGTTTCAAAGTGAACATGGTCCTTGTACTGATAGTGAATAAGAACACCTTTTAAAGAGGATCTTATTTTCCTTTTGTATCTGCAAATCCTAAGTGGCTTAAAATTACTGTCGAAATTCTACATCTTTTTAAAAGAAATTTACTGTCTTTCCCTGTAATTTCTTGTATATCAATGCATCAGTACAGGCCTGAGCAGCTTTGTATGCACCATTTTGAACTAGTTAAAAAGGAATTTTTTTCTGCAAAAAGAAAACTTAATATTTGCCTCCTTAGAGATACCATGAAGCCACAGTTACATGTTCCACAGTGTCCAGCCAAAACACTCCTGCACTAGTACAGTCAATGGTCAACCTGTCACGTGTTGTATTACTAATCATGTTTAAATTACTATTCACTGCTCTTCAAAAATTTAGGTGTCACCAAATGTCCCTGTGTGAAAAAGAATTAACAATTCAGGCTATAATTCATAGTAAATTGTAACTAGCACAGGTCAGTAATGACCTATAGCTGCAAAACTGATGGACTTGTTTTTTTAATCTTGTGTCAATTACTTCTTATAAACAGTAAACCGATGAGGAAGAAAAATAAAAATATTTCTAATACAAATTCAAAATCTTTGAAATTGTGTTAGTTTCACAAGAATTTTTCAAAGGCATCAGAATGTACCATTTTAACACTTTCTCTTAAGTTGCTTGTTGGAATTCTTGCTCTTGTTAATCTAGTCTAAAATTCGTACAACAAAAACAAATTGTTAAGATATGAAATATATTTCTTGAATTCTTTTCCTTGGAAAATGGGGTTAAAAATTCTCCATTAAATTTAAAAACATCCTTTAAAAATTCTTCAAACCCAAAGTCCTTTATAAAAAGTCCTTCATTAATTTTTTTCTCCATCCATGTCAAGTTTTTACATTTCTCCCTTTTCAAATGCGAATTTATCTTATTTAGTCTCATTTCTAAAGTTTGAAAATACTAAGATGCATAGTCTGTCAGATTCACAGCAATTTAAATAATGGTTTCCATACATTATTTTAGATAATATATGATTAGTGCAATATTTTTTCCTACCAAAAATGTCAAACAATTGCACTTATCTATGACTTATCTATGTCAAACAATTGCACTCACACCGTTGCCCTTTACTAAACCTCAATAACTAATTATGACAAAACCACCTCTACCAACGTCTTTGACTATAATTAGCTGTCCTAGTTTTTGCTTTGTTCATCTTCAGAAGCAGAAATCAATTCTTGTCATGTCTTAGAATAATAGAGGCTGTATGTGTAGAGAATGGACCATTTTATTCCAAGAGATTAATAAATAAAGACAACATAGTTTAGTTTCTCACTGATAAAGTGAACACATTCAGTACCTGCTCAGAAGACTACTTTCTTCACAGGAGTATCATATTATGGGACCTTCTTTGTGTTTTTTTGAACCTCATAGATGAAACTTCTCGTAAGATGCATTGTATAGTATTGTACCACATCATTGTAGCAGTATCTAATTCAATGATTTGTATACCATGACCCCAGCTTTTTTTTCTATGCACTAGCCAGCCAGAATACTCTTCTTTGTATGGGTAAGCATGGTGTGTGTTCCTGTCTTCTAGACAGATGGAAATCATGGTTTGTTTTAGTGAAATCAGCTTTAGCAGTGACCCAGGTCATTCTGTGTGACTGCCCTGTATGGTTCATTGTTTTACACTCCGTCAATCTTTGTGCTATCTGCATATTTTGTCAGCAATGCTTTTATATTTGCTTCTATGCCACTGATAGAAATATTGCCAGATCTATTGTTGTTCACTTCAGAAATTCAACAAAAATGTCCCCATTCAATGCTTAATTGTCACAGATGACTTTAGGGGATATATCAGGCTGGCATTACTATGCTTTAAATGGGTCTTTTATTATCATGGTCATTTCCTGTACTAAGTTAACAACTAAAAATGAGCCCATCTTTTTAACAAAAGATAAAATGAAGCAAGAAAAACCTACCAATGGTGTTCTTTACAAAGAGCAAACTATCAAATCAAGTGCCTAATTAAATTGTTGAAGGTTGTGTAAGATATACACAGGGAAGGAAACTTATTCCACACACAATGAAGTAAACAATTGGTATTGTTTTAGTGCAAGGTTTCTTCAGTGTACAGAGAACTTGCATAAAAAAGGGTTTTTGGTATTTTCTCACATCTATGCTTACACAACTAGGGATAGAATATTATTTACCACACCATCTTAAGTTCTTCAGACCATGAACTATTGAAGATGACTTAAAATTTTCTAAAAACAATTAAAGGAAGACTAGTGTCTTTAGACTTCGTTTTACAACTTTTTTCTAAGAAATAAAAGTAAGTGATGCTTTGTTTTTTCTAATTTCTTTTATGTCACTGCTATTTTCTCTGTAAAATTATAGACAGATGTTTCTCAAAATACCCAAGAGGGGAATTTAGTGTTTGGCTGGGGTTTTTTGTTCGAGGGCTTTTTTTTTAATATTTTTCTATTAATTGAGGAAAATTAATTTCAAGAAATTTATATATTCTATAATAATAGGTAGGTTTTGAAAATCTTAATCTCTTCAAAATCTGCATATGGTTCCATTAATTGTGATAAAAATCTTATTTTTTTTAGAGACTGCTTCAGATTGAGATTAGATATACACTAGTAAAGAACTGTCATTCCTATTTTCATTTCTTTGCCTGAGAGCCCCTAATTTCAAAATTAAAATAATTTGGAGGAAAAGGGTTTACATTTTCCATTCCAAGGGAGGCTCCTGCCTTCCTTAGCAGACACCTGTCTTTCAAACCAAGACATTGTGGCAAACACTGTGGCAAAATTTAGGATGCAGTCTCCCTTCCCCTCCTAAAATATACAGTAATATTTTTACGCTAATGCAGTCATAGGTTATGCCAACTTTGTGTTGCATTAATAGTATAGAAGTATGGCCGAAAATGCAAGTGTCATGTGGCCTCTGCCTGGTTACCTCTCATGCTCATCAGCAGACTGTCATGTGTGGAGAATACAGTTGTGGCTCATTTCAAATTACTTGACATATTAATGATATTCCAGTAGGACTGGTAGAGCTGTGCTTATCTGAAGAGGCTGATAGCAAACAGGGAGCATATTCTGATGTTTTGAAAAGGCTATCAAACATCTGGACTTAGACACCTGAAGTCCACTCAATGTCAATAAAAGGTCAACACATGACATTGCTCTTGCTTAAATATATTTCACATTTGGAGGTAAGACCAGTCATAATAAACACAAGTCTTCAGTATTTAAAGTGTCAGACTTGCACTCCAGCTTTGCCTCCAGAAGGAAGCAACTGGCTGCCAGGTCTTATGTCATGCATTGCAGCTCTGGTGGATGTCTGAAAGGGCTGCCTGTAGCTTGGAGAGCATTAGACCCTACATTGAAGTGAGGGACTGCATCCTACTCTCAGAGAGATCATCAATTCTCCAAATTCCACTGTCAGTGTTGATCAAAATCTCATTAGGTTTGCCTAAATATATACACCAAGTGTTACCTGTGGCATCTGAAACATGCACAAAGGACTGATGGAATTACTATGGACCTTTGGGGAATCCATACTTTTGCAGAAGACAAACAATTGAGCAGATCTCCGTTGACTGTAGAGGAGATCACACATACTCTATATACACCCACGTTCAAATAAGCCTGACACTTATACTTTTTCAATCAAAAGTGAAACTCTAACCTGTGAGCATGTATAAATTTCTCATAGGCATGTGAAATTACAGGACTCCCTCTAATGGATCCTGGCTTTTTTCCAGTTTCAGAGTTGAGGGGGTCTTCCATAGGTATTGTAGAATTCCTGCCAAATCCATGTCTGAGCCTTGCTCAATCATGCTAAATATGGAAATTTTTACATATACTAATCAAGAATAAGGCACAACTTCCCAATTAAATACTCTAAAATTATTGAAAAACCCTATTTTTATATTATCTTTAAATTCTCTTGTCCTATTTTTGTAAGGATGTGTATGCTCACATTCTTTTGTTTTCATTCATTTTAATATTCAAATATAAATAATATAATCACAGTTGTAATTTATCTTCTACATATGCAGAAGGAAAGTATTCAGCGTTTCTTCCTGAAGACGTGTATGTTAGTTACTTCCCCTACAATTTTTTGTACTGCAGTTGTCTAGGAAAACACCTGAGAGATTTTTTTGTTGCTATGAATATTTGTCTTTCTTGTTAGTAGTATTATCATCTTCATTGTCATTAGATACTTTTTATGCTTCATTTATCAGTTTTAATTGGAAAAATGCTTCCTGACAGCAGAAAATGTTTATTTCTTCTTGTTAATACTCATGTTTTCATTAAATTTAGTGCATACTAAAAATTCCCATGAAGTCATCTAAGCAATGTTAATAACTTCTACATATTTTGAACAAAATTGTTGTATTATAGCTGTGCCGTTTACAAATGCAAATGCTTATTTTATTGTCATTTTAATAGATCTCTAAATTCTGACAGCTAGAACTGTTGTCTAGGTCAATAACCTAGCAAAAAACATCATCTTCTGAAATAAGTTGAAACAAATAATTCACATTTTCCAGCCATTAAAGCAAATTTTCATAACCATTTCCTATTCTAAATGTTATTTTAAAAAATAGCAGAACAACACTACATGGTTACAATAGTTCTTGCAAACAATGTTTGCATCTTTAAGTAGTTTGTTCTCATATCTAGTGAAATATTCATAAATCTTCATGTAAACACACTTGGAATCTGAAAGGAAGTTTTATACTATTCTTAAAAAATTGGAAAATCTTGGGAAACCTCACTGTTTCTCATAATTTATTGTTTTTCCTTAGAAAGGACCAAAGTTTCTTATTACCTGTGCTCTCTCCTACCCTCATATCCATTTGTCTTAGCTTCTACCTGAAAAATATTTTATGTTCAAAATTATAGTACAGACTTAAAATTATTATTGAAGACAAAGTGATTTCTGTATTTAATTGAAAATGAAATTTATTAGAAATGTGGACAGTATCTGAATGAGAAATGTCTTACTGTTAGTTTTGATTCTGAAGAGTAGTCAAGAAAAATGAGATTGATTTTTGTGAGTGTGATGCCAGTAGTAGATTCTCTCCTGTTATTCCCTGTTATTAACATATTGCTGTTTGCCTGTCTTCACTGCGCTCCTTCAGAAGAAAATTCCTGAAACAGACATTTCCCCTTTGATAAGGATTAGGTAAGAATGAGGTTTGACTTTGAAAAACTACTCAAGAGTGGACTGGGTTAAAAACTGAGCGGCTCAGGAAACTATTCTATCTGGTGGATATGATTGGATATATTTCAAAGAATACTTCTGCAGGGTCTGAAACTCTGTTCTCTGTAAAAAGCAAATTACTTTTCCAAGGCAACTCCATAACTTCTAATAATCCCTTTTTAAACTAAAGTAAGTTAAGACCACAGTGAAAGATATATCATATTAAGACTACAAGTTCAAAAACAGGGTTGCAGGCAGTGACCCTTAAAATCTGTATAAGACAGTAAAACAATTTCAAGACATTAAAACTGCTATGACCTGAAAATTTGACCAGTGTAATTGTATGATGTTTGTGTAGTCTCAAAGTATCAGATCACTACCTCTATTTCACCAACAATCTTTGCTTTTACTTTCAAAAATTCTACTGATTCTATTTTTCATTCTGCTCACTTTTTATGCAACAAAGTATTTGCTTTTAATGCATTTCATTTTACTTGTCTCTTGTTAGTTATATGCTTGAGAGCTTTATGTGAGTTCCTGATGCACTCTGAATCCACATTTAACACTTCATTTTGAATGAATATGCTTTCACATAATAATTCAAATTTAGTTTTTCTAATATATGACCAGAGTCCTTACTTTGCACCCACTGCTCATGATAACAAAGTGTTGGTTTTTATTACATCACTATTTAAATAGTATATACATATAAACAGAAACATATATGTAGTATAACCTATTTGTACTATATTTATGTATTGTATTATGTGTACTTCCTATATGAATTTTTCAGTCACTAAACCATTGTGTAAAAAATTGGTCAGTACCACTCATCTAGTTGAAGTTTAAGCAAAAAAAATAACCCCAACCTTTCTTTATTTTAGTATGGAAATTACAATGAGCTCCAAAAGGATAGCTTAAGCAGGACAAAGTGTTGATGACAAATTATTTCCCTAACTATTAAAATCTCAGAATTTCTTGAAAGGATTTGTCTTTGCCATAAACTGTGTGAAGCAACTACATTTCCTGGTAAAGATACATGGGAAAAAGTAAAACGAGGATCTTGAACCATGGGCTGATTTTGATGTATGATAGACTAGTGAGAAGAAAATGGAGCTTGTGTTTTTCATTATGGAACTCAATAAAAAGGACTCTGACCACACTGAGTTACCCTAGGTGTTCGTCTAAAAATGTTTCTTTCTACAACACTGTATTATGCCAAAATTTTCTTGGTTTATTTTCTTGAATCTATTAACCATACTCAGTTCATTATTAAATGTTATGGTACCAGCAGATCAAATTGTATTACTTCTTATTATGATAAAATAAATATACAAGAATTTGAAATGTCTTGTTATTTCTGAATGTATTGCAGCACTGTGGCCCATCAGATATGGTGGTGTTGCTACTTGCAAAGATCACTGGTCACTAGACCTCATCTAAGCCTAGAAACTTGTCTTAATTTCTGCTTACTTTACCACCAAAGAAAATTGTTAATATCAGTCAGGTGGTACTGGGGCTACTGATTAGGCATCAGCCCTATACTCTATGTTTAATCCTGGGATTTACTGGAACTTGTTCATATTTATTCTGCTGAAGTTTGTGATCTAATGCTTATTCATCCCACACAAGCCATACAATTTAGGGCTAAAGTCCAGCAAACAGTCTAGAACAAGAAAATAATTATCACAGTACAGAATTGCTGACCAACAGAAAAGGGGTGAAAACAGCAGAAAAGAAAAATGACACAATGAATGACACTGACCTTTTCTCAGCAGGAAGCACATTCATAGATCAACCACCTACCAGTCACCTCAAAACTTTGAAATAAATGGGAACTTTCTCTGAATAATGATTGCTGATTAATTTACTTTTACTCCCCTTATTGTTAAAGTGCTCACCTAGTGATGCACTTTCGTCATGGAAACAAAGTCAAAGGGAAAAAAGGAAAAAAACCTTTATAAGGTTTTAAATACCTTGTATTTATACAATGGGAACTGAGTGAGAAAGTATTCATTAGAATTGTAGTCAGTGCTTTTCAGCATCTCACATAATCTTGAAAAATTCATATAATCTTATGAGAAATGAAAATAGTTCTAACAAAAATGTCAGTGTGATCTCCTACAGCACGTATTACTTTTGAAATAGCTGTGTTCATTCCTCCTTAAGAGCCAAGTGCTCTACACCAATCGCTTTCTACTACACTTCAATATCATACTATATGGACTTTTTACAAGGGCATGTAGAGATAGCACAGGGGGAAATGTCTTTAAACTGAAAGAGGGCAGGTTTAGGTTAGACATTAGAAATAAATTTGTTGCTATGATGGTGGTGAGACACTGGAACAGGTTTTCCAGGCCTTGAAGTATTTAAGTGTTCAAGGTTGGACAGGGCTTTGAGCAGCCTGGTCTAATAAGTGGCGTAGTTGCCTAGGGAAGGGGGCTTGGAACTACAAGATCTTTCAGGTCCCTTCCCAAATCATTCTATGATTAAATGAAATGGGAATCTCGCACAATGTGTGAACACCACACAAGTAGGCCTAAATATAGGCAAAACACATTCGCAAACCCTAGCCTCTCTTTTTTGTCTAAAATAACTCGCCTTGATAATCAAAGCAAATCTTTTCTTAATTAATCTATCTCTCAGACATGCAAGGTCAGATCTGCATATTTTATAGTACTATTTATAGATTTGGCTTCATGTTTTTTGAAGTTCTGCTTTCTGAAGCTCTGTATGCTGCCTACTGAGCAATCTTTACAGTCTCTGCTACACACATACATTATTAGGAATTTGATACACTAATAGCTTGGTCAGGACAGATATGTGGAACACACCAAACCACAAAAAAAAACAAAACTCAAAGTAACTTTTTGTATGTTATTTCTGCTTTCTTTTTTAAAAAAGGATATCCTCCTCTGTAAAACAAACTTAAAAAAGTGCTAGCACTCATATGTCTCTAAATGTCAGGCACTCTTGCTTAAATATTATCCTTGACGTCTCTCTCATTAGGGAATCAAAGATGAGAATCCATCTGCAAGACTCTCCTAGATTAACTGCTGGAATAAATATTTTGAATATTTGACTCAACTTTCAAAATGTGTAAGTCAGAGAGAGTAACATTAGTATGATTTAGGGGTAGTCAGAGGGAAATAAATTTAAAAGTAATTGAGCATGCATTCTTTAGGCTTCAATAGTCCTTGCTGTAGTCTCTTAAGATGTCAGATTGAAGTTTAAAATTGATCTTACATGTTAACATCTGTTATTTTACTATGGTAACCATCTATGAAGATGCATTCTTCATGACAAGTAGGTCAGAGCTGATCAGTATGAAAAGATATAGCATCCCACTGAAAAAAATCAATCTATTATGGAACACATACTAAGTGTTTGTCTATCTTAATAAGGAAATTATTCCATGTCACTGTGAGATGACATTTCAACAGATTTAGGCACATAATTAATTGCTATTATGTTGAGTGAATCTATGGAGGAAAGGAGCAAATTTTCTAACAGTCTCATTCACAGAGCAGAGTGAAAATCATTCTTTTAAGACAGATGATGTCAGAGGTTCTAATTTAGATCTTCTGTTTGGATTGTGAATGATGCAATATTAATTTTTCTGTAAGCATAGACTTATCTGTGGAATTTCCACAGAAACCAAAAGCAGACTTGAAATACCTAGAGAAAAAAAATTAAAATCACCAATCCAAGTATTTTACAGGGATCATCTAGAACCATATAGCAAATAGGATAATATCCCACGGATACTAAAAAAAATGTTGTTCTATTTCAACAACTATTGCTGTTGTGACTATGATCTGTCCAGTTCTGATTTAAATCCTTCAAAAGAATCGTTTTGGGTTTTTAAGGGAACCGTTTAAAGAATATCAAGGTATAAAAACAAACAAATAAAAAGAAAAAGAAAATAAAATCATTACAGGATGAGAAAGCATGCCTTACTGTGAGCAATTAAAGCTCTGCATAGATCTGATTTGTTCTGAAGAAGGTTAAATACCTGAATAAATCACAGACTATGAGTATGTACACAAGGAAAAAGAATATGCAATTTGACAACTATGCATAACAGCAGAAAAGCAAGAATTGTTAATGGAAGTATTAAAGATTGGAAAACTAAACAGATATTCTGAGAGTGAGAGTAACTAGCCATCAAGGAAATTTGCAGTGCTTTTAAATTATCTCCTATAATGGAAATTTTAACATAAATTTGATTATTTTTCTCTTCTCTGTCCTTATAACAAGTTAATACACATGCAGCAGGAAACTCCTATCTTTTCAGAAAGCCAAATTTAATAATTAAAATTTATTATTACTAGTACAGTGACAAGATCTCTTTTTACCTTCAACTACAGATGAAGGCACCAGAAAGAATATATCCTTTAAGCAACACTGGGGCTATAGACAGCTGCATTATTTCACTTGACCAGATACCTGAGGTCTCTTGAATCTCTTGACTGCTGAAAAAAGAAATTGCCTGCACGAAGATTCCTGGTGTCATTTTATGAGCTTAAGTGTTCTTCTGTCCCCCATCTGCCACCGTAGAATGCAACTCTCCCACAGGTCCTTTGTAATGTCTGCCAGACTTGTGTTAATGCTGCAGAAACCCCAGACTAGCAAAAATAGCCATCAATATTATGACAAATTACTTGAGCCCACTGACTAAAAAAAGATCCTGCACAATGACCTCCTAATTAAACCAGAATGTAAAGACCTACATTAGGACTCTTGCTTAACATATTACTTTTTATTATTATTATTATTATTATTATTATTGTTATTGTTATTATTATTATCTTGTTTACTTAATCCAACCTTAAAGATAACCAGAAAAGATGCATTGTTACAATATTTTCCAATCTAAATCCCATGTAAGGCTTAGTATTGTAAGTATTCAAGATATAAGTGAAGATTATGTGAATCACAATATAACGCTTTGTCTAAACTAGGAAATATTAATCTTCCCCTCCCATTAATAGCATACTTGCTTTAAAGATCTTTGGAATACTAAAACATTTAACTATTTTTTTAAAAAATGAATTACAGACATTTGTGATGCAGAACTGAGGGTGAAATAAACCCATTTATTTTCAGCTTAAAGCGTGGACTCTTTTGGCTCAGACTCCATCTGAAAACCAACAGCCAGTGTATGCTGATCGGCATAGTCAAAGCAAGCTCTACAAATAATTTTTATTCTGCAGGTACAATTGACTAATCATCAGATTTATTGCGAGTCCAGTCATCCATGTAGTGTTGAATTCATTGACCTCACCTACACATTGTGCTCTGAATCTCCTAGCTGGCAAAGCTGTCAGTGGATCATTTAGATTATTGGATCCTACACCCCTCTTTCTCGATTGGAGGAAACTGGAGGAAGTGTCTTGATCTTGAAAGAGATTTTTCTTCGCTTCAGTGGCAATAAATATCCTAGTCTTATTTTTTCATGTTATTATCTTCAGAACGATCAATTTAATTCTCCCATCAAATACCTCTGACAAAATACAAGTCTATATAAAGCAAAAACCTATGTTTTCATGAAAAAATAACCTTACATTAAAACATTGAACTTTATGTTTATATATTGTATTTTCTTTGTGTTGTACCTAAATGTGGGTCTTTCATGGTCAGACATTTTTGAGGCACCTTCCCCACAGATTAAGTACCTCAAATCATAAAAGAAATCAACAGAGTATAAGCCCTTGTTAAATTTTTTTTCAGAAAACATGGGTATAAAATAAATCACAATTATAAATGTTAAATATATGCGCAGACAAGGGAAAAAAAAAAGTGTACAAGGAGTGAATGTACTCAGACCAATAAAACATTAATTATTTTCCTATGTCCAAAAGAGAAGACTTAGTCTGCTTATTTGGGATTATCTGTTAAAGTGTCTCACCACTTTCCTCAAGGCAAACAGCATTTTGCCTTCAAGCTTCCAACTTCAAAACAAAGACATTTGTGTCAATAAACTGTTCAGAAAGACATAATAATACTTTTTTTTTAAAAGGGGCAAAAGTGATTTCCAGCATATTTGTTCATGCTTAAAAAGAATGAACGAAATGAAGGGAAAATATATTTTCATATAAAATAAATTTTATTACTCTGAAAATGCCTTTCTTGGGAAGTAAATTGGTTGTGTGTAGTCAGAGGTGGAAAAGGTAGAGTATGGAAAAAAAAAACCAAAATCTTGTGCCATACCTAAAACACTCAAGTTAAGTTCTGAAGTCAAGGAAAAATTACAAGACCCAAGGAAAGGCTCTTCTGATTTCCTTCCTTGAATCAAGATGCTCTATCTGACAGGGGATGTATAAAGAAATGAAGAAATGTATATAGAAATGTTCTCTAATGGGTAACTATCTTAACGACACTTGGTCCCATTTAAGGAGCAAAAAAAAGAAAAAAAAAGTGAGTGCTCTCTCTTATGCATATACTTAACGGTATACTAAAATCCATACTTGATTTAAAATCTGTAACGGCCAAATTTTAATTATCATTCTTTGATACAGCTACAGAATTTGAATAGTCTTCAGCCACTGCATCAATCATCTCAGTTTATATTTTCTTCATGCCCTTGGTGGTATTAAATACCACCATAGGATTTAGGATAAGGTGGTATTAAATACCACCATAGGATAAATAGGATAAGCTTCAAAACACTAATATTTTAGAATATTTTCAAATACCAAGTATCAAAACAACGATCCTGCAGGCTTGTCTATTCTTGTCCAGGCATCTAGTACATATATCAGGAGAGAGATTGCCTGAAATCCATTTTTGTCACTTGTTAAAATACAGTGAATTGCTAAGAGGTCAGCCAATGAAATGTTGCAGGGACAACCTCAAAGAAAATCTTCACTTATGTAGTGTTCTTTCCACAGAACAAAAGTTTAGAATTAAATATCACCTCCTAAATCAGAACATGTATACAATGCTATCAAAGCCTATGAACATAAAGAGCTTAACATTGTATAGAATCCTCTGAATATCTTGCAGGTGGAGTGATGCTGGAGGACATAGGGGTCTCCACTTTAAACAAGAAAGTGTCTTATTTGTTTTGTTTTTTGGTTTTTTTTTTGTTCTTTGATTTTTTTGTTCAAATTCTTACCCAACAATATTCATTCCCAGATTTGTTTTCCTTCTGAAGTCAGTTTATCAAATTTTATTAAAACTTCCCAGATCTACCTTGTAAGGTTTTGCTTTGTGTTCATACTTGAGATTTAAATTATTAATACCATGTTATTTAAATGTAAAGAAAATAGTTCTTAACTAAATAAAAATATTTTTATTATTGCATTATCTTCTTGCTTCATTTGTTCCTTCTTTTCAAATAGAATTTTGGTTTTCACAAAACTCTCACAGCTTCCAACTGTGGCGCTCTTGAAGTCATAAATGTCAATGAGCATATGCATTTTGATACCAAAGCTTGCACTGACTGCTCTTGAGACCACATTCTGGAATGATTGTTTCATTCACAAATAGGCCAGTTTACTTTGTTTGCTTCTCAAAATTTCTCTAGAAGTGGTTGGTTTGCTTTTGTTTTGGGTTTTATGGTTTTTGTTTTTTGGAGGTTTTTTCAGTTGGTTGGGCTTTTTTGGTTTTGTTGGGTATTTTTTCACTCTTTTTTTTTTTTATTTTGTTAAAGCAAAATCTATTTTACTTACTGAGACAGTTTGGTGTGATCTGACTCAATTCTCGCTTCTAAGTAGAAATTAAAATCTGGGATAATCTCTCATACCTGATGAAATGCTTACCTCCCCTGCTATACTGACATACTTTTCTTCTTTCTCTTCTGTGGTCACTTTGTTAGCTTGACTGAATTAATGAAAGATTCTGTATCTTGATGACCTTTTTATATTTAAAATTAAACATTTATTATATTTTTGCTCATAACAGGAGATGGGACTGGATGATATTTGAAGGTCCCTTCCAACACAAAAGTTTCCAGGATGCTGTGATTCTACAATTCTATGTTGGGCTTCTGCTGATTTCCATGCAAAGAAATCTGTAAATTCAAGCATACATTAATGGTGTGAGAATAGACATTTTAAAGCTTTTTAAAGTTTCAAGAACCATCAAGGAGGCACTCAAGGAACATGTTGGCTTTTTGCATTCACTAATTTCTGTTTCATTAGTGGCCTTTTTCAGTCATTTCAGATTTAGTCTTATCCTGATGTAAGGCTGACTCTTGTCCTGGTGGATAAGTAAATGCTGCTGCTCTTTTTGTCTCAACGTTTCTTGAGCTTTGCCACTGCTGATTCTGATTTCTCTTCTCATCATTAATTTCATTTCAGCCAGAAGGATGAAAACATAATCTCCATATAGGCTGCCAAAAACGCCTTTTCATCAATAGAGATAGTGCCAACTGACAAAGCAATGAGGAATTATTTCCTCTGTAGGGGAGAAAACTTGTTTTTCCTCTTTTAAGATACATTAATCACTGAAAATCCTAAGGTCACTTTTGTATCTCTGTCCAGCCTGATGAAACACTGTTGCATCCTGTGGCTTGGAGAAGGGGGGTTTTTCAGGTTTCTGTCCCACCTCCCTTCATTATTTTCCAGATCTTATGCAAGTCATTTTAACTTCTTTTACATTAAGACTAAATTCAGGAGACTCCTTATCCTAACTCCTGCATCTGCTTGTAATAAAATCATGGAATGTCTTGGGTCGGAAGAGACATTAAAGATCCTGTAGTTCCAACTATCCTTGCCTCTATCATGACTATCAAGAATGAAAATATTAGCCAGAACATGCATGTGACCAGAAAATGCAGTACAATTGCTATCACGCTCTGTAAAGAATGTGTCAGATTCTATTCCCCAAAAGCCCCCAGTGCTCTCCTCAAAGCTCAGCCATCTCTTACATACTGTCCCCATGCCTTGCATACTGCTATCTGTCCACCTCCCACAGCATTATCTTCCAATTTCTTGCTCTGGTTCTTGCAATATCCAGGTGTTTGTAATGTTATGTCTAGAAGTTTTTCATGGTCTGTTCTCTTAGCTAAAATTTGCAACCAGTCTCTAGTCATCTGTTTGCATGACATAACAAAGGGCATAGCTTCATATTATGTGATTGACTTTCATTTAATAAAACAAATGAATAATAAAATATAACAACAAAAAGACTAGAAAAAGCAATTACTTTGAAGTTTCATGTTCATTGTCACTAGCCTTAAAAATACAGCATATGTTACAGCATATTAGAGAATGGCTGAAAATCACTGTTTAGAGCAGTGAGTAATTCACCTTTATTTCTATCTCCCATATTCAGTCTTGTAGCAACTCATCTATTTAATGAGTGCTTTAAGAACTTATCTATAGTATTTGCTTTCTTTCTAAATTGCCTTTCTTCTTATTAATAATAGAGCACAAAAATCTTCCACTTACACTCCAGACTCAGTAGCTAGTGAAAAGAGGAATTTTTATCCCAAAGAAGGAGAGGGGAGAGTTTTGGCTTCATTCACCAGATTTGCTTGTTTGGAAGTTAAGCCCAAAAAAGCAAATTCTTTACTGCTTCTTTGAAAAAACGAGCTCATTAGAAGAATGCAAATAAAAGATTTAAGATAAAACAGTAATATTATAAGATACAAGAAATGTAAGATAACAGAGAAAATAAACACAATTGGAGAAAAGCAAGTGAGATAGAAGAGAAAAGTATGGAGTAAAAAGAAGAGAAATATGCCTCAAAGAATCAGCTGGGAAGAACATTCAGATACAGAGAATAAGAAACATTGAAGAGCAAATAATTTCCATTTCTTAATGTCAGTACATTAATTGCTCCAGTAATAAACTGAATTTTCATAAAAGTGCCTTGGTTAAAAAGCTTGATTTAAGCATGTGGAATATTTTCACAGACTAGGAAGACATATAAGAAAAGAAATTTAGAAAATTTAGAAGGGAATATAATGAGAAATTGAATATCTGACACAAACAGGATGAAAAGGCTAGATAAATGACATACATAAATATAAATATATTTCTATCAATATAAAAAACTAAGAACAAACAAGTGTGATGGATTTAGGGAAAACTGAGGAACTGAATGGAAAAATAAATATAGAGAAGAAAAAAAAAGAAAGTAGACTTCAACTACTTGAAGTAGTATTGAGTTTTTCATTAGTAAATTTGTGTACAACACTAAGCTGGGAGAATGTGTCGATCTGTTGGAAGGTAGGGGGGCTCTGCAGAGAGACCTGTTACGGTTGGATGGATGGGCAGAGTCCAATGGGATGAAGTTTAGTAAGTCCAAGTGCCGAGTCCTGCATTTTGGCCACATTTTGGTCCAGCATTATAGGCTGAGGACGGTGTGGCTGGATAGTGCTCAGGTGGAAAGGGACCTGGGGGTGCTGGCTGACAGTGGCTGAACATGAGCCAGCAGTGTGCCCTGGTGGCCAAGAAGGCCAAGGGCATCCTGACCTTTATCAGGAATAACGTGGCCGGCAGAAAAAGGAAGGTAATTCTTCCCCAGTGCTTGGCACTGGTGAGGCCACACCTTGAGTGCTGTGCCCAGTTCTGGCCCCTCAGTTTGGGAAGGACCTTGAGATGCTGGAGCACATCCAGAGGAGGCAACAAGGCTGGTGAGAGGCTTGGAACACAACTCTGTGAGGAACGACTGAGGGAGCTGGAGCTGTTCAGCCTGGAGAAAAGGAGATCAGGGGTACCCTTATCACCCTCTACAACTCCCTGAAAGGTGGCTGTAGTCAGGTGGGGCTTGGTCTCTTTCTCCAGGCAGCAGCTGACAGAACCAGGGGACACAGTATCAAGCTGCACCAAGGGAAATATAGGTTGGATATTAGGAATAAGATTTTTACAGAAAGGTTGATAAATTATTAGAATGGTTTGCCCAGGAAGGTGGTGGAGTCACCATCCCTGGATGTGTTTAAGAAAAGACTGGATGTGACACTCAGTGCCATGGTTTAGTTGAGGTGTTAGGGCTGGGTTGGACTCAATGATGTTGAAGGTGTCTTCCAACCTAGTGATTCTGTGATTTGTGATTCTGTAAAACTTTTAAATTATTTTAAGTGCTTAGAAGTATGTTAAAATTAGATACTGCATGCCTAGTTTTTCTTCAAAACCCCCAGATTATTTCAAACATCCACTCCACTATATAGTTTTTCTAGTAATAAAAAATAAATACCAAACTGTTTAAACTAAACAGGAGTCATTTTTAGAGCTGCTTTGGAAAAATGTCAATCAGAAAGTAATTTTATATTGGGAAAGCAACACCATCAAAATAATGGATTTAGAACAAGGTTTTTTGGGTTTTATTTTTGTAGTTGTTTTTGCTGTTAGTTTGTGGGGTTTTTTTTTCCTATTTTATTGGGTATTTCTGAAAACTGACAGAAATATTTTAACTAATAGCCAATATGTTGTTCAAATCCTGTCCTTAAAACCTTGTATTTTCCTTTTTTTTCATTTCTTTAAATCATTATTAATTTAATTCAGATAGATAAGCTCAAAATGACAAACTGATTATATTACTTTCTGTGCCCGAAGTAAAGCAATCAAATCAGTCTTAAATTTTAAATTTAAGACTGTATAAAAGGTGTTTACCAAACATCTCTACTGGGTATCACCGTTTTTTCTCAAAGTAACCTTTTTCCCTAGGATTTCATAAAAGAAGTGAACCTAGAGAGTGACACAATGTATTGATTAAAACAAACTTGCTGGGTTTTTATGGATACCTCCTTTGAAAATGCTGACATCCAAAAAAATTATAGAGGGCAGTCTGTTGGGCATAATTCCCTCATCTTGGATAGCTCTGAAATAATGTGTATAGCATCAATAGTACTTAGGAAAAACCCCCAGGGTATAATTAATAATATGCAAATTTAGGAATTTAGAAGTAATATCTCTTCTTTAAGATAGGAATGTTGATTTTCTTACTTTTTAAGGGAAATTCTTCCTAAAGAAAATTAACCCATCCTGAGACAATCTGTTGAAGAACAAATCAGATACTTCTGAAGGTTGTCAATAAGCTTATGTGAATTTCTGATAAAAATTTTCACTGTGTTTTTTTCCTAATCCTTGTTCAGTGAGGAATTCAGATATGTTGGGTTTTTTTTCAAAATACTATGAAACTCTTCTGTTTCGAAAAGGTTTTTGCCTCTTTTCCCCAAAGAAGAGAGTGATGAAACAAGAAATGTTACATACAAGTAGAAAAATATCATAAAAGAAAGGAGTTATAAAATCAGGCCATGCTCTGCTAAATTACCAGCTGACCTGTGACTTCTTCTAAGTGCAGCTAGCTAACCTCCCATGTGAAAAATTGTAAGAATGAAAGCAGTTAACACAACAAGATACTCTGGTAAGAAAATTGTTTGCACCTGTTCTAAACAAGAAAATCATCCCATGAGAATCAGTGAAGAAAGTACGTAGATTAACCAAGGGAGATTTAACAGACGCATACCCTAGCCGTTCACTGACCAGTAAACTGAGTGTCCCTGTATTCCTGATCAATTAGGTTTAACAGAGTGCTTTCTGATATTTCCTATAAATATCAACTATGTGAATAAAGGATTGGCTTTTTCTTCATGAAGAAATGGAGTCCCGGCTGCTCTATTGTGACAAGGAAATATTAGACTAATACCGAAGAGTTTATAAAAGGAAGTTAGCTTGAGGCCAAAACTTGCATCCTCACCTAAATCATAAGAGTCCCTCTCCCTGCAGACTTCCAGGATTCTAAAATGTAGGTGGCTCGAGATCTACAGAAACATTTACTTTTCCCCTTCCAAGTTATGGCTTACTTTAATAATCACGTTTTTTACTCTTATTTAATTTGCCACATGTAAGTGTAAATAAAATCTGTTGGAAATGCACTATGTTTCTTATTCTAAAAACACAGACAACGTCAAATCCACTTGGTGCAAAGCTGATGAAATTCTCAAAAGACATCATGGAGCTAAGAATGATTATCTAAATTCCTCAGCATTTCTTCCCATTACATGCCAGGAGTTCACAGGTGTTCACCAAAAGAGCAGGTGCTAATGAAATTGTGTGTGGTTTCACCGTGGCTTTCACTAAAAGGCTCTTGCCAAGTGCACCTGTACATCTGTTGGAATAGTGACACATGCTGAATAATTTTTTGTCATATCTCATACTTCCTGTGGCTATGTCTAGACAGAGAAAAACTACATTTGTTATTTTAAAACCTGCCCTTTCATAAATAGAAACCTAAATGTATTTGGCTGGTCAGTCACTTAGGTGGAGACAGTTTTACAGTTTGACAGCTTGAGGCGAGTTGTCAGCATCAAATATTTTCAGGGAAATCTATTGAAAATGCTACCCTCTCTTGCCAGACCATTGATGAGAACTCCACAGGAGCTCTGAAAAAACTAGTTTTCTGCTATCAGCTAAAATTCTTGAACCACAGGGGCTAGAGCTGTATCCAAACAACAGGATTCTGCTATAGCTTGAACTGTCCATACAAATTCTGCCCGGAATACTCTGCAGGGGACAGTATAGGTTATATGGTATTGTGCCCTGACTAACTGATGCTGCTGGAATGCTTAAGTTATGAATAGTGTGACCTGACACATCTCAAGTGACAACAGGCAAATTAATAGCAAGATGATGGGGCATTTAAGCTATCTATAGTGGTTAAAAAATACCTTTTTTGGGAAAAATGTTATCAACTGCTAGAGAAACTGATCTCCCTAGAGGAAGGAAACAAATGGTCATGATTTTAACTTGAAAATAGATGTTGTATGTAGTCTTAATTCATTCGTCTGAGTATCATGGGTGATAAATTAAGCTATCTAGAAAGACTGGAAACAGAATCTATACTCAGGAAAATTTATTTCTGTTTGTTTGTTTGTTTTCATGAGGGTAGATATGTTTGCACATCTAAATACATTAATCTCTAAAATAATAACTGCGAAATACTTTGTTCTTAGATTTTATGGTTCACTGTCATATTCGGAGAAGGAAGCAGATTTGCTTCAGTTTAGTAGCCAGAGCAGAGGCCTGGTTCATTCAGGAAGCAGAACACATCACAAACTAAGCAAAGCATAAATAGTGTTTACTTGCCCTGGACCCTGATATAAGCACACTGAATCAGAATGTCCAGCAGGAATGCGCTGACATTTTGCAACATAGTTAAAATTAAGTATTTAAGTAACATAAAAAGACAAAGAAGAAAAACAAAACTCATGATAGAATTGCACAAAAGGAGAACTGAAAAATGTGCAAATAGTAAAACCTGCAAGATGGAACTTCGGAACTAGAGAAGAACTAGGAAAGATGCCTAACAAATTCTGAACCATTATTAGTCCCAAAAATAAGCTGAACTATGTTAGGAAGAAACAAGATTCCTCCCTTTCTTTTAGTGAAGAAGCATGATGAGAATGCTTAAATGCATTTATGCTTAAATGCATAAAAAGCATGATGAGAATGATGGGAAGAGTTTGATCACTTCATCTTTTTTAATGATTTTTTCCCTCATCAAAACACTCTCACATCTGGCCAATTTGCACTTGGTGACTCCTGGTTTAACACCAGACATCAACTCAGCCCTGCATAGCCACTCACTCTCTCCTTCCGGGACAGGGGAGAGAATGGGAAGGGTAGAAGTGAGAACACTTGTGGAATAAGATAAAAGAAGTTGAATAGGTAAAGCAAAAACAACACACGTGTAAGCAAAGCAAAACAAGGAATTCATTCACTCCTTCCAGTTGTTCAGTCATCTCCAGGAAATCAGTGCATAATGGTCATGTGGGAGAACAAGCGCCACCACTCCAAATGTCCCTAACTTCCTTCTTCTTTTCCCAACTTTTTATGCTGACCATGCCATCATGTGATACCAAAGGGATATCCTTTTAGATGGTTGGGATCAAGTGTCCCATCTGTGTCCCTTCTTAACTTCTTGTGCAGTCCCAGCATATTTGCAGGTGGCGTGCTGTGAGAAGCAGAAAAGGCCTTGACTCCACCAAGCTATTTGCTCAGCAATCACTAAAACTTGGTTGTGTGATCAACAGTGTGTTCAGCACAAGTCCAAAACATAGCCCCACACAGACTACTGTGAAGAAAACAGACTCTATCTTGACGAAACCAGCACAGAGACTAAAATCATGGCAAGGTCATCGGTAGGAACTACACAATGTCCACTCCTAGGTGTTGTGTGCTCTTAGGTGATGATGATCAAAGAATGTCTGCTTCAAACAGATAGAGATAAAAATTGGTAATTGGTGATGCCTGTTGTCAACAATAGTCCAGCAGTGCTGTTGTGAAGTTGCAAACTGGACTGAATTATCAGTCATCTAAACGTTTCTATCACAGTAAATTAATTCCTCAACTGATACATATATTTGTATTTAGTTTCAATGTGTGTCATTTAAGAGATGAACATCAATATTTGATGCTCCTGCCTTTGTCTTCTTTTATATTCAGCAGAGAAAAATAGTCATCCTTAGGAGAAATTCAGTCTATCTATCCTAATTACCTACCTAGCTCTACAGATAAATTGTCCTATGGAGTGTATATCTCACTCCCCTGAATATAAAAGGAGAGCTGGGTAATTATTTCTTCAATTGCTTTAAATTTACAATTTTACCTTCCAATGCATGGAAAAAAAATCAGTCTGTAAAAGAACAGAATCTTCTGAGTTTCAGCTCACTTCTGACTGTTTGGGGGACTGAGAGGTAATAGGTGACATTTAGCTTTTTTTTTTTAAAGTCTCTTTTTTAGAGTCAGATAGACAAACTGGAGTCCAGCGACTGGGAGGAAAAGTAGGACAGAATTTTTGCCTGGAGTGAATCCAACCTTCTTTGCCTCTTGGCTGCTGGAAGCTCACTATACCTGGCATGTGCTCTGCAAATGAACAGCCTCCCTGCTGCCAGTCCTTTCGACCTGACAATTTGGCTTGAAACCAAATAATCTAGAATGCACCACTAGGAGTCATATGACAAGAGTGGTGAACTGATGACTAAGATATACTTTTACGGCAGCAGGACAGCATCAAAGTGGAAAAAAAGCTGGGTACATAAGAGAACTTTCAGGAAGTTGAAGAACTTCAGAAAGTAACTTCTGAGAGAATAAACTGAGCAGAAAAAAAGTTATGGAATTATGCAGGACATAATTTCCAATCATAAAGTGGGAACATGAATAAAAAGTGCTAAAAAGACAGATTTTTATATAGAAAAACTAAAATGGAAAAATCTTCCTGAAATATATTTTACTGTAACGTGTATGCTACACTTGGTCTTCATTTTGAAATGCAAATTTTCCAAATCTGCAGAGTCATGCTTTTATTAGCTCTGCTTTAAATGTTTAAAGAAAATATTTCAACTTCAGTTTATACTTTCATTATAACATTTCAAAATATTTTCTGCTGTATATAGCAGTAGTAGGAGTAACTGCTTAATAAAATGATATGGCATCTGTCCAAGCACACAGTTATATCTGAAAAGGAGGAGAAGGAAAAGGAAAAAAGAAAGGAAAAGGGGAATGACCACACCACCAAAAACATAATTTTTTTTATTTTTTTTTTTTTTTATGATTCATTTGAGACTGCCTATGGCCTGAGTCAAGAGTTCTGTAAGTGCACAAGCATCATGTTTCATATTCCTTCCAGTTCATGTTAACGTCAAGGTTGTCAAATAGTTTAAAAATGAAACATGACATCTTACTAAAAAGTAAAAGCTGTCACATGGAATACAAAATGTGTTGATGGAAAATAGCCTATAACCATATAGTGCCTATTTAGCACTGAAGAATGTATGAAATTTACTGAGTGAAATACTTTACTTTGGTAGCTATTAATTTGACAGAGAATACACTACAAAGCCTTTTGCTGAAAAATTTTATAAAATTTTAAGTGTTTTTTTAGCAAACCACTTTAGCTGAAATGCTTTTGCCTTCACACAGGTAATAGTGCATTTTTCATTTATGTGTGCTGAACTACTTAATTCAGCTAAACTGTAGCTAAATTAATAAGCATTTAAATAATGTTTTCCAATCATAAATATTTGAAATCTCGATGGCTGAAAACATCAATTTATCAAATATGAATGATTTGACCTAACACAGCTTATAGATTGCTTTTATTTAGGTCTGATTATTAAATGTCTTCTTGGTGGGATTGGCTGAATGTAGTCTGGATTGCAGAGGCACAGACAGGAAGTATGACTGTCTGAAACACTGGGGCACGGATAGCTTCAGGATATGTATTCCATTTTTTTCCCCTCTTCAGTGATGACAGATATAAGCACTGACCCCTCAGAGCTGTCATTAAAAGAGTCCCACCAGGTCTATCTGCACTGCCAAGTAATTACTGCACTGCCAAATAATAAAAGACCAGGAACAACTCCGAGGATGAGATTCCTCTTCATCCACCCTCTTTAACTGTTTGCTTTTCCCCTGGCTATGATTTGGACACACAGAAGTAAAAACACCTCAAGGAAAGAGGTGAACAGCTGAGAGCAAGAGGTGATCAGGGTCTGAGAAAAAATACAACACAGTTTGTCTTCGCTAGAGTCTCAGCAGGGTCAGAGAAACCAGACTGTGAAATCTAGTCTGCAAGTCAGCTTATAAAATCTAATCTTCTTTTATTTGGCAATGTAGACACAGACTGTCAAAATAAACAGATTTTCTAAGAAATATTTGTAGGAGTATTGATGTCAAGACTGCAACTTTATAATGCACTGTTCAAGGCAGGAAAGGAATGGTATTGCAATCAAAAAAATTTTAAAGAAGAAAAAAAAGAAGAAAAAATAGTGGGTAATTGTTGACAACATAACAAATCAATTAAAGTTGTGCAAGATGCAACTGTGCTTACCAAATTAAATAAAAAAGTAATTTTCCTAAAATAGGGGTATAGAAATAAGTATTTGAAGAAGGAAAAGGAAAACAAAAGGAAAAGGAAATGAATATCAAAATTATGAAAATCCAAACTTGTAAGCATTACTTCCCATAATTTTAGCGAAGAGAAATTAAGAGAGAAAAGGCTTATAAACTTAGAAACAATATGAAAGTTATTTATTTCCTGGTAAATTTAAAATGTTCTGTAACTATATAGATTGGCTTTAAATAAAGTTGATGACCAAATGAAACTGTTGATTTTGTGCATGAGTAGGATGACAAAAATAACATCTTCATTTTCTCTCTGTGATAACTATATTTTAAAAGAGGAAAAAGCTGCTGTGTAGCACGAGCTGAAAGAAAGGAGTAAGAAAGTCTGTAGACACCAAGGTCAGTGAAGAAAGATAGAAAAGATGGAAAAGAACATTAAAGGCATCAGAGAAGAGATTCCATTGCAGTCAGTTTTGCAGGCCATGGAGAGGCAGCTGTGCCCCTGCACTCCATGGCAGTTTGTGGTGGAGCAGGAGGATGCACAAGGCGTGATGGTGCCCCATGGGAAGCCTGGGCTGCAGAGGGCTCCTGGCAGGGCCTGTGGCTCCTTGTAGGGCCTGTGGCTCCTTGTAGGGCCTGTGGCTCCTGGCAGGGCCTGTGGCTCCTGGCAGGGCCTGAGGCTCCTTGTAGGGCCTGTGGCTCCTTGTAGGGCCTGTGGCTCCTTGTAGGGCCTGTGGCTCCTGGCAGGGCCTGAGGCTCCTTGTAGGGCCTGTGGCTCCTTGCAGGGAGGACCCCATGCTGTAACTGATTTACTGGCAGGACTGATGACCCCATGCCAGAGAAATCTATTCCTGCAGGACTGCACCCCACTGAAGGAACCCACGCTGGAGCAGTTCATGAAGAATTACAGCTTGTGTGAAAGACTTAGTGTGAAGAAGTTGATGGAGGACCCTGTCCAGTGGGAGGAAACTTACATTGGAGCAGAGGAAGACTGTGAGGAGTCCTGCCCCAGAGGAGGAAGGAGTAGTAGACACAATTTATCAAACACAAATCCCTTTCCCCATTGCCCTGTCCACTGTGCAGGGAGGATGCAGAGAACACAGGAGTAAAATTAAGCCAGGAAGAAGGGAGGCATGGAGACAAATTATTTTAAGATTTGATTTTATTTCACACTATCCTGTGCACAAGGCTTCCAGTATGACTTTTTTCTCCCTGTCCAGTTGAAGAGGACTGATAGATAGTCCTGTTGGGCACCTGACATCCAGCCGAGGTCAACACACCATACGTGTTTTAAATGTTTATCAAATTTACTGCCCACTACAATGTAACAGCTACTGGTGCCATTGAGAACTACTACTTGTGAATGGGTAATAATTTATTCTTCAAACACCAGTTGCTGTCACAGACATTTTTTGTGAAAAATCCTTTCTTTAGGATTTTTCTCCCTTCTGGGAAGCTGTGGCCTCAGCAACAAAGTGTAAACAATGGTTATCTGCTGCTGTGGAATGCAACAGGTGGATCCGTGATTG